>JACJUY010000024.1:5836-21972 GCA_014220935.1 Platorchestia sp. MABIK
CAGGTGGCATTGCCCTGGGGCAACTGACAGGTGGCGTTGTCCTGGGGCAACGACAGGTGGCATTGTCCTGGGGTAACTGACAGGTGGCATTGTCCTGGGGCAACTGACAGGTGGCATGGTCCTGGTCAACTGACAGGTGGCATTGTCCTGGGGCAACTGATAGGTGGCATTGTCCTGGGGCAACTGTCATGAGGCAGTTGTCCTGAGATTGAGTGTCATCGAACCGTCTTGCACTAATCACGTGCGGCATTACTTCGTTTACTAAATTAATCACGATTCTGTTTAGGAACATCTTCGAGTTACGCAAGTAATCATATGGTATGCTCATAAGATTCGACATCGAAAAGTCAGTGTACACTGTATGTAATCAGATTGTGGAATACGTGGGTTCTGGAAGTTTTTTTACTGGTATTGTAAGGAAGGTTAAAATCTATCATGCAATATTTTTTTATTCAAGAATGTATTCTCCATCGTTAGTAGCAACTTTTACTTACCTGCTTGCCAAATTTTTAAACCCTCGTTCATAAAAATTTTATTCTTTGAGTTAAAAATAACATTTTATTTTCAATTTTGCCTTTGTCTTCATAGTTTTTTTCTTAAATGATTGCCTAGACTACAAAAGAGATGGAAGTCTGAAGGAGCAATACCTGGAGAATGAGACAGATGCAATTATGCCTCCCATTTCAGAGTTTGAGTTGTGCCCAGAGTCATTCGTGCCGTATGCGGAGCGCGTTGTCTTGAAGAAGGATGACACCTTTTCGACTGACCAAAGCTGGGCGCTTCTTTTCTAACGCAGTATTTGGTCTTTGCCGCTGCTGGCAGTACAGGTCTGCAGAAATTGTTTGGTTGTTTTCAAAAAGCTCGTAATGAATGATTCCTCTCATGTCTCACCAGATCTAATTTTTTTTATTGTGATTGTGGTCCTACATGTGGACCAAGGCGTCAATGTTGACGTTTAAAATTGCAGTACATAGTTTAATTTCCGTCTCCAGTAACAACTCTACCCCAAAAAAGTGCCTGCAATTAGCGGAAATGCAAAGATGCAGAGGCATTTACGCGCTGTTGACGATTGGTAGCGAAGGGGTCATAAGGAACCCACTTCCAAGTTTGGGCTTCTTTTCCAGCTTCTTCAATGGTCGTTGAATTGTCATTGCACTCACATTAAGTTCAGAGCTCAATCGCCTTTAGGGTACATCAGGATTAGCTGCAAGTGTTCCTTTCTCAAACTCAACGAGTCGACCTCCTCGAAGGCTATCTTCGAGTCTATAATATAATCATCATCTCAAAATTTTTGGAACCATCTTCTGCATGTCCGTTCAGTAACTGCTTCTGGACCATACACTTCTTCAATTTTTTTTTGGCAACTGTTGACATGTTACATCTTTTGTAAAAGTGAAACAGCATTATATGTCTTATGTGTTTGATTAATAGCTCTACATTAATTGAAACGTTTAAGATAAAAATGGCTAAATATGAACATACATTTCACTGTTAAGTGTATGGATGACCACAATGGACTGGTTGCCTTACAGAATAGAGCACAGATTTATACCTTTCTCTGCAATAGGTGTTCAAACTTGTAACAACATGAAAACCAGCAGGACTTATGGTATAACCTGATAATTACGTTTTCAAATTTTCTCCCAATTTTTTCTTTCAAAAACAATCAGCACGAGAGGCAAAGCACCATCATTCAGCTNGCTGTGTGGAGGAAACTGGAGTTTTTTTCCCGCTAAAGTAGAGGAGGAATTTCGTACTAGCTAATTTCAAATTGAACTAACTTCATATTACTTGTTGCTTCCTTAATTCTTGTTTCCTCCGCTGCTTGCGTGTGAAGAACTGCGGTATATTGTGCAACAAAATACTTTCACAAATACATTTTCGATGATAGATTTTATAATAAATCTTTTTCAAACAAACGTAACAACTTGTATTTATAAAAAATTCCAACACATCCTTTGGGCTACAAAGCAGCTGAAAGTGTAATTTTACGTCACTTAAAAGAAACTTACTGAATTTTTCCTGTCATGTTCCTCAGACCATCATGCGCTGCGATCGAAACGCGAAGTGATGGGTGAGTAGTGCCCACATACTGCGCTGTGCAGCTGCAGTTACGAATGAAGGGCTGGGTCCAAATAGATTAATATCTAATGATTGTAATTAACGATAATAAATAAAAAAGAAAATTCAAAGTAAATTTTTAAATCATTTGGTACAAGATATTTTTTAATTTATCGCATTTCTCTCCTAGAATAAGAAGACTACTCTACGTGAGATACCCCAGTTTTATGAATTCTATTTAGTTAAATAACTGTAGTTTAACGTGTTATCAATGTATTGAAAAATCAACTGCGGGAAAATATTGCTATGGGGATGTCGAAGAGTAGATTTTAGACCTGCAGTTACATCGAACTATGGGCATTGGTTTTCTTAGAGCTGTGGAAAAAAGGATTCGAGACTCCCAAAGCGGAAACAAAACAACACACATCTCAACCAGAAAACTATTTTATAGTAAATGAAGGAAATTAGGTGGGGAAAAATTAGATTTATGAATGTACATTAAATAAAAAAAAAGGATAAAACAAAATTATGGCTTCTACTGTAACTCTGTAGTGAACGTTCAAATGTACTTTTTACTTCCTCTGTGCTTAAATTTGGTAGTTTGATTTCAGGCTCTGATTTTATTTCAGGTTCCGCTAATGTATTTTTCGTTCAATTTTGTAACAGATGATTTTCTCAAAGAGAATAATTTCATGATTTTTAGGCGTAATTCGGGTACAAGGCACATGATATCGTGCTCGCAATTTTCAGCTCGCAAATGAACGAATTTCAAGTATCTCAAAGATCATTATCTCGTCATGTTGGCTTGATAAATTACGATTTTCACAACGAACCCTAATTTTGCTGTTCAAAATAGATTCAAGTCCGATGTGCATGAGATTTCGTTGAACTGAGCATCCATTACAAATCTGATGTAACAAAAGCGAGGATATCGGAGGGCTAAATTTGCAACATCAAGTGAATGTGCTCGTGCGCCCGAATGTGCTCGTGCGCCCGAATGTGCTCGTGCGCCCGAATGTGCTCGTGCGCCCGAAAGATTGCCTCGTATTTTCCACACGACAACGTCGCGAACAACATAAAGTTGGTCAACAGACTGAGTGGTGTCATTAAAGCCTTCGTGTGGTGTCTAGAATACTCGTGAAACCACTCGATACGAGTGATAATTCTCGTCATGCAAAATCTGCCGGTGATGACATCCATTAAGTTCTGCTGCCTTTGTTGCAAGTCTAATTAACGTTGCGAGCCGCAGAGATCAAGGCTATGATTTCTTCGCAACGCAAAAGTGAATATAAAGTTCTAAAAATAGTTCAATCGAGTAACAAATGCAACTGCATATAATTTAAAGTCGAGTGTGGCTCTCTTAGTTCACTGCAGCTGAAGACGCATCAGTAGTTTGCCAGTCGCAGGCATGAAAATGACACTCTGTCTTTGTACGCATTAATTAATGATGCTCATCTCCCTAACGAGGAAATCTGAAAAGTTTTGACTTTCGAACTTCAAAAAATCTTGCTTTACAATTATATGCCCTTAGCTGCTTGCTTGATTCGTCTATCCGTACTTCTACCATTTGAACTGAAAACCTGGGCGCTGTGTGAGGTCCTAAAAATTCCTGAGTTCTCAATTGCTATTAGCCCCTCTACTGGCCCCTCTAAGCTCAATCAGATACTAGGGAATTTCTACGGTTGTACTAAGTTTCCCAGTTGCTGTAAATACTGTGCCCTTCGCTCTTCAAACATTTTCTATCTCCAATTAAAACTATAGGGTGGGGCAAAAGTAACGCACCCGTTTGAAGGTAAATTTTAAAGATTTATTACCGCAATATACACTGGGTATCTGTAGACAGGATACGACATGTAGATAAACTTTTAAGAGTTCCTCTATCGTTTGCAATTAACCCTATCGTTATACCTTTCATAGTTTATTTATTATTAATTTTTTAAAAGTGTGCGTTACTTATGGCCCGCCCTTTATTAATCTTTCCGGTGCACGTGGATTTTCATTCATTGCTGCTCTTCTTAGCTGCATCCTTCGTCTCTCTCAAGCAATCACTTTCTCTCAAAGCTCTTCTTTAACTCTTGCCTGTATCATCTATTTCTGGTCCGAATAACTTCCAGTGTTTGCTCACGATTCCTGGTGTCTGTGAATAGGGATATCAAATTGCGTAGACGAAAGTTGCCTGAGAAGGAAGAATTGAAAAAAGTTTTAGATAACTAAATTAATTAAAAATGATTCAATATTTAGCGTTAATTCAGTAGTGTTTTAGATACTTCATAAAATAAATTGCCAGTCTTATCAGAAGACAGGTGTTGTCATTCACAATGTTTGACCCTGCTGCGGAAAGGTCACAGCAACTCTGATCCCCAGACTGTCCAGGGGCGAAGTGCAGAGCGACACAAGGGAAATGCCGCTGAGGCACTAAGGTAACTGTTGTCCTGATGTTAGCACTTGAGAGAGATTAAATTAAAAGTATTTCTATGGGTATGACAGCAGGGAGAAAATGTCATTATTCTACGGAATAATGCAGAGCAACACCGAGTAGCTAGAGAGAGCTAAACACGTGAAAGAAGCGAGGAAATTCTTAGGCACAGCGCTAAACAGCATCGAGTGGCACAACCGAATTTAACTCAAGAAAGAAGGGATGACATTCTTCAGATTAATGCCGACCAGCACGTGTGCACTAGTAACCATAAAATGTGCTCTAATAACCATAATTTTGGAATGACACTGTACTGTAAAAGCGTTGTTTTAAAATCACTTTTGACTTATTGAAGCACCTTGTGAGCATACGGTATCCACCTACACTGCACAGCCTTTTGTGTATTCTAAGCACAACCTCTGGACGACACATACTAAATCTATAATTTCGTGACACAAGCACGACTCGGTTCAATTAGTTGTTCACGGCAGCTGAAAACTTGAAGTTTAATCTCAAAGCCCAGTCGCATCAATCACGAGCAAAATAAAAAGTAATTCAATTGCAGACCGGCAAAATTCTGGGCGCGTCTAAGCCGCCATTGTCGTTGGCAAAGAGCTTCCTGAATAGCGACTTTATTACCAGCTCTGGCAATTAAAAAACGCGCGTGAGCCTAGGATATGAACAGTGACTGAACTTTGCTTGACTTTTGGTCGCTGCTGTGAAAGGAAAAGTTAACAATTTGAAAGAAATTAAATTTGGCGAGGCAATCTTCTTTTTAGAAGTGGGATGTAAAGGAAATATTGAGACTGAAGTCCGTGGACTTTTTGAAGTTTCGGATTTTAAATTAGTTTATAGGAATGATGATTTGGCATGTCAAAGGAACGGGATTACTTCCGTGTAAAATGGTTGTATGGAAAATTGGCCTTTTGCAGTCTATGGTTTGATTACATGACTTTCGTATACCCGCGCAATTGGAAAAACATTTTACGTTTGAAGTAACAATTATAAAGAAAGTAAATTTTCTCTCGAAGATGTGAAGAAATTTTCTTGCACGAGTGCGTGAAAGGAAACACACTCTCAGTATTTTTCAATGCGACAATATAAAGCTGAAAGCTAAAATAAACTATATTTAGGACGAAGGTTGCACACGTGACGAGCTATTTTATTGCAATCTTCTTTCATCATCTAAATCTTTTCCGCTCATCGTGGCAGAAAGTTTTGAATTATTGCGGCCTCAAAAAGTAAAATAAAACCCTGATCAAATGGAACTTACCTTTATAGTTTTTTTAATTACGCTTAGTTGAGCTATGACGGGACAGTCCAACTCTTGGATAGTGTTTCTCACTTCTGTTGTTCGTAACAAATCAATTTTTTAGTGTAAGCTATCTAACAGTAGTATAAATACAATCGGTCCTCGAGTTCTGTATCTTACTGAAACTTCTATTCATACCGGTAATAATAATTTCTAGAAATTCCCTATCATTCAAAACTTTAACGGAGCATCTTATAGGCCAAATAACTGGCACTAGCTTTCATCCATGTAGGCTGAGCATTACAAAAGATTAAGTTAAACTCAATTATCGACTGTTGAGGACTCCTTGTAAGAAATTTTCTGCTAAAAGGAATTCTAAGAAAAACAGTGTTTCTTCACCCATGCGCAAGCCAGTCACATATTAGGCATATGTCTCAGAAGAAGCAGTACGGTGCAGTTTTTAATCAAACGAATTTTTGACTTTTAGCATGAAAACACTGGAATTTAGATAAATTCGAGCTGCAAAGTCAGTAATAAAATACAAATTGTTCATATAGTATCAAAAAGTCTTATTTGAAGAAAAACTGAACGAGAATTTATTGAAAAATTTTGACACTGAGAAGAAGACAAAATTTTCATGAAAGTGTTTACCTTTTCGTCGTGATGTGCGCATGCGCTAAAATGGTTCTGCATATGAACACACATATCTAAGTTGTAAGTTGGTTAGAGTTGGTGAAAGTTACTGCTAAAGTTAAAGTGAGTGGGTTAAAATTACTGCTTCCATTTAGAATTACTTCTATGTTTGTAGCAAATTTCTGATGATTAGATTGTAAGTTAGTCCAAGCCTCCCTAACTGCAATGGAAGTTGGATGAAAAATTAGGTTTTGAAGTACAAATTAATAATTGGATAAAAAAACCAGGAATCTGCTCACAAAGTATGTCCCCACACCCGGCGTATAAAAACAGCATGATTTGAAAAGTCCATGAAAAAAGGTATAATTTAAAATGAAAGTTATTGACGCTTTTGTTTAGAGTAACAAAAATAAAATGCTTATTATAATTTAACAGGAGAATGGCCTCCTTCATCTTTAGATAGGAACCTCCCATCTTCCCCTTGGGAGCCCTAATTCCAATAGGTACAACAGTTCTAGCCTCTTAAGGGACTCTTATGTGAACTCAAGCATTATTTTTTTTGGTTTTGACAAAATCTGACAAGTATTTGACAGAGATTTGGAAACGTGTCACAAAATTTTTATTGTGTACGCATTACTGATTTAAATAATAGAAATAAATCTGATTTTATTCCTTCATTAATGAAGGAATCAGATTTTCCTTCTGGACTGAAATGCATTTGTAAATAAATCTACTCTGCTGCAACAAAAGCGTCAAAAAATTATTTTAAAATTTTAGCTAAAAATGAGTACATTGAACTTTTTTCAGATGCTCAATTTAAAATATAAGTTTAACTAAAATATAACATAAGCAATCAATTATTGTAATACCTTCTTAATATCTTATTAGTTGGGGTACGGGGGGGAGGGAGTGACTAGTTTAATGTATTCACTAGTTGAATATTTTCCAGCTTAATAAACTCCCAATTTAAATCAGGACAACGAAACTGAAGTGTACAGGCAATCGAATTAGACTTGCTTGTCATCAAATTTATGTAGAAACTTTTTTGTTCAATTTTCATGAGCAGCTCTCTCAATGTAGTTTTTGTGGCCACCTCGGTGCCAAAAAAACAATGCAATATTATGTCCCCATTCACTGGGTCGAATCTCAAGGTGTGAAGTAGTAATTATTGCAAGCTCGGTGACAAAAACAATGCAATATTCATTCACAGGGTCAAGAACACGACGCTACGGTCTATTTTTGCCTCGCTTCGCAGGCTTGAGAAGCAGAGGGTCCCAGACTCCCAAGCTCAGACCGTCGCTTAATTTCCCCTCAGCGCCAGCAGCTGAGGGACAAGACGGCCAGCTTCAGTGGTGTCGCGGACGTGTCGAGGTGAGGTTGTGTCGTCCGCTACCCTCCCGTTCTTCACTCGCAGCGCTGGACAAGTTTTTACGCTGATCCAAAAGTCGTCGTTCGTTGATAAATGCGACGGAAAATAGGCTTTGACGGAATTGAAATATTTATTTTTTGCCATCACGGCTTGAAAAACTGTTGTGTTGGACACTGGATGTGTGAATGAGAACAGTACTGCAAGAAAATGTATTATTTATCTGTGTGAATATTGGGTTTCTGACGAGTTAAGGAAATTTTTAAAACATGTTAATCCTGTGTGCAATTTTGTGTGCCACATCTTAGCGAGTACCGTTATCGTCCAGATGTTAGTTTGGCTCAACTATTGTAGAATTGGTTGAGCCAATTTCTACGAATTCTTAAAATCTCGGAAAGTTGTAAGTTTTCCTAGAATGTGCGATGGGAATGAGGATGATATTTCGATCGGTGAGTCCAACAGTGAGTGCACTGCCCATGAAGATATTATTCATGTGTACGTTTGCTGTTTCACGCGGAAATAGGAAGTCACTAACAATAATTTTCATTATTATCATCTTTCAGTATCATCTTGACTTTCGTTTCGTCGAGTAAGAGGGCGAATGCTGTTAGAAAACATGTAATATAAGGAAAAACTGTGTTCTATTTACTAAAAAGTTTTCAATTCATGATTAGTTGGTAAATGAAAAAGCAGTCAGAGAACATCATAAAAAGCTCAAAGGTAATGATTTTACCATCCGAGCTTATCTTCTCAACAATGCTTCGCTTTTTGCCGAAGGTCGCTGAAATTCATTGAACAATTTTTTTAAGAATCGAGTACTAGTAGAGTCTATGAT
Organism: Platorchestia sp. MABIK; assembly: GCA_014220935.1. Taxonomy (NCBI): domain Eukaryota; kingdom Metazoa; phylum Arthropoda; class Malacostraca; order Amphipoda; family Talitridae; genus Platorchestia; species Platorchestia sp. MABIK. The sequence goes on from JACJUY010000024.1 coordinate 14,400, forward strand.
TCATGATTTCAATATGAAGAAGTACATTGATCCAACTTTTCTGTATGAATCTTGAGTGTTCAAAGTACTTGGAGGAGTTGATTATTTCTATAACTGAACTACTGAATAGCTCGAGGGGTATTTAATTCTTTGTTGTATCAGCAGGAGGGAGAGCAACTTTAAATTTATAACTGACAACTTGAAACTCATTTCAAGAAACATGCTGACATGAAGTTACGTAACATGAGGACTTTGAGTCACCCTCAACCATAAAATCAATGCAATATTTGAAATGAAGCCATCATATTCATTCAAACGTTTGATGCACAGTATTGGAAGCTGATTCCCAGGTACAGAGTTGAGTTTAAGTGCAAATTGAGTCTGATCATGTCTCATATTTTACGTTAGCCAGGCTGGAATTGAGGAAGCGACTGTCCAGAGCCTGCTCCAGCTGTCGCTCAGAGGCGAGTAGTATCACTCACGGCCACTCAGTCATGAATGGCAAGTTGTATCACTCAGTCATGAATGAAGTCCATGTGCCACGTGCTTCTAAAAATATATTTCTGCCCATACGCTGTCACGTACTGTACGCGTGTTGTGTATGCGCCTTTTAGTGTGTGCGTGCTGTGTGCGTGTTGCATGTTGTGTGCGTGTTTCTTGATGTACGTGTGTTCCATGGTGTGTGTGTCACGTATTCCCTGTGTAAGCTCCTTTAATTTATCAAAATTTCCCCTGCGAGCGTACACAAGGTAAGATTTATGAACAGTTTACTGGTCAATTCTCAAATATTTCATTCCAACCAAAGGTTAGACTTCATCTTGGCACTACCGTAAATAGACGCAATTTACGCTATTTAATATTGTGGTACTCGCTTGTTTGTTCTCAATGTTTCGTTCCTCAATTCCAATGCAGAGTTATATCTAGTTGAATATTAGGAGTAAAGTCCGTAGACTTTGTTAAATTAAAAATTGGTCTCTGTAAAAATGAATCGCAGAATTAAATCTGAAATCCTTGAGTAAATAATATTCAAGGAGTCCTTGAATCGCAGATTTAAATCTAAGATCCTTGAGTAAATAATATTTAAGCACTACCTGGGAATATTCTCAGGTCTTAGAAAACAATATTCATAAGATATTACTTTGTCTTCAGACAAGTTACTAAACCAAGCTTCGTATGTGAAGTAAAGTCTAGTAAAACACACATATTTAACGACACTATAAGGACCACATACTGAGGGCATTGAAGCAATTGAGAGCGGAAATTAAATTAATATTTCTATAAACTTGAAAAGTTATGAATTAAATCATTAAATCATGCAGAAATGAGAGCGGAACCTCAATTAACGTCTCCGTAAACTTGAAATGTCAGGCTTTATCTAGAGAGTACATTGCGCAAATTGGGTACCCAGATTAAAACGACTGGCGTGTAACCGGCGAAGGCGTTTCACAGTTGCCATGCAAGCACTTTAGCCAGCATAAGCAAGCGCCATGTTAAAGTTGATAAACTTCTTCAACGTGTAACGTGTTGAAATTTGAGTTTAATATTAGGTTGATCAGCAAGTAACATTTACAGCATAGCCGAGGAAGCGGATGATCACCATTCAAATTGTCCAGCTGTGAGTGAATAATTTGGATGACGATGCTTTTAAACGTGCTGTAAGGCGGGGAAAAATAACGTGCGCAAACATGTGAATTTATTTGAAGTTACGAGTACTATTTATGATATTACTCCGAGTAAAAGACGATACCTATTTCACAAATATTTCAATCATAAATATCATACATATTTCAAAACCTAATGCCATCCATGGACACTAATGATCTAATCAGCGCTGACAACTATCAGAATTTATGGACAACCTAAGGCCGCTTTTTCAAACGATTCACATCGTCGCATCGGTACAGCAAGAATTGCACATTGTTTTAAGTCTTCACTACGCGCTGTTGCACGAAGCGTAGCCAAATTAGCAAAAAAACTCACGCTGCCGGCTGTACCGCCACTGCCCCGCAAATTACGTTGGTGGGCGCCTCTTGGAGCAGAAGCTCGGCTGCATTTCGCAACCGCGAGCTCGAGTTTGCCTAAGTCAGTTGCAGGGCCGCAGCAGGTCTGCTCTGGGAGTGATGCTCCTCTAATGAGCTGATCTGCCAAACTTGTTCGGCCGCTCAAGTTCCGACGCAAGCTCTTGAAGCTCTGCCTCCCTTAGACTGTATTCTGCTATCCTTTCTCTACTCGTGCCGTGAATTCTGCAGTTTAAGTCTTGGTGTTACAGTGAAATTCTGTTTTGTGTTTCGTCTACCTGCTTATAATCTGTTGATATTGGAAGTATATTTGTACTGATGCTGTTGTTGCGAATTTTGAGTTCTTGATTGTTTTATCGTTCTATCAAACTAGTTAAGTTCACCAATTTGGCTGCAGCAAATGTTTGAGTTTTGTTACAAAGATTCTGCCTCGATTAGGTGTGAGGTGAAGTTCTGAAGTTGTCACACCAACTGATTTTGTGTTAGGGACAGCGTTGCCATTCATTTATTTATTTATTTGTTTCAATAATGATATTTCTCTCTATTTGCAAACGAAGAGACTATAAAGCCCATCTCTATCATTTATTTATATTTTAGTTTGGTCTTCATATTATTTTATCAATGAAGATGAAATTATACCTTACACTTAAACTGTACTTTTTACTCCTACTACTAATTTTTCACTAATACTGGTACAACTTTACTATGAGTGCAGCTGATGCTGATATCAGGGAATATTTTTTTTAACCTGATTAAAGAATAAAGGCTAAGGATGTGAATGCCTAATCATTTAGACTATTTTAGCGTAACATCTTAAAGGGTAATTGCAAATATTTCTCTGTTGCAGATCTAGCAGATACAAAATGCTCTCGTAGATAATAATCTAGCAGCACTCACTAGAATTGCCGTACTATGAAAACTTTTCTCAGGGCTTTACTGAAAACGGATTTTTAGTTTATCAAAATTTAAGCCAGTGCTCAGTAGTTTAAGAGTAAGCGAATTCATCTGAACCGATGAAACTGACTCGTCACTTGTATTGTGTTCAAGTGTGTTGATTAGACACGAGATTGTTTCGACAAATTGACATCTCATGAAAAGTGCTGATGCTCTGACGAGAGTCGTAGGTGCATCGTCGCTGTGCCTGAACTTGACATTGATCTTCTCTTTGAAGCAAGGATTTTGTGGATTTTCACTCCAAGAAGTATACGGTGTTGTATTGATTGTTTGTTCACATTCTGAGAAATACTGCTTACCATCAAGGAACACATTCCATCCCTCTCATTATATTATTTGAGTTAGACGTATTCTGTATTCCATTCTCATTCACTTGACAAGTTTTACTGTATTGTTGCATGGTCTCACACATTTCCATGAGGAACGTTGACAAAACTTTCATTTTCTTCCGTCTTTGCAATCTCCTACATTGCTCCTCATTGTCTGTTGTTTTCCAAAATCTACACCGTCAACCGCAATTCCATTTCAAGTGAACTCAAAAGAGCTGTTGTTTTCGAACATTAACGTTCCAAGTGATGGAAATTCTATTCCCTACGCATTAGCTGCTCGGCTGAAACAGATCCAGTCGGCCTTAATGATCTAATCTTGTTCCAACTTGTCTGACGCAAAGTTTGGAACATCTCCAGCTTCTCACTAGTCTGTTTAATCGATCCATCGTTCTCAGTAGCCTTCCAGTTGATTGAACTTGAGAGCTTCGATGAAGTACGGAACACTTCTATAATTCAATCAGACGTCTTGAGTCAATTGTGTGTCGTAAGATTTTGAAATGATTGTTGGTTTAATTCAGCATCACTTGGTTCGTACTTTGCTAATAAAACACAAAGCTAACCCTAAATTTTATTTCTAATGGACTTCGATTAAACGAACATTTTATTTTATTTTCAGCAGGCCATTCACTTGTCATCAACATTCGTTTGTGTGTTCCGAAAAATACAGTAATGTATCTCCCACCGGTAGTTCTTCCGCTGAAACAGATCCAGCGAGCGCTAATGTTCTAATCTCGCCCAAACTTGTCCGGAACATGAAGTTTGCAGATACCTCCTCCCCCTAGCGGTCTGCGCAATCGATCGACCGAGTCTCTCGGCAGCGGAACAGAATGCGTCTCATGATCAGCATCATCGTCTCCCTGGCATCTGCAGCAGGGATACGCCATGTTCAAGCTGCTCTCAAGCATGGAGAAGGTGAGCAGATCCTTACAAAAAAACATCCAACACTAGCATCATATGCTCAAAGCTCATTTTTATCAGCTCCCTATCTATTCTTTTCCCATTTCACCTCTTTTCTTCTCTACACACTCTGTGTCAAACTTTCTTTCCGTCTTTTCTGTAAGCATCGTTCGTTCGTTCGAAGGGGAGCACTGCGTATTGTATATTTATTATTCACTTCACTTTTTCTATTCTGAATCCTTTCTTCGTAAAATGTAAGCTCTGCTCCTCTGGTCATGATAATTAAAAATTGGCATCTGATTGAAATTAGCCAGCATAAATTACCGATTTTCCTCACGATGTGTCATTCAAAAGTACGTTCGAGATAACCAAGTCACTCTTCCGTAAGCTATGTTCAGGAATTTGTATGATGTACGTGAACAAGATTAGAAAACATTTATACTATATTATCAAGTACGCCTACGCTTCATGTGTGGATGAACAAGGTGAGTTAATAATTTTTAAAATGTTAGTTAAAAGTGCTGATTTTGATTTTTTCTACAGAGCAGGTATGATTGAAGTGAGAGTTAGGGCAGAGAGCAGGTATGATTGAGGTGAGAGTTAGGGCAGACACAAAAAGGAATGTGTGATCCCCTGCAGTTTTGGTTGTGCGAAGAATAAAACCTCATGTTTAACATTCTCACAGCACTTATGGAATATCGTTCATGGACTCCAGATGAATAAATTCATCGATTCAGCATTTTTTTCTACCTAATCCTGCTGTCCAAGGGTAATATTTAATGACAAGTACTGCCTTGACATAACATATGTTATGTCAAGTTATGTTCTTTATGTTATTTATTTCATAAATAACATGATGTTATGTTATTTTATTTCATAAATAACATGATGTTATGTTAGGTTATTTCATAAATAACATGATGTTATGTTATGTTATTTCATAAATAACATGATGTTATGTTAGGTTATTTCATAAATAACATGATGTTATGTTATGTTATTTCATAAATAACATGATGTTATGTTATTTTATGTCATAAATAACATGATGTTATGTTATTTTATTTCATACATAACATGATGTTATGTTATGTTATTTCATAACATATGTTATGAAATATGTTCATACTTAAGTATAAAACATGCCCGTTACATGTCTGTTAATCGTTGTATAAATATCCTCTCTATTGCATAACAACATTTTTCCCACAGCTAGGAAGGGAGCACCTGTAATACAGGGAATTCGGAGGGGAACTTTCTGTTCTGTTGAGACAGCGCCATTTCCAAGGAACTGAGTTGTGGCATCAACATGTTTCTTTGTGACCTTGCGCAGGATTAGATCATTTTAATAACCATTTTGAATTCTGTGTTGAATCAATCAATCGGTATTCTCGGAAAATCTCTATTAATAAACCTTAGAAGATTAGTTCTATTTCAGCAGCGTAGACACGATCAATTGAATTGCTTCGTTGTTAGCATCAAAAGATTTACTACGAAAAGGCTTACGAAAATAAGAAATACTAAAAGGTTCACTATACGTTAGATTCGTTCGACACGTGTCAACCAGGATTTATTCGGGATAATTAATTCAACGTGATTGGATTAACGTTTTTTATGATGGCAATGAAATTCAACCTTCTAGATATGCTGCAAGTTCAATTTTGAACCTTAAAGAACCACACGCATCGTGAAACTTAAAAAAAAAAGTTCTATGGAATGGGTGTTAAAAACTTTGCCATTAGGTAGCCTGCTGTATTTCTGTGTTGTTCAAAAAAATAATTTACATGGAAGTTAATCAGTTAACTTTCAGTACTTAAAAGACTATATATTTAAGCTTATTTTTAAGCTGGTGAGAAAAACTGGTGTGGCGTTCATGCTTAAGTTATAAGTGGGAACTGATAAATTTTACTGAATGTCATCTATCACAAATGTTTAACGTAAGATACTTTTCAATCGCACATGGGTGCACAACCCGATGATTATCACTTTACGTATTGTACATTTATTATTAATGCGCCTTTTCTACACTGGATACTTTTTTCATTAAGCGCAAGCAGTGCTCATCTGATCAAGATTACTGATAATATTGTTGGTGTACGATTGAAATCAGCCAGCATAAGTTACTGAGAATCCTCAGTATGTGCAATCCCAAAAATAGCTTCAGGGTTCAACATCAGCACCCCAGGGCCGATGGAAGCAATGTCTGATCTGGGGTATCAGAAGGATGCAGCATCAGTCGGGAGTAGCTTGCGAGATTGAAAACTAGTCTCTGCAAACTTGAGTGAAATCATGCTTATTTCTCTCCGTCTCAAGTCATGGTGAGTTGTCTGCTTTTTGCTGCTTGGGTGAAACGTCTGCGAGCTTTTAGCTCTTTGAATAAGATGAAAAGAATGATAGGACTTTTTGTATTTTAGATACGGTTTCTAATTCAAAACGAATCAAAGGAAAAAACTATTTCTGGTTTCTTTGTATCTGTGGCAATACATGCGTATTGAGACTAAAAAATTTGTTTCTAGAGACCGATCAGGTACAACCCACGTGAATTTGAATATTAACCGTGGATGTTTGATTGATGAGCCTCAGAGACCCACTGGATAGGACTTTGTAGAATGTTCAACGAAGATTGAAATGGGATTTTTTTCTGCAATGTTTACCAAAAAAATGAAAGTTCTTCATAAACGCCCATAAGCTTGTGAATGAACTTAATTTAAACATTTGAATGGCATAGGTTGGATTTAGCTAAGTAAGAGAAAGGCAGGTAAAATCCCTCATCATTTGAGAAGCATTTCACGAGAATGTGAGGTTTTTGTGCGGAAGCCTTCCCTTAAAACTCAGCAACTGCGGCATAAAAAAATGCATGCTAGAAACGTATAGTACATATGTCTACAACCCTCACAAAACACACAAAATTTTCAAATTTAAGCTTATATTTAAGGCTGCGAAATTCACACTCACACATTGTTTTACGTAAATCTCCTCACATAACGTGTAATCCTCTTATCTATTTGTTTCATAATAAACAAGTTCCAAGAAGTTAGCCAATTATTTCAACAAACACATGAGAGGCTTGACATGACAGAAGATCTCACGCTGCGTGCAGTCTGTCATGAGCTAACTCCGGCACCGCATGCTGCACTAGATAAGACTGTTAGCTGTTATCTAAAGGGTCAGTTAGGCCTGCCAACTCTTCATCACTTCTGTGAGGTGAACCAATTAAAGAGAGCGGGACAACATGGCAACAAGAGCTAGGAAAAGAGCCATGTAGACTGCTGGGGACACAAGCCATGTAGACTGCTGGGGACATAAGCCATGTAGACTGCTGGGGACACAAGCCATGTAGACTGCAGGGGACACAAGCCATGTAGACTGCTGGGGACACAAGCCATGTAGACTGCT
>JACJUY010000024.1:32509-58913 GCA_014220935.1 Platorchestia sp. MABIK
CTACCACTGCACAGGCACTGCTGCGTAACTTGCCACCACTGCACAGGCACTGTTGCGGAACTTGCCACCACTGCACAGGCACTGCTACGTAACTTGGCTACCACTTTACAGACACTGCTGCGTAACTTGTCACCACTGCGCAGGCACTGCTGCGTAACTTGCCACCACTGCACAGGCACTGCTACGTAACTTGGCTACCACTGTACAGACACTGCTGCGTAACTTGTCACCACTGCACAGGCACTCAGCATACTATGGCTACCACTGCAACGTAACTTATCTACCATTGTAGCATAACATGGCTTCACATGAACCACACCACTGCACTGTTATTGCACTATCACCATACCCGCTTGTAATAAAATGAGTGAGTCAAACGGTAGAAAAGCCTTCCAATTGCCCCTTAATTAACGCCCTTACAATACGACACTTAGCAAATTGTGGTCCAGCATTTCAGATATACTGCGACCAGCACGCTGCGTTGTGCCACTTGTGAACTATCATTATGTTGATGCTAAAATGATGCGGTATTACCAACGCAACTCAAGTGTACAATTGTCATCGTGATGAAATATAGGACGCACTTTTGACACTTAAGGGTAACACGGGTCATGAATATAGATAAAAAAGGATTATCTTTGAGTTTCCGAAGAGTGCTTTTTAAGAGTCATAAATTTGAAACTGTGCCTCTTTTCAGCAGGAAAATATTCGCCATAAGAAACTGGAATACTTTGTCTGATGCTCCTTATCTCCTGGATACGGGGTTCATCATAAGATACATAGGCAGGGAGGACAGAATTTCTTCAGCTGAAGATTTGAATTGCGTCGTGCGTCAAGCTTCCTTTTACGTGTACCTCTACTAATCTTTTTTTCTACTTCGTCTAACCAACAACGCACAGTTATTGGAAGTATGTACAAAACTGCACCACACAACTCGCATTTTGTAATGCAATGGAGCAAAACATTACCTTTGCCGGAGATCCCACAGCCGCAATCACGCTTCCGCCGTTACGGAATGCTTTGAAGACCCTCATTCAGAGCACCAACATTGGCTCAATAGCTAATTGTATTGCATCATTGCTGTGGCATTGCACCTTAGACGAGATGTTCGCTAGCACTGCGCTTAAATAACTTAAAACCAATAACTCCATATATTGGTGGCAAGTGAAGAGCAACACTAAAACATTTGATGTCATTTGAAATCATTCACATGACTCCTACGTGTACACTATATTACATCATTGCTGTAGCATTGACTTTAGATGAGATGTTCGCTTGCACTGCGCTTAAATTAATGATTCAATAACTCCCTATACTGGTGGCAGGCGAAGAGCAATTCCAAAAACATTTTATGCCATTTTAAATCATTTATATGACTCCTACGTGGAAACGAAACATAGCTTGGAGATGAAGCATGGAAGCTGACGAAATAGTGGAACGGAGCAAATACGTTTTTTGGGGCTTTGAAAGTCAGTTGTCTTTGAGTGATAGAGGTTATGCTAAGAATAGTGAGGAGTGCACTTGAGACTTCTGGCACATGCTATAGTAATTTTCATGGGTAAAATTAAATTTAATCATGAGAGACAGTTTTAGTAGTCAGAACAACAATACGTTCATTTGAAAAGCTTGGTGTGGAAACCAAATCTGAGTCACTGATATTTGAAACAAAATTCTTCAAGCACTCAGATAATTTCTAGTCTTCTGAAAGTGCACAGACAGAGAGACAGAGTAGCTCTTTTTTTAGCTCTCCACTGCAATTGCCTGGCACTTGAATGAAGGAATCAGGAGAAAATTATTTTACCAAATTCCACTATTTATTTTAATTTAAATAGCCATTCAAAAAACGTTCCGCAGCAGCGAACGTCCTGATACACCTTGGACTTTAAATCGAGATTTTATGAGAAAACTTTCTATTTATCAAGCTACTCGCATGATGGCTTTGATAGGTAGCAGTGTTGAGGAATATTAAGGGTTTATTTTTTCAGGGTTAATTGTGTTCAGAGTGTCGGTAAATTCTATTCAATGATAATTTTTTAATCAAGAACTCATTTAGCAGCAGTTTATGAAATGTCAGTATCTCGTTCATTATATTTTCAACCCATATCGCTCTCATGTTTATTTACGAGATCAATTATACCATATACAATATGTTTGAATAACTCCATGCCAACCAAAATAAACTTAAAATATTCCCCTGGTGTAGGAAAGTTCTCGTAAAGGTTATTTCTCGTTTCTGGGGTGCTGTTGGATTACTTTATACTTCAAAAATAAACGTAAAAGAGTGAGTTTCACTGCTCGTAAAATTTTTGAAGTTAAATTCTTTTTTTTCCCAGCACACCACTCCACAACACTGACTCGCTCGTCTATTTTTTGTCTCTGCAATGGGCGCACTGTACATTCTCGACAGTTCAGATTCATTAACATGAGCTTTTTAGTGCGCAAGTTCCGCAGCTTTCCAGAGAGTTGTCGCGGCCTGACTCCAAGAATTTCACACATTTGCACTTTATTTTCATAATAACTTGAGCGGATGGGTGACTCTGTGACAATTCTTATCATGCTCGGGAAGAGTCGTCATTAGCTACTCTCAACTCCCCGATGGTCAACAGCGCTCGAGATAACGAAAATGCTGAACGCCTTTGAGTGAATAAAGCGTTTTTTATTTGCGTTCTTGCGAAGTTCATAGATTAGTTCAAGAAAATTGGCTGAACACTTTAATGTGATGCAACTGTAAATCTTTTTTATGATTCATTTGTTTGATTGCCTTTGTTATGAAAACGCTTGGCAAGTTGTGTAGAACATATGAAGCAAATGCTATGAACATTTGGGGCTGTGATAATTCTTGAGCAATGTTATCTTGAATTAATTATGTAAGCAAAACTAAAGTGTAAATTTAAGAAAAAATTGAAGCACACAAGCAAAACACTATACGAGTTACAATAATCACACAACAGACATCAGGGAAGAACCACAAAATCTACGGTTACTTTAAACTGGATTTACTTAAGAGATTAAAGGCTGAGAAGTATTTCAAGCATTTGACTAATTTCCAGAACTTCCAACGCAATTCCGAAAGAAAATTTCCTGTGTCGGACCCAAGAAAGAACATTTTCAGAGCGGAGGAGTAAGAATGTGGGTCTGCGAAAATATCCTCCAGCATTCGCTAAATTTTTGGCAGAGCGGGGAGCGGGGAATGCATTAGACTTGGCGACTCTAAAAACAAAACTTAATTTCCATTCTTAAGCCACAGATTGAAGAAATCTTTTGATTTCGACTTAAGCTTTTTATGTGATGACTGGTACCATTCAGGAAATGCGAACTGATGGCTGAACAGGTTAATGAGTGAAAATGGTGTTTGTAGATGATATTTAACTCAATTCTAGTATGTCAAATATCTCGTACTAGATATTCTGCAATTTCAATATTTAAATGAGGTCTAAAACTTCACTCCAAAGCAAATTTCTGAATTTTCATTCAACTTTGAAAAAATATACAGCATCACACGAGTATGTCTTGAAATGGTATATTCTCATTATTTCAGATTGAACTATTTTCAGAAGGTCCTTTTTCACGTTGAAAAGGTATATGGTAAAATTCCATCAATTACCTAATAATAGTTCGAAAATACCACATTGACGCCATGAATTGAACGCTAAAACTCTCATTTTTTCATTAGGAAGAGGTGACTTTTTTTGAACCAAAGGGACATTTAGCGGATTTGTTTCCGTCAGTGCAGGAGTTAGTTTCGGGGTTGGTGGCGATGTGCTTCGTCGCGTGCGTTGCTTGCTGTCGGCAGCTGTGGCGGTGTGGTGATCTGTGCTCAGTTCCTCATCTGATGTGCTGAAGCCACATTGCTTTTGTAAAATTGGAGGCCTCTCGTGGTTGTATAACAATTCTCACATTTAATATTTCAGCAGTTTTACATCGTCATAGCCGTAGGTGAATTGAATTTCTCATGCATTATTTCATAATGTTTTCTGGTTTCTAATTATACGCTTCAAACTCTCACAGGGTTTAATAATTCTTTAGAGTTAAATTTCACCGCCCTTCATTTTGCAGAATTTTTTTTAGAGCATCGCAGACTTTCGAGCGCGCACATTGGCGCAAATTGCTCTTTAGTCTATTTAATCTCCCAGAAATGTATTTTTTTTGTCGGTAGCCGAAAATAATAATTTAGCTTCTCACAGTTTGAATCACATGTGTTTTTAAATACAGAACTTGACTTTCATTTCTTAAATTCAAGATTTACAATGCAGGTTTGTTCGAAAACCTTGCAAAAATTATGAAAGGTTCATACAGATTTATGGAAAGGTTTATAATGATTTATAGGAAGGTTTATAATGAATTACAGGAAGGTTCATAATTAATTATATAGGAAGGTATACGATTAATTTTCTTCACACACATTGGAGGTATTCCAATGCCATGAAGACAGTAGTGTGAAGCTCACCAGAGGTTGCTCCAGTCCCCCAGACCGAAGCCTGAGTTCATTGCGAGGGGACCCGAGCGCAACCAAATCATTGTGGGCGCCGACGCTGGCGCTTTGGGGTGATCTGGGAGCAGCCCTGGAATAGCATATAAATAGAAGGCTTTCGTCCCTTCAATTTAAACATTTATGTTTATATGGGTATTGGGCTACCTCAGAGATTTAGTGTTTTTTATACGTAACTTTTGAGATCAGTGACCTCGGTATTTATTGGTGTGGAGAGAGACAGTCAATTTATTCAGCTTAATGAACGAGGTGAACTTTGGATAAAAGATGCTTAATTCTCAGAATTGCTTGCGTTAGAGTTTTCGAGTCGGAGCAAGTTGGTGCATTTGCTGTGAGTGGCGGCTCTCTGTCTTAATATCTAAAGCACAATTTTATCTTACTCAACTTATCTGCCTTCGAGCTTTTGCGCGACTAGTTTGAGCTCGTTCGAAGTTGAAAATTAAAACGACAATGAAATCTAAAATTTAGGTAGAGGAAATATGTTCTGACGTGTTTTTTCCCTCATTTGGACAGGTTAAAGATAAGGTTCAGGCAAGGAATATTTTAATATATACCATGACAGAAGATTGATCTATAAAAATTGATGTGTTCAGTGAAGGAATACGACTTACGTACAAAGAGAAAGAAATTAACGTCTGTTTCTAAAATTTTTTCGAAAACTGATAGGCACAATCATGACCAAAGCATCACCCATGTATTAACTTGTAAAGTACAAGAAATATACAATTAGGACATTTCGATAATTGCGTTGATTTCCTGATATATTGCTATTTCAGAGACTTGAAAACGAAGAATACAATTAATATTGAAATCATATTCATTAGAATTTATGTGAGGGATGTTCGTCTTCCTCAGCAATATGAGGCGGCAAGTCACACTGCGATTAGGATACACGGACAAATGCCCGGCCGTCATTAACAAATATGTTGCGTGGCCTCCATCATCACCGGCTATCAACCCATCGGATTACGGTCAAATTATTTTAATCATTACTGGAGAACGAGGCTTGCCTAAATTTCTGGCAATTATGTTTACATAAATATAAAATAGAACTTAATGAAAGTTTGGTGGGAAATGCCAGTAACTATCGTTTGCGTGGCCATCAACATCTTTCTTAAGATACTTAGCTATGTTATGAAGATTCGAGGTTATTATATTTGATGGATTTTTTGTGCTTATCCATTGCTTAAAAATAAATCATTTCAGGAGAAAAGTTTGAATTCAATGATTGTAACGTATAACTTATGTTTTATTTTGTAAGCGTTTTTGCGTGCAAATTAAAAATCGTTAGTCCTTGTCAGTTCCCCGATGTCTGTCTGCGGAGGCGCCAACACCTCACGTAGTTAATACGTCTGGACCTGCAACAACGTGAGCCATGTAAATAATTTTGCTCACAATGCTTTCAGAGAAGGGTTCATGATATTCTTTTGCCACTTGATTTGTGGCTTCATTTTGTCTCGTTTGACCGCTTGAGCAAGCTATCGTAATTTGAAGTCATTGTGAAGTCAATTCCTTTAGTTTTGAGGGCGACTGAGAAGGCTCCGCACACGGAATTTAGGACATCGGTTGTGTGAATACTTTTTCCCATCCCCTCCTGGAAGGGTTGAATCATCTGTCAACATGATTGATTGTTATTCCCCCTTAAATGAAAAGACATACATTTTGGGAAAAAATACGCATCATGTTGGAGTAATTGTTTCACCTTGACCGATGCAGAGCGCGGAATTCCACGAGTTAAATGTTGAAAAAATTTATTATAGGCTTCGAAATTGGCACTCTCCTTGTACATCACAAGCCTCGCAACTACTACAAGCGCGCGCAACAAATCAGGAGCGTACAGGCTCATCTATCTTTGAGGCTCACCAGTTCTAAGCTTACCTTGTTCGAAGTTAGAAGTTCACATCTGTCACAGGTGCAGCTCCAATCAGAGCCGAGCACAAATTAATGTACATCTGTTATCTCTGCCAGATGCTACGCAACGCAAGCTGCGTACCAGACGCTCCGTAGGCAAAGCGTGAGAGGAAGGTCTTTCCCGCTATTTGTTAGCAGCTCCAGTAATATCGATGATATAGAGAGACGCATCGCTGTGCTTAACATTGCCTGCTGTCACGTATACAATGTGGGGCCATCTATCCCTTGTGGGGCCTCGCTGCCAATTGTCCCCAAAGGCCTTCTTTGTTTTGATTGTTTACGATCTGTCCGTAAGCAATGCGGTCCGGGCTCTCGTGGCCCCGCTGTGGATATTGTCACCTTGTTTTCCTTATCCTGCGATAATGTTTACTGCAGCGTGTGATGGCAGCTCACTCTAATAGAGCGACTACGATTAAAACAGTGATACCAACATGGGGACATTGGTCTGACTCGTGAGGATCGAAAAACACGAGTGTGTCTGAATGATAATGAGGTGAACGTCTGATGTTTTGAACAAGATGAATTTGTAATTCACCATTATTAACAATATTGTGAAAGTTCTTCAACAAACGTTAAATAGGTAAGAAAGATCACCGTAGCGCAAGCAACGGATAAAATACATCGACCAGTTATGGGACGACGCTCGAGATATCGACATTCATGGAGATGTAATCGAGTCCAAAGAATTTTATCAAGCCGGTCAGTAAGCTGTCGTAATACTCAGAAAGATAAAATTTTCATTGTTGAGCTGTTGGTGAAGACAAAATTTTCCATGAAAACATGTGTTTCGCTTCCACTGCTTCCTGTGCATGCCTCCGAAAAGCGCAGTTTTACCATTATTCCCGGGGCAATAATAGTCAGCGATATTGGGGCCCCCGTGGCGGAGTGTAGGCTCCAATATGCATTTGGATGCCTTCCTAACTCAGGCAAATATTCTGTGCCGCCTTCCAGTCAACGATCGTTGTTTCCCTTGTTTATATTACCAGCGGCAACGATAACAATTCTGTATCGTCTCGCTAACGATCGTAGATGCTTTTCTGTTTACACGATCAAAGAATAGGACTTGGTCCCTCCTTCTAGTGAGGGATATTTATTAATATGTCGATCGTTTATGAAGACTTGGATGTCGACCTTTTTAGTAAAGGAAAAAATGTGTCTTATATCAACGTATAAGCGGCGCAGGCTGCGGCGGCGCGCAGGAAGGACTTAAATGAGGATGTGTGTGTGTGTGTGTGTGTGTGTGTGTGTGCGCGTAAGTGTGACGATGTGTGAGAGGATGTGTGTGTGGATGTATGTGAGGATGTGTGCGAGGATGTATGTGTGGAAGTGTATGAGGATGTGTGTGTGTCAGGAAGTCGGTGAGGATACGTACAAGGATGTGTAAAAGGGTATATGAGAGGAGGGAGTTAGGATGGGTGCTGTATGAGGATGTGTGAGAAGATGTGTATATGGATGTGAATCGGGATGTGAGTGTGGGTGTGTGTGAGGATGCATATGAGTGTGTGTGTGATGATGAGTGTGTGGATGTGTGTGTGGATGTGTGTGTGGATGTGTGTGAGGTTGAGTGTGAGGTTGAGTGTTAGGATGCGTATGAGGATGTGCGTGAAGTTGTGCGTAAAGACGATGAAGGTCCATTCATGAATTCAATTCGTAATTATTGGCAAGAAATAAATACGTAGCTTTAATGCTCTTCTATTTCTACCTGAATATCTACTACTTCAATTAAGATAACTGTTAATATTGGTAAATAATTGAAAACAAGGCACGACAGTAACTTTATTCTGCTCCCACAACCTCGCGTCTGTTTCCATGAGCTTGAGAGCGGCTTCTGCTAGTCTGCGTTATAAGGTCGTGAAATTTGAAATTAATCTTTTATCATTCCAGCAATACAGTACTCGTGGAGAAAGTACAACAGGGTTTTAGGACTCAAAATGGAGAACAAATACTATAAAAAGTTTAATGAACCGATTTTTATGTTTTTGCGAAGGAAAAACGCTTTAATTGCAGCGAAAATTAGGAGTCTCGCCAAAATCTTGAATTTCTAGGTGTTCCAGGCGCTCGTTTTGTCAAAGATTATTCTGTGCGATATCAATGTAGGTAAACAATGTTTCTATGTTTATAAACAAACCATTAATTTTTAGTATGATAAAATTAAAAGTTAGATACTTCAATGTAACTTGATAAGTATACCGAAAAAAGATGACTGATTAATCATGGGGACGTAATTTAAAAGGAAGAGTTTTAAGAGCAGAGTGACAATCATAAGTATTCTCCCGTCATTTTCTCACCGAGAATATTTAACTACCCAGTTCAACTTTTCTTTAACAGTATTTATTGAAATATTTTCCCTAATTTCTGTTGTAATTTACAAAGATTAATAGAGTCATTGCACGTCAACGTGGACTGAAGTTACATTGGGGGACTGTCCCGCGATGTCTTTGGTGTTGCAGGAACTCGAGAGCCAATCTCTCGTCGGTCAATTTTTTGCCGATCTGAAATCAGCTGCTCTGGAAGGTTGCACCACCTGCCTTCTGAAATTTGTTCACTTTACTACACCCACATTACGTCTTTCGATCAGTAAATCAATGCCGTGTTTCTGATGTAATTTATATAGTGTAAAAATTCATTAAAACCCATTGAAGATTTTGAAGACATGAGTCTGATATGCGACCGACACTTTTCGTTAGCCTTTGGATTTTTAGTTAACATTTGTGACTGAAAACCGACATCCGATACAGACAATTTCGGCGCCCTGTGGGCTTCTTATGCCTATACACGCAAATTAGACTGAATACATTTAAACAGTATTTTTCAATGTACAGGGAATCAGGAAATTCAAAATACGTCACGAATTGCAACGGTACAAGTTGTTCCTCCATTCTTTTTATTTGAGCCAGATGTTGTTTTAGTTGGTATGTCAAAAAAAGCACAGGATACTTTGCACGTAAGAGCTAATATTTAAAGCAAGGCATGATTTGATAAATGTTACTGGAAGCTAGTACAGAAGTAAAAGAGGTTGATCCTGCTCCTTAAATTCGGGAATCGTCCTACACGTGACAAACTCTCTCATACTGATGACGGAGAATAATTTTTGCGAGGAATCTGGAAGAAAATTATGAAAGATTACTTGAGCTTTGACATCATCAAGAGGCGAAAACATTTCTTTTACTTCACTGTTCATGCATTTTTTGCATTGTTCACCAGCGAGCTGTAGTCAGAGATCTGTCGTACCGCCATCTACTGACTTCGATCGTTGCAGTGAAAATCAGGAGCTTGTTTCCGTTTAGGATTTTTGGCACAGTTATCATGGAGACGGTGCTTCTCATATGATCGTCAACTAAAGTCCTTTCGTTCTACTGACTTCGATAGTTGCAGTGAAAATCAGGAGCATGTTTGAGATTTCTTGCC
Organism: Platorchestia sp. MABIK; assembly: GCA_014220935.1. Lineage (NCBI taxonomy): Eukaryota > Metazoa > Arthropoda > Malacostraca > Amphipoda > Talitridae > Platorchestia > Platorchestia sp. MABIK. The sequence goes on from JACJUY010000024.1 coordinate 42,318, forward strand.
CAATTCTAGTGGAGACGATGCTTCTCGTATGATCGTCAACTAAAGTCCTTTCGTTCACTAATGTTGACGCCAAAAGCGGAATAGCTGGCCTCAGTGGATCAACAAGAGTTGTTAATTGTCCTCGGTATCAAGGATTGAATATCCATCATGCTGGAGACCATCAGCAAACGAGATGAAGCAAACATAGCAGGCGAACCACGTAGAGAAGCATATCCACGAGAGCTCTCAATACGAGGTGCTATGGAAGTACATGCAGCATGGTGATGGCAGTGTGAATGCGAATCCTTGCTACTCAGTCTAAAGTTTCCGACATCGTATCCATGAAAATAGCCGCTGAATTACGCTGATTCTGAAAGTTCCTCAACAAACATTAAAGAGAAATGAAAAATTACCACAGCGCAAGCAACTGATAAAATACATAGACCAGTTATGGGACGGCGCTCGAGATATCGACATTCATGGTGATGTAATCGAGTCCAATGAATTTTATCAAGCCGGTCAATGAGCTGTAGTAATACTCAGAAGCAAAAAGTCAAAATCCGGACTATTCAGAAGCAAAATCCGGCGATGAAGTTGAACTGGGTAAGCATAGGGGTGAGGTATGCGCGGGACAGGTAAACGAATATAACTTGCTCAGTAACTCTGAAAATAGCTGCGGTGGTGCGTCTGATCATTGAAGGCGTCAAAATAAAAAAAATGGTCGCAATCAGGAGCTATTAACGGGGCAAAAATTCGTAAATCTTTGGTCTATTTTAAGTTTGCAGCTGACACAGAGTGCTTGCTATGAATTTTTTACGTACATACTTCGAGTTTTGGTTCCTGGTGTCCTCATAAATCAGTGACTGTATTGCCGAATGATTCGATTTTTAAAAACATTGCAGCTGAAGCTAATATTTGAAGCCTGCTTGAAAAACCGCATTTCCAAATTGCTGCATTATGCACAATTGGACGTAGAATGCAAGAAACAAGAGCATTGCATTTTCATAACATTTGCATTATGCTACAAGGAGTTGTGTTAATATAGTAAACCTGACCAAAGACTTTCAAAACGCAGTAAGAGAAAAAAATTCGGGGTAAATAAAAAGGCTACCCTACGACAACGTGCAAGACCTGAGCATGATACCGAAAACAAGGCTCCGGTTCAATACACCAACCATGAATTGAAGAACTTCCTGCGGTAAATAAAACTGCTTCAAGTGAAGCTTACTTGGTAGAGATCAGGTGTGTGATGCAGTGCGTACGGGAATGCAGTGCACGCAGTGCATGCAGTGCACGCAGTGTGTGAAGCAGGGTACAGCGTACATGCAGTGCATGCAGTCTGTGCAGGGCACAGCAACATCAGAAGCGAGGCGAGCGAGGAGGGCTCCAGCGACCCCCGAGGACCTCGGCCTGGATATTACCCTAAATTTGCCTGTCAGGGGTCATATCTGCCCCCTTTTTCACGCCCTCATATTTACGTTACTTTTGTTTGTGCTACGTTTCCTCACTCTTTATCACCTCGTTGCACCGTATTTATTTACCGCCCTTGCTCGGGGCTCCGATGCCTTTGGGAAGAAAGAAGCGGTCGGCTTGGTTCTTACCGTTGATCGCATACGCTAGGGAATTCGATGAAAAAGATACGGTCCACAGACTAGGAGGTAGTTTTTCCTGTGTAACCAGTTGAGTTCCCTTTTGTTTTCGCGCTTTATCCGCTAATTTCATTCAAACAATCGGGAATAGCGTTTGATTTTTGATCTTATTTAAATCTTGTTCACCATTTGTGACCAACAAAGTCAGATTTTTTAGTATTAATTATGTTTGAAAAGTTTTTTTACCTTCCGCTTTCATAGAACCACATTGAAATTTGAGTTTTATTCATTTTGTAAATTTACTTCAACTTTAATGCACTATTAAAATCTAATAGTGATGATGTTTTTGTGGTCCGACATCACCAAATTTTTATCAAACAAGTTCATGAATCGCAATCAGCGATTCATGACTAGACCGTGTGCGTTGATTGATGAACCGTTCACAGTGGAGCTTTGCCATTCATTGGCGCAGCAAATACATTAAATTAGTAACACAATCAATCTTCGCCTTTCAATCAATGAAGCCATTTTCACGTTCGTATTGTTGGAACAAAACAGCACAGGCTCCATTTCCCTAAATGGCGCGGAGCAGCTTGTGCGGCTGCATGCTCAGGTTCTGCTTGCGCGCCCATTCGAGATTATGTTCCCTTGTTAAATCTAATCGAATTATGAATTCAAGTAATTAACATGAGCAATGAATGCAAGATCTTCGAAGAAATTTTACATAGTCTAGTGATTTTTCACTTTCTGTAATGTTAGACACGGACTGTGATTGGCATTAAAATAACAAGCAAAACAAACACCAGTGTTGTACTTAAATTTTCTATGCGTAAAAACATTTTTTTCCAGGAGAACAACATTTTAATTCAAAGTAATGAAAGTGGAACCATAAAATGGTTTAAATTTTTATCTATTTTGCTTCTGAACAATTAGGCTTATGGCCATGAATTCAAAGTGAAGTGATTGAATAATTCCAAGGTCGCTCAACGGCTGTTCTTCATTATTGCTCTAACCTGCAGCGTACGACTCTGTATGAAACATTTCTATGTTGTGTGAACGGCATTTCAATCTGCGGGTATCTTTAACACGTTCACTGCGTATTAGGTTGTATGGGTACTGTTGGGTAAAAGGTCATTCACGCACCGGTGTAAATGAATCGCATTCCATCTATTTCGTGACCTTTTTAGAAACTAACTGTCACCATACGAGGTAAAACGTCATTATTTACTTATACTTTTCTCATTTTTTAGAAAGGATAGAAATGTATTCCAGCAGCAAAGTCAATTTCCCAATTCTGCTACTTACAACTTAGCCAAGCCAACTGTAACAACCGCGAAAACGACAGAAGAACATAAACTTGCAGCTGCAAGCCACTGCAACGCAGGTGCTGCTATAGCGTGAGGTCTACCACACTATATCATGACATCTACCTCTAGCTAGTACTATAGCGTGAGGTTTGCCAAACTATAGCATGAGATCCACCTCTAGCTAGCACCATAGCGTGAGGTTAGGTTAAGTTAGGTTACTAATGGATATTACTCATTTCCATACATTTAATTTAGCGATAAACACTTAATTTGTACATCTCAAACTGCACCACGGTATACGATATATGGCGGTAGACCTCACGCTATAGTAGCACCGAAGCGACGCTCTCTATAGCGCCCGGGCACAGCCCAGTTAGAGTGCCTCGCGTCGGAGAGCAGCTCAGGAGCACTGCTCTCCGACGCGAGGCCGTTTGTTCAGGTCACGTACTTTCCATCATTGCTGCAATTGACAGCAAATGAGCTGACTTGGCATCAGCCGCCTCTTTAGCCTCGAAACTGCGACGTACATCATACAAAGGAGGGTACTGTGGAGAAAGTTGGGCTTCTTAACACATACGCAAGGAAGATGGTATGCACCAAAAAGAAAAAAAGAAAGCGGTAAAGAAAGTTTTTTTCGCATGCATGGTAAGCGTGGATCAGGCGTATGTTATGAGATTGAGAACATATAATGCAATTCCTTGTTTTTTGAGTGATATAAACTGTAGGGCTGCAATGTACCGGGTGGCGCATAAGTGACGCACCCTCTTAAAAAATTAATAATAAATAAACTATGAAAGGTATAACGATAGGGTTAACTGCAAACGATAGAGAAACTCTTAAAGTTTATCTACATGTCGTATCCTGTCTACAGATACCCAGTGTATATTGCGGTAATAAATCTTTATAATTTACCTTCAAAAGGGTGCGTTACTTATGCGCCACCCTGTATTTCTATGAAATGGTGGAGCGGTGCCGAATGATTAGAACTTAGAACAATGGCTTGGGAGATTCAATTAAAGCGAGCATTCCGTCTGTGTGTATCCATTGCTCGTTCAGTGGCGTAGCATGTATAACGATGCACAACTTATGTTATTAAGTGTTACGATGCATGCTGAATACTTTATCATTGATGCTGAAAGAAAATAAATAGGTTAAAAATATAAACTATATGCACTTGACCATCAGTATATGTTAGACATTCAGTACAAATGTAAAAACTTTGTTTTCAATTAAATGAAAGTCAAGTTAAGCAATATTTTTCCACACTGATGGTCAGCTTCAAGATCTTCTTCTATCAAGTATTTTGCCAATTACTTCTTTTATTTTGTTTTCACTTACGCTACGTGAAGCCTTCATTTAACTTTTTTGCGCTTTTACTGCAACTTTATTTTACTTAAGTTGTAAATCTCATTATTGACCTCCTAATGTAACCGCTATCAAATTTACAAGTCTCAGCGTTGAGATAGGCACAAAAAAAGACTGAAACGTTTTAGAGGAGATGCTCTTTTCCATCGCCTACCATTAAGTATTTTTTGGAAATTTTTGAACTTGCCCTGAGTTTTGAAAGTATTCTCGAATAAACCGAGGGTCTTTTGCATTTTAAGAAGTTTACCTCTTTAAAATAAGGTGGGAAATTGTTGGCATCAAGTCGATAAGATTACGAGATTAAAAAAAATCTACGCTTTCTTCGTTCGTATAAAATAAGAGGCATCAGGCCCTTTATTCTGTCTATGTTGCGAATAAAATATTGTTTAGTGCCCTAAAATTACGCAAGCAAGCACGCCTGTCTTATTACTGTGGTCGTTCTTTGCAGATTCAACTCTGAAAGTTTGTGGTAATTCGAAGTCGAAATTTTAGGCCCAGTTTGAATTTGCTCGAGCTATTTTGCGAGGAACATTTTGAACTTTTCGTGTTGGAAGGGTATTCATTGGCTCTCAGGACTCAATCCCATTGCCTTACTTTATCACGAAAGAGCTCTTTGGGGAAACATTCATTCGAGAAGTAAGGATTTGCGCAAATATCAATGAGGTGTTTTGCACTCTTAAGTATTTGTTGCAATTTTTATTGGGTTACAGCATGCCTAGAGGCGATGCTGGATTGAAGATCTTCGTTGGCTCATAAACTTTATGGTTTTAATATAAAGACTTTTACGTTATATCGATGTTCATAGCAACACTTACAGACACATAGTGGACTAAAAATACAGCATTTGCGATGCGAGGCTCGAAGGGATAATTTAGAAGCTATCTGAACAGTGAGCAAAAGTAGTAAACTTGTACCCAAATTATTAAAAAAATGCACGCTACTTCGGTTGGCACGTGTATGATGAGGTAATCAATCGTACATATAAGTGAGAGTTCGGCTCTGAAATTGCACTCATTGAACGTCCTTCTCCGTCATTTATAGAGCTGATATTTTTAAGAAGTATCAACGTACTAAGAAGATACAAAAGAATCAATATAGGAAGAATAACTAGCCTAAATTTCTGGCTATATAGCCGAATGGGACTTTTTCTACCTCTTTTCCTAACAGCATGTAGTACAAAATACGACTCTTTGCTATGTGACCCTTTATCGAGCTATAAATAGTACGAAATGTTAATGAAGAGGTAGAGACAAGCCATAACTTTCATTCAAGAACAGGCACATTGCTGATCGTAAGATCATCTATGGCCCAACGATGTTGACATACAGACGCACGCAGCTCCCCTATACTACACGACAATATATTCTACAGAGCAGCAGCAGCAGAATTTGCAGAGCAGCAAGCACGCTCGTTGGTGGACGCAGTTGAGATAACGTAGCATCAAGTCACTTCATCAAGCCACTCATCATGCTGCGGTCGCCATAATATGCCCTAATTTGGAGCTAATGCCCGCCAAATCCCACATCAAAACACTCGCTCTCGTCTCCTAAGAGCGCGCTGTGTTGAGTTTAGGACCGACAGCAACGCGGCGCTGCATCGGCGGCATTGAGCAGCTCAGCACGAGCTCAGCTACCGAGTCTCGGACGTGTTCAGACTCTTAGCTGAGTGAGGATCTTTGCTGAGTAGGGTGACTAATAATCAACTGAAGTATGAGGTTCAGTTCCTGGTAAAAAGCGGCCTGGCATCACCTAAATAGGACTCGGCGCCGTCTGTATAGAAGGGGCTTAGCACTCTCTGGGTTGAGCCACCGTCAGAAGCTGTGCCGGCAGAGGCTCATGGAAGATGACGGCAAATTAGCTGAGTACTCAACTTCGTATGATATGTCCCCTCTTGAAAGAGCTTTCTTCTGGCGTCTTATTAAATAATTTTGTCGGGTCTTGAGTCTACGAGTCATTGCGTTCAAGGTTGTGAAAAATTCTTAGTTACGATGATGAATTAAAAACGAGGTGCATTCTTTCACCTCACCTCTCACGTGGTTTTGCGATTATAAAGAGCAAAAATGAAACTTAAACTGGGAATTTACGTAACCATTTCATATCAAGGTTCTCCTTTTCTGAGAAATCTTGTCTCAATTTAAATTCATCACCTCTATTAATAACTTATGCAATAAGAGTAATTAGCCTGATTCGAGAGTCCATTGGAGCTTCTCTCGACACAAAGGCCAACGATTGGCCAATGTGCTCAAGCGAGGGCACTGGGAAAATGGGCCGTTGCTTATAAGATGTACTTTATCAGTTGCCGCGATAAATTACCGGCTCTATCTTTACTATTTATCAGCGGAGCTGTAACGAGCGGTCCCAAATTTCTAGTGCCGTTAAATCAGTGTGGGATAATAATTGCTTTATTGGGAGTGCGGGTTTATAATTTTTTCTAACCAGCAACCTAAATTCATGAGTTTAATATTCCGTCATTTAAAGGATGAGTTTCATATTTTACAACTCTGAGCTGATTATAAAGGAAGAACTAAAGTGTCATCAATTCCAATGTCATTGAATTATTTTTCAAGATTGATATAAATGAAAATTTAGAATTTTACAAACGAACTTTAAGATTCTGCTTTAACTTCGCTCGAACTGTTTTCTCAAAATGTTATCTTTATTTCCACCTAATTTCCTTAAGCGCACGTGAAAAGTTGGTGCACGGGAAAGCATGAACTTCAGTTTATTTCCAAGTCTCACAAGCAATACTTTGGGACTGCTTTTCTTGCATAGATTATTAACGGAAATTTTGCAGAGACCCTAAACTTTTGGGACTAGTCCATATCTTGAGTGTTTTACACTGCCGGCTTCAGGCGCGCTCCGATATAGCTTCATTAAAATCTTAAAGTTGCTCTCGCAAAAATAATCACAGCCCAAGTCAAGAGAAATGGGCTCCTCGAGATGAGAGCCCTCTTTGCAGAGCTGGAATTTTTTCCCTAAAATATTCAGTGGTGGTTGGTAACAAGAAGTTGTGAGGCAAGAAATTTCTGTAGAAACTTTGTCGAGGCAATAATTTGCTTCTTTTACGAGTTGGGATAATCTTCAACCAGGGCTTGGGAGTACGAAAACGCAGTCGCTTGGACGAGCAGTGAAGATTTCGGGGGTCGGTGGGAGCAGGTGACGGATTGGCAGGGACTCGCTGGGGTCAAATAGAAGGGCGTGGGGCAGGCCCAAGTTGTTGCAAGAAAGGTAATGAAATTTGCATTTTCATTAACATCATTATCATGGGTAGAGTCGAGGTGTATAAAATTATCTATCATTATGTATTATTTCTTTAATGTGACCCGTTGAATGAGCATGGGGGAATTCAAGTGGCGGGTGAGCATGAATGTATTAATCGTAAAGAGCAAAAAAGTCAGGAATGTGAGACCTATTTTAAGGAAACGGTGAGGATGAAAAACGTATCAGGTGGGAAGTGCGCTCAGAAACCCTTCGGTTATAGGAAGCGAGGTGTGTACATGGCAGAATAACAGCGCTGAAGTTATTTTTGCTTTGAAAAAGAGAAATGAGGACTTCAAGTTTCACTCAAATTCACATGCAACCCACGGCATGTCGGAGACAAGTTTTTTGACGCTGCAAACTGCACTGGTGGACTCTGAAATGTTGGCAAGAGACTGCGCCTACACCATGTCCTTTTGACAGTTGATTTTCGCCTCAACTGTGAAAAGCTCGAAAATACGATACCCTCTGTGAGCGTGCCCTACGTAAACTTGCACAGAAGTTACTTATATACCAGCCATTTCTTTACGTTTTTGAGGCTCATGCGCTGCTTTCGCTTTTTCCAATTGAATAGTGACAAGCTCAGTTATGTTAAAAATTTCAGTGATTTTTTAATGTACATTCATTTCCAAGGCTCAATCTTATCCTAGGCCTTGGTAGGATTATATTCAATGAAGAGTTATTAATTTCTTTTTCATTTCTGAGAAAAAAGTTGATAAATAAATACGCTGGTTAGGTTAAATCTACCTCTTGGGCCTACCTTTGCAGATATTTATATGTGTCTACACGAGCCACAACGGCTCAGTGATTGTTCACACCGAATTTACAGCGGCTTTTTTCAAGAGAGTTGCGGATGATGTTTGTCAAAGTTTCACGACTAGTCTCAATGCTCCCGATTTTCTTGATTACTTGAATTCAAAATATCAAAACATTACGTCTACAGTGAAAATTGAGGGAAATGAATGGCTGCTCTACCAATTATCAAAAATATTTTTGTATCTCTGCTTTTTGCAGAAGTAATTTTACTGACCTGGGTTCTTGTTTTTTTAGGTTCTGCACATTTAGATTTTAATATAAAAGTGTCAAAACTTGATTGTCCGGGGCCTCCACCAGGATTTTTAAAATCAGGATTTTTTAAATATAAAATTAAAAATCATCACGATTTTTAACCTCCATCAGGATTTTTAAAAACCTTTTTCTCAAATGGTTTCCTGTTCAGGTTTTCCAAGGAGCTGTTTAATAAATTTTCAAAAATTTTGGATCTGAAATGTTATACCACATCACATCTGGGCCTACCATAATCAAAAAATATTTTTTGTGGTTTCCCTCATGTTAGTTAACTATCTAATAGTTGGGAAAAGATCTGTCTGTTTTATCGAAATATATCACGCGGATAAACTTTCCTTTTGTTCCCATAAATGAAAATCGAACTAGCTCTTTTTTTCAGTTACAAAGAAAAACGCCCTAAAGGTATGCTCTTTTCTGTCCAATATCAAAATAATAGCTCCCCGTGTGCGTCTGAATGCGTAGGCTCTACCATAAGATCCCTACGCGTTGACATTGGTGAGGAAAACGGCAGGGACTTTCGCAACGATCTAGCATTTGCTGGACCTATTACATATGTCTGTCATCCGCTCTCCTGGAAGAAATGTAAGTCAATTTAAACAATTTAAACAATTTATTTACCACAAGCGATACAGAGGTAGATTGTTTCTTTAAATCTAGTGCAATGGTCAAATTTGAGTATAGCTACCTGTGGGCCCGAATAAGTTCAGCGACTTCTAGGGCATCCTACCGTCAACGTTATTCTAAGGTGTACAATAATGTTTAAGTCTTCTCAGAAATGGGATGACTTATATTTTTTAGCCTTCATTCTCCACCCTGTTGACCATCGATTTACGGAGTTCCTTTTTATAGTACAAAGCAAACCTCAGTTAAATTGCACCCAGTCAGCCTATCCCTTGCAAAGGGATTTAATTTTCTTATTTAGTTCTTACTTTTCGTTGATCATTGAATTAGTGTAACGTATACCTCTACTTGTCAACAATTCTTGTTAAGAATGACTTTTTGAAGTCGAAACGTTCATTTAAAAAAACTTATCTATACTTTTTTCAAATGTTCTCAATCAAGAGAACTTAAAGTATGGTTACTCTATTCCTCGCTTTCCTTCAATCCACAGTTAAGTAAATGCTTTTTCATAGAAAAATTGCTTCCATACAACATCAAATGAATTCATAATTAAACTGTGTAAAAAGACGAGACAAAATGTTCTTGATCAGGCTGAATTATTGTTCACAGATCTCTTTGCTTTCCGTCTAACCATTGTCTTGACGGGTATGATAATCTGTAAGATATGATAAGTTAGACAGCGACCTCTTCAAGGACAATCTTCGGTTCTATTTTTCAAACATTATTCGTGAAACTGAGACCGAGCGTGATAAATCGTGGGTTTTGGCGCTTTCAGCAGCTCGGACACTTTATATTTGCGAAGCAAAGCGCCCCAATACTTAGTTTATAACACATTTCAGTTAATGTACAGAACAATAGTGAATTACTTAAACCTTAGCTGTTTCATGATGATTATGAGGCTTTGAGCGTTAACTCGGACTAAGAATGCAAACTTATCAATTCTCTAATGTAGGCTAAAATTTAGATGAGGCTGAAATTTGGTTCAATAACTCTGACTGCGCACTGTAGGTGTGATTAGACTCAGAGGAGTGAAGTTTTTTAATTGTACAAAAAACCATTTCGTAAATTTGAATGTTATGTACATAATGAAAGAATTATTTATAATTCTCAGGGCCCTGAATTGAAATACAAAGATTTAACATAACCTCAACAATCTTCCCACTGATTCCAGTGCTTTCAAACAACGTAAAAGAGGGTGGTCTGAGATACAATATTACTCCTGAATCATTCGACGTCTTTATTTTCTTTTTAAGCAACCCGACCATCAATTGGTCAAGTTTTCAGTAGAATGCAGGGCGGGACGAGGGTGATAATTTTTTAATTTCTATCAAACAAGTAGAGCTTACATTTAAGTATTACAATACAACAATAAAATAGATGCCGCTGTCCAAAGTTTGATTGATAAAATCTTCCAGCGTCGACGATCTCAGCAGAGTTTAGGAAAATACTACAGAGAAGAACTTTGAATCATTGAACAGGCTCCGCTACTCGCAGCATCTGGAATTACCAGGGAATTATCCCTGAATGGAATTATCTATGTTATTTATCTCAAATGTCATCGGAAAATATTCCGTGCAATATTTTACACACTGAATGATTTATAAAGTTCGCGAGAGTCATCAGCTTAGTTTTTCGTGCTGGTGGAAGCCCACGAAAGATTTTCTTTACGGCTTCACAGCAAATGAAAAATGTAGTACTTTTCTAAGCGCCTGGACATCAGGGATATCGAGCTAAAGTTTTCAAATAATTATTTGCCCACTGACGCCAAGCGAACGAATTACAGTTGTGAATTTCTCGAAGGGATTTTTACAGCGACCAGAAGTGAGTTAGCTTTCACCTCTGAATAAGCAATGAGCTGCTCAGTTCGGCTAAGTATGAGCGCTAAAATTTGATGCGATTTCAAGCCTAGCGGAAAGGAAGTTTTGCAATCGCGGTCTTAAGAGACTGAAACTTTGGTGTTTCTTCACGTGAGAGGATGGGGGAAGTATAGAATTTTCTAATGATCACTTATTGTGAGCAAGCATGCCAATTTTAAGAGATGTCTTGTAGTATAAACAAACGCGCAAGGTTGTATTTTTCTATGTATGGTTTGGGGCACATGCAGTAGTGCGTGTGGTTACCGAGTTTTATCTTTTAATTTGAACTCGCTCCAAATCCAGATACCCGCTTGTGGTTACCCGCTCCAAATCCAGTCTTGTGTGTGTCTCAGTGAATAACTCAGTACCAATAAAATAGTTCTTTATTTCTGCAGAATTTGAAAATGCAAGACGGGTGAGCAACATTTTTGGAAAAACATCACTTAAATTCACATTTTCGGAGTGTGCTTGTTGAGTAGGATCACAACTGAGCAACGCTCTCAGACTGCTGGAGTGGACTGCAGGAGTGGGCAATGGAGTACACCGCTGGATGCAGCAATATGTCCAGGGCTAAATTTTTCATGGTGGTAACTCACATTTCTTCGAGATCGACTTGGCTACGCTACTAACGAAATTAAGTTCGATATTTTCTGATGGAATTGGAGAATCACAAGCGCTCAACGTCTGAAAGGCCTGTTGGTTTACCAAATACTGAATGCTCTTTCTGTTTGAATTTTATTCGAAGGTAACTCAAACTTGAGACAACACGTATCGTATCCAAATAAACTTAGAAGGACTTGTGCTCCTAGCTGCACCGCTAATACGACGTAAATTTATTGAATGTATGGCGCTGGCTCTCACCTACAGTAGCTTAGATGGAGGAGTCAGTGATGCATGTCCGACAGAGATATTCTTGAAAATATGCACTATTCTTTTCACGTGGTTTTGCGACTTGTACAAGTGATGAAACCATGTGGTATAGAATTTGAATGCCTGGTTCACTCCGGTTCGAGTTTTCACGTTGTTTTGTGACTTGTAGAAATTGAAGAAACCATGAGGGATCGAATTTGACTGCCTGGTTCACTCCGGTTCGGGTTTTCCCGTTGTTTTGTGACTAATACAAGTGAAGAAACCATGAGGCATGGAATTTGAGTGCCTGGTTCACACGGGTTCCGGACAGAAGTCACCTGTTCTGCCAAGTGCTTGCCTCACATACATAAAGCATGCACATCTCGTGTGCCTGTTGAATACTGGTTACTATACAGTTGTCTGGATGCCGAACTAGGATATAAAATGTACCTGCCTGTCGTGGTCACATTCTGGCCGTCGACATTTTCATGTATGCCTGAATTCTAATTATAATCCAGGAAGATAAGAAAAAACAAATAACAACATCAACCAACAATGGGGATTTGCATGCATGACTTGATTTTAATAAGGATCAAGTAAGATGAGTAAAAAGAATACCAGAAGTTGCCACCAGCCAACAGTGATGGATTAAAATTATATACATGACTGGATTATAATTACGATCAAGCAAGATGAATAAAATGAATACCAGAAGTTGCCACCAGCCGACCGTGATGGATTATAATTATTTGCATGACTGGATTATGATAAATATCTAGTGAGACCAGCAGAAGAATATCAAATGTGGTCACCACACAGCCGACACGTTCACGTTTCTGCGAGACTGACGGGTTTGCCAACACACCTGACATGCATGTCTTGCCCATGCTTTAGGCAGCTCGGTTCTGCTTCACTAAACCTCGGCCCCGGCGCCCAAATGATATGCGCAACCTTTCCATGCTATGAATTTCAACTACAGACTAAGGCCTGGGCAAAGAGCAGAAAATACTTTCTTCCTTCTTTCACGCTGTTTTATGCTCTGTGTATTGAATGATAAGCAAAAAAACGCGCGCTTTTCTTTGAAGAAATACTAGTATATTTTCCGCAAAGGCAAAAATTTACGTAGAAGGAAATAAGAATCAGTTAGCTTTCACAAGCAGGATTTCTAACTTCTAAATAACTAAACGGTAAAAAACAGGAGGTAAGCATTAACGTAATTTTTTTCGCTCTTTGCGTAAAAATTCTTTGCATCTCATTATAAACTAAAATTGAAAAAGTAGAAGTAAAAAACATCTTCTAAATAGAATTTTTTCAGTGCATACACATATGAGTAGTTTCGGTTGTCTTCCGTTGCTAACTATGTTCTCATTCGTTTCGTAACCCATAAACTTTATATCTCCTTCGCCTTTATAACGTATAACTCCTCACATTTCCAAATCAAATTGGTATTCATAAAGCTTTTCAAACAGTTTTGTTTTCTACACCAACATTCAATATTTGTTTTGAGATTGATTTGAGTCTTCCTATTGAATGCAGTAATTTAGAACGCACCTGTTATCTATTTGAGCTTAATAATATTAGTTTATGCGCTACACATTGAATAATAATATTGTTGGAAGATCCGTTTCTCTTCGAAGGCATTTTCAACAAAATCGAGCATTTTTATAATTTCACGACCTTCCTCTGATCTGATGTATGAGCTGCTCCATCTTTCCACGGGAGAGCGGCTCAATCAACACCAGCAACGACTGCGACGTTCGTCACCGGTGGTCAAGGATAAGCTTTCCATAATGCTTCTGACTGACCAGTAGTCACAAACTCAATTTTCATAAATTCTTAATCAAAACTAAATGAATGCGCGATCCAGTAAGTGTTGGCTATTTTCAAAATCGCTTACTTGAATTGATTTTAAATTCGAGTTGAATATTGCTCTTCAGCTGAACCCATAGCGGTCATCGTGTTAAAGACGGTACTTTGATTTACATCTATATTTCTTGAAGCAGTTTCCATTAATTTTCTAGAGCTGCAAAGAACATCGCTTCTCCTCAGTGTCTGAACACTTTGATAACGGGACACCCGCAATAAACTAAGTAAATGCATTCAATTCAATCCGCTTCGCGAGGGCGTTTTTTCCAGGGCATTGAGCAGCTGGTTCCAGGCGGGCAAAAGCGTGTCACAGACAGTCTGTTCATTGGTTATCTTGCATCAGGTGCGAGGCTGAGATTAAATCATTCTTAATTAGAGGGAGCTCATCAAGCTACAGTGCCGGGAAGTGGCTGAAGCTGAGAGTGTTGCTTTATCGAGAAGAATGCCACGTTTGTTTCGAGGTTGCTTTTGCGGGCAGTTTTTTGAATAAAAATAACCCGAATGGACAGCGAGGGGAATCATTTCTCAAGCGTTCTCTACGAGCCGCCTAAGACAGAATAACTCTATGGGTGGGGTACAATTTGAGTGGGAGTCTTGCAAGCTCTCGGAAATATTAAAGATGAGAATGTAGACGAATGGGTTACTATTAATGGGTGCCCCAAAAAAGCCACTCTTCCATGTTAAATATTCATTACTCCAAATCTGGAAAGATAAAAGTTGCATCTAAGTTCAAAAGAAAGAATATGCTGGGAGTTTTTACTTGAAATAATTCCATTCAAATGTGTTCCAATATTGTGCACCCACAAACTGCATCACAGTTTTCAAAATATCTGGTAAAATGTGACAAATTTCTTTCATTATATTCCGTATCAGTTCTTGGAGAGCGTTTTGAATATTCATAAACACTTCGTCCTTTAAATATTCCCGAAGAAAAATATCACGAGGAGTGTAATCAGGCGATAAATTTGCCCTCCAAGGAATATTTTCAAAGCATGAAATTAGTGAGGATTAGAGGAAATGCTATCCTTAGGAATGCCATTGTATCTCTTTCTGAGTGATGTGCCGCCAAAATTTTTCTCCTGGAACCGTAACAGTAATTCCAGCATTGTTTTCAAAAATAACAGTTCATGTTCCTTTACTGCTGCTCTTTGTTCTACTGCGTATCAAACCATTTTTATAGCCTTCCAAAGTATGGTCTTGTTAAATCCGCAAGTTTTATTACGGTCAGTCTTTATCAAAAATAAAAATCTTCCATTTATCTTCTTGCATCAGCAGTTAACCAGATCTTTGGATCATTTAATGTTTCACGTAATAAATGTTTGGCATGGCGACGTAATTTGTGGGCCTCCGTGTATACTGATTCGGATTGATAAAATTTTGGATGAAATAAAGTTATATTGTCTCTTTACATTCTGTTAAAGAAAATGCTGTATATTGGTCGTCTGACTACACCATCGTACGTCAAGAAAAAAAAATTAGTTGTAAAATTGGTGTGCAAACATGCAGAGTGGCTCAACCCACAAAATACAGAATTTTAGGACACTCAAGTTAGAGGCGTGGTGTTCATCGCAGGGTTGCCAAACTGGCTTTTCCTTGCCAAGTTACTAACTAGGAACTAATTAGGAACTAGGCAACTCTGCCTGAAAGACATCCACGCCGCTATGAGGAGAAATTGTCACTTAATCCGCTCTGCTAGTTTTGACCTCTGGTTTGTGGGTTAGGCCACTCTGCATATTTGCCCTCCAATTGCATTCCACATCAGTGACACATGAATGATACCATTAATTTATATATCAAGATTTCTCTGAAGTCTCCGGTTTTTCTAGGATTTTCTGATAAATGTTAGACTGAATATTGTTTGAAAGAATTTCAGCATAAAATTGCACAAATTTGGCAAAAAAACACATATTATTGAACTAATATCGAAAGTGACACGTTTACCTAGAATGCAATAATAATTGAAGACCCGCACTCTCATTCTCAGTAAACAGTTATTTTAATCTTAATTGTGTCGGACGTTCATAGCTCAATCAACTCCTGACATTCTCCTTCTGTTTTCAAAGCTCTATTTGATCCCAAATATCCACGGTGCACAAATCCCGGCAACCCCTTCCACTGATTTAATAGTCTTGATTTCAAGAACTTATTTGTCGTATTCTTTTCAAACTTCTCGCAATTTCCCTAACGCTCCTGCGTGTTCAGCCTTTCCCGTGTCTGTCTGCCAGTGGTACCTCACTCTTCCTTCGCTTAATCTCCTAACTTATTTAATCAGCGTAAGGGGCTTGCAAACCTCCACGTAAATCTCGCTCGCGATACAACTTACTGATTTATGCACCGCAGAGCGCTGAGTGAACGCGCCGCCCTCGCGCGATGTATCGCGGTATAGCGTACAAGGTGTAGATTGACTTACGTTCTTCATTCGTGGCTTTTTTGGGATGGTTCTTTCAATGCTGTGTGTAGCTAGTGTAGATTGACTTACGTTCTTCATTCATATTTTTTTTGTGATGATTCTTTTGATGCTGTGTGTGACTATCCTTGGTTATGTTATCCGCGTCTGTGATACGTGTTTGTCTGCCCTGTATTTGTGATACCAGCCTGTTTGCTCTGCATCTGTGTTACCTGACTGTCAACCTCGTATCTGTGATACCTGCCTGTCTTCCTTATACCTGTAATGCCTGCCTGTCAACCCCCTATCTGTGATACCTACCTGTATTCCCTATATCTGTGAAACCTGTCTGTCAGCCCTGCATCTGTTATACCTGCCTGTCAAGTATAACAGATGTAGGGCAGACAGGCAGGTATCACAGATGCAGGGTTGACGGTGTCAACCCTGCATCTG
>JACJUY010000024.1:66616-131931 GCA_014220935.1 Platorchestia sp. MABIK
ATTGATTGTAGCTGACGATTCATTCCAGAGTTTGGGCCGCCTACTTGGCTCAGATTTGTCCATAAATTGAAACTTTAGCCATTTTCGGGGCCCGAGGCGTCGGCTTTATCCAGGGACGGTGTCAGGAGGGCGCTTGATCAAAACTTATCTTCTTAGTTTTGTTGCAAATTGTACGCTGGTCAAGAAGATGACCAGCACCAGCAGTGTCATCGCTTCCACCATCACAGATCGCTAAAACTTTCATTTAGCGGTTCTTGTGCGACGAGGTAGCGGCCTCACACAGAATTTGAGGACCTATTTTCGCTTCATCAGGTAGTTTGTTCTCACGTCTTTTTATTGAGCTCTTTTGATCTTGGCAATTTTGGAGGTTTTTTGTACACTCGAAAATTCACTTTGGAATTTTGAATGCTTGCTGAGGTGCATTGGGTCGAATTTTGTCTTATTTTTTGCGTGTTTTCAGTTTAAAGAAGTAGTACATATCTAGTTCAAATGTATGGTACAGTAATAATTGAAAAAAATACTTCCACTTAGTTTTATTCACTATTTTTATATTAACGTTACTTAAACTAGCATAGTCTTGTCTACCACAGATTATTTGCTTTCATTTGTCCAACACATGTTGCCAATAGTCCTCATTTCGTATGGATGTCGGTTTTTTTTTTGCACCGACATAGACATACAAATATGCGTGGATTTTTTTGAGACTCAGCAACATATTGTTTACTCGCACCATCACAACCCAGACATAGCTCCGACCAAAACAGGGAGAACTAAAATCAAGCTTTGCGAAAATTGTGCCAAGAAGACAGATGGAAATGAAGGTGCAGTGGACTGCAGAAGATAATGTCCGAGTATATGACCAAGTTGGTTACACTGAGCTAGTGCACTCACGGCGTTATCAGGCTAATGACAGATTGTCGGGCCACGTTAACTTACGGAGATTTGCGCTTTGTTGGACCGAGCAAGCCCAGAACAGCCGAGGCTGCTGGACGTGAGGGTGTGGGTAGCTATTATGGGCTTAGGGCGTGATTGCAGCCCGTTGTAGGGCTTGTAGCCCTTGCCACAACTAAAGCATACGTTATTTTGAAAATAAGGAGTTATTATCCCGGGGCACATGAGTTTGTTCCTCAGTTTTTGCCACAAAATTGTACCAGCATTCAGAGTTCCAAGAAGTCTATTGTTACGTCAGTTTTGAGGTAAAATACTGAGAAAAGTATCCCGACTCTATTCCAAAATAAACACAGAGTATGATCAGTCTAATTTAGTTTACACACGATTTTTTTTCCAAGTTGAAAATTTTTTGCAGGGAGAGCCCCTTATACATACTACAGGTGACGTTTCGCTATCAAACGTGATTAACCATAGAGATGCACTGCAAGCATTCAGGACGTGTACGGAAGGTTGACCGTACACGTACGCAAAAACAGCGACGGAGACGCATCTGTTTTATCAGTGAAAGATTGGCTTTTTGTGAAACTCTTTACTGTTGTGCGTCGTTAGGGAGGCACTGTTGTTCCTATCGTCTTTGTTGTGTTACGGTGTCGATGAGCTGTTAACTATATTTGTATTGCACCATTGATGAACACGAGCTTCGAGACTTCTCTTTAGCAGAGCAGTGCTGAAGACGAGCAATATTCTCCTTACTTTCAACTGTATAGTTGAAGTAAGGAAATTTCCTTACTTTTTAGCGTTGGTGATGGGCAGCATCGCTTAAAACATTTATCAGTAGTTGTTATTCATAACGGAATGCTAATTACGGTTCTTTTTATGGTATTTTCTACTCAAAGATCCCTAATTTGAAGACTGGCATGTGACTTGCCTCTATTAAAAAGCAACAGTTTATATTCCCTATGGTGCGTAGGTCAGCAGTCTTGGCACTGTTCTCAGGGCTGAGTTAGCGAACAATTCTTGCGCAACCAGCTTGCTGTGTTGTCACATGCCAAATTAATTAAAATCAGACATGAGTTCACTGTTCCTGGCTCTTATCAGTTCGAGCTTTCTCAGTAGGAACTCGGCTTCTGATGATGTCGAAGATTCTCATATTTTACGTGGGGCCAATGAAATTTGTTTAAAAAAAATCAAATCCCTTGACTTGTATCACATCACAAAATTATTTAGAACAGTCTCCCCTCTTCTATAGGGTATCCTACGAGATTCATGGTATATGATAATTGCGTAGAATTACTGTGCCGAATGGAATGGTACTTTTATAGACAAAATTGTAGCGTTGTCGGGGCAAAAGATGATGGAGAGCCGTGGTCGCGGGGAAATTTGCCAATGCAATCTAAAAAATGCCTGTCACGCAATGTACGAGTGACTGCCATGGAATGTGACCGCTTTTTTTTGCTGAGCCTAAAGCATGAAACCGGACAGAAATTTACACTGATGCACTTTGTTACATTGCTAAAAGTCTCTTCTTTCTGGACTGGGTACTTTAATTTTATTCTATTCCGTGGGCGAAAATGAAGACACGTTTGCAGCACAACAGGAAATGAATACTAATGCATGCTAAGTTAAGACACAACGTCTACTTTTTAGAACGCAATTTTCGTTGAAGAAGACGCGGAATGAAACTTTAACTTCCGGTCAAAAAGCGAAAATGCAATGTACGGTAAAGAAAGTCGTTTTTAGCATCACCTCCTTTCGTCGGAAGCACTGCATGGTAGAGCAGATTTTGAAACGTTATGCGCAGTCAGTATTGCGGAGATGCGCGAATCTGCAAGAAATTATTTCAGAGCGTCGAGTTTCACGGAACCGCTGTTGTGTAAAGTGATACAGCATAGAAATTAGATCTCCGTGAGGGTTCGCACCGAGCACAAGTCACTTAATTTTTGCCTTACAAAGTGAAGGTTATGACTCTGTAAGACCAGAAGTTGTTGCTGCTTCAGCATTGAGTTCGGTTTGAGGCGAGTGAAACAACGCGGCCTAACTTATACGTTTCTCCGGCAGTAGGTATCGGTGATGAGCTACGTTGGAACTTAGTAATGATTAAATTTACATTGTGATATATTACAATTACTGAGCACAAAAAGATTAGAATTCGGATTTGAAGGATAACTAAGGTAGGGCACTACAACTCGATGTGGTTGTGGAAACAGGCCATACAAACACTGCGCTGGGGTTTCCGTTACGGTCACATATAAAATCGATCGTAAAGGATAAACCATTACCAGGAAGATACGATAATTTCCGTCTGTTACGGTGAAGTTAGTACGCTGAATGAAAAGGATATCTTTGTCGGGCTTTGTTAAAGTCTCCATTAAAGTTATTGTATTTCTTGTTCCCGTGGATGTTAGCTTCTGTATGGCGGCTTGATATCATGTAGAAATTTTGTAGCATATTGATCAAAAATCTCCGAATGATTGCTCATTACACCTCGTGGGGGTAAATCATTGTGTCCATGGGAATTAGGCCTCCCATGAGGAAAATATAATATCCTGAGCGGAGTGTTAGCTGGGCCTTCCGTTTGTTGATATAGAATAGGTTGTTGCAGACCATCTTTTTCGATTCATTGCTGTCCTCTTCATTATCTCCTGTTATTTTCTTCATGAACATTTACGTTGTTTTGCATATAAACTTCCTTCTAACTTCCTGTTTTTATGCGCAAGGAATCTTGCGTGGGAACACGCCTTGGGAATCAATTCCTCAACTCCACACTAAATGATACCTTCATCCTTCCTCTCTGGAGCTCTTTAACTTTGGTTAGGGAGGCTTAAACTAACATAATCTAATCTAATATGATTGCTGATTACATCCATGTTGAACATCTGCTACATGTCGGTCTGCAGCATCACAAGTACGCGTGTTAGAGCAGCGCAGGTTACCACAGCAGCTGCTATGGCTGGTAGTATAAGTAGTAGTGGTAGCAGTAGTAGTAGTAAAAGTGGTAGCAGTAGTAGAGGACTAGCTAGCGCTTCAGAGCTGGTAGTGCCAGATGTTTACCAGCTGTTGTAAGAACAAGCCCCTCGCAGCGAAGTTCAGAACAGCAACAATACTGGAGATTACCAAACGTCTTCATATCGCTCGCTAATATTTGATTTTGAGCAAACTTTTAATAACATCATAAGAGAAAGCTGGAATTGCTTGCTCGGGCTACACTGCCTCGAAGCTTCAACAAAGGGTTTCTTTGGAGAGTAACCCGTTTTAGAAATTGAAGCTGGAAACGGAACAAAGCTGCTTCATTTCCGGAAAAGGGATGAAAGAGAATCACGTTTTTTGATAACGTCCTTTTACAATATTAAGTTTTCAAGATAAAATATTTATTAAGTTACTAACAATCTTATGGAAATACTTATTGTTTCCTAAGCACAAAAAAAATAATTGCCGCAGTTATCGAGCTGAGATGCTGATCTGCAAAACGCTTCAATTCATTTATTTCATATGTAGAAATTTCAGCAGTTTTTGTTTGAGTGAAACGCGGGAAATTTTCATATTTATTGTCATGCCCGTACTGAATTACGCAAGCCAAATTATTTTTTGTGTTCTGAATGAAAATAGTTCGCGCAGTAACTTTTGTTAGATGACAGTGACATAAATACACAAATACACAAATACACATTAATCACAAATTGGAATATTATACCAAATTCAAATTTTATGGCTTATGAAAAAGTTTGAAGTCAGTCGGAGAATTCACCGATTTCAATCGCACACATATTTTAAGTCGTTCCATACATTCTGGGAAGTTTTTCTTATTCTAGCATTGCAGCCAAAAATTGAGAGTTGCAGCATCCACAACGTGCATTTTTAAGACGAGCTAAAATTTGGGATTGCTGTCATCCTGGCATATTTTTTGAACTGCTGTCATCTGCATTCGTAAAAATCTACTATTACCTCACTACTTTCGTACACATATTTAAACAATTTTCGGCAATTATCGGTCCTACTTACTGGGGTCCTACTTACTGTATCTGAGGCCACGTGCCCCGGATGCACTCGTAGCGCAACACTCGTAACAATTAATGAAGACGTGCAGTTCGCGCTGCAAAAGTCACCAACAGCAAACATTAAGAAAGGCAGCAAAAGTTCACTCATTCGTCAGACCTCCTGAGAGCTGTCGCAGCCACGCAAACAAATGGTCGGGAGATGGACTTCATGACAAAGTATTCCTAACAGTGAACAAACAAACTAACATGGACATGGAGAACGAAAATTTGCTGCATAATAAATTACGTGAGCACGTATAAATGTACACACTCACACTGCGGGAAAAGGTAGCGAAAAAACTTGGTTCAAGGCGCTTGTTCATAAAAGAGTGCATTTTGTTTATGCCAAGTTCATGAAAATAAACGTACACATCTCGAAAATGTAGGGGTTCGGCAAAACAATGAATACATATAATTTATGAACTTACGTGTCAGGGAGCATAAATCATATTTATTCTCTCAATGAATAATCCTGATGATGTATGAATGCTCATAAGCAAACTGTTAAAGAAGGTCCTTCATGATAAAGAACACCATGTAGGCATAAATATCTATAATTCGATGGAGACTCAATTTAATAGCTTAAATGCGATTGAAAAATGCTCACATGTCCTCGATATATTAAGAGCTGCACTTGAGAATATTTCCACCATTTTCCTTACTGCTTAAAGATCTTTCTGTAAAATACAAAATATGCTCCGCTGTCTCGTTCGCTTTAATCTGGAAATTTCCATCAAACTCTGACACGAGATCTGATTACGAGTTCATTTCACGTTTGGTCTCCCCACGGAAGAAAGGATGCATCGCATCATCCAGAAAGATAAGGACTGTCTCCTGATCGTTATTCTAGCACCACGTCTCTGTTCTGGACTGACCTCTGCAGATTTTAGTTTTTTGAGTTAATTAACATAGATCTTTCTGCATTCTTTCAAGTTAAGGATTAATCCTCGAATTACGGTTCTAGGTTCCTTACGGTTTCATAGTTAACGGTCAACTACGCTTTTTTGTTATAATTACAATTGTCTTTGTTGTCATGATTACAATTGTCTTTGTTGTCATGATTACAATTGTCTTTGTTGTCATGATTACAATTGTCTTTGTTGTCATGATTACAATTGTCTTTGTTGTCATAATTACAATTGTCTTTGTTGTCATGATTACAATTGTCTTTGTTGTCATAATTACAATTGTCTTTGTTATAGTTACACTAAAGCTCGCTGAGACTTGCACTCCTTGCACTAGCAGCGTAGTTATACATTAACTTATACTTCATGTTCATTGATTACTTTAGAACTGGTATTAGACCCTAAAGAAATAAGAAATGAACCCACGAACAAATCGATCTTTCCAAAAAATAGGGTGACGTAAAATTTGTGAAATTAATAGTGAATGATCTGAAGTGCTGCTAATTAGAAATTATGTTGTATTTTTAAAAATACTCATAGAAGTGGTGTTCAAAGAGAAGAGTTTGAATTTTGAAATGAACATAACAAGCCAGAGTGGTGGAATTTTGTTTACATAATTTTCGTAGCGACCAAACCGTAAAAACTTTGAAAAATCGACCTTTTCTCCGAAAATGTTTACAATTTTTAACCCTCTTAGTCAGCTGATAGCGATGAAGTCTCTCAATATCTATCGGATATCGTGAACAATAAAGAAGAATTTCAAGATTTTGAATCCGCTTTTGAGTGGAGGTTTTTACACTTATTAAAAGAAACGTTCTTTCTGAGATTTTCCGGACCATTTTCGCTTTGGACAGTTCCTTTTGAGAGTTTGCTTGTCGCTAATGTTTGTTAGACTCGTTGCTTTCTGATGAGTCATCCCTGGAAGGTTCTCTATTAGTGATTGTGAGGTCACTTGCTAATCGAGTTTTACTCACTGTAATCTGGTAAACTCAAGAAGAGCTTTTAGGTGAAATAAACAGGGAATCTTCAAGTCAGGCTTACATACACTTTGTCTAAACTTTACGGTAGGAGTTGGCGTCCGAAACTAAGTGAAGATGAGCTTTGCTTTCCTCGGGTAACACGTTTCACATAATTGGTTGATTATAGACACCGGCGCAATTTAATTTAACTATTCCAATCATTAATCGATCGGACTGATCATTATTTTTCTTGCTCAGTAGTTAGCAGTACCCTGGTTTCGATGATTTAATTCCATTAACTTGTTTTTGCTACCCAAGAAGGCTCTGAAATTTGTGCGCAATAACAGAGACGAAGAGGGTGATGCTGATTTCATTCAATATTTACCCTTGTTTTTTATATTATTACCTCAATAAATGAAACAACGTATCTTGTAAATGACCCTAATTTAACAACAGTATACCCATACAGCCTAGTCCTCACTTTCCATTGCCCGAGCAAGCGCGTTCCTGGGAAGCTTTATTTGCATCATTACCGCAGGCCAGAACCCGCATGCCAATGAAGGGATCGTTGTTTCCATACCTGCACCCCGATGACCGACCTGGTCCGTGTGCCGTCATGAGGTTTGTTGACCAGCGACCGGCCCCAATTTGCAGATGCTAATTTTGGTGTGCAGCTGCATTGCTCGGATCATCGCTCCCGCTGCCTGAAATTTTTCACGTAACTCTTTTAAAATGGCGCTAGCGAGAGACGCGACACAGTTTGGTCGGCGTACGACTGTTTTTAATGATGGTCAGTGGTTCCTGAATCAAGATTTGCACTTAAAATAGTTCACTGTTACTGATGTTGCCGTTGGTGAAACTGCCCGGGGTTTGATTACAGAGCAGAAATCCACTTAGTGACATATGTAGGGGGATGAGAGTGGTGGTTTTTGTTCATTTTCGTTGCAGAAGATAGCAGTTTCGGAGAATCAACCCAGACTTCAGGTGCGTCAGTAATTTTATTACCAATGAGATGCGTATCGAGGCAAAATTGCGCTGACGGTAACATTATTTGGTCAAACTCGATCTCATGGTGAACAAATTTAAAATTTAAATATTCTCACTCTAAAAGTGACCAAACTCCAGATATGTTTTTATTTTTCGTGTCTCTACTCCCCAACCTCGATTTGATTTGAATACAGTTTTTAAAACTCAAATCTGATTGGAAACAGTTTAATGTAATGCATCATACACAATGTTTTATCAACAGTTCTCATTTTCCAACTGAAAAAGAAACCAGTTCTTCAGGCACGCCGTTCGTGCTGTAGACTCAGTGAATTAAAAAACGAAAATTATAAACAAATATACATTCTAGAAGGGACTTTTGTACTGTATCAGAAGCAACAACATCTTCTCGAACAATCGTGTGCATCCAGAACATGGCCATGCTCTGAATAATACTCACTGCATTATTAATACTCACTCATTGTGCTTATCAAGCGAATTATGTAATTTTTTAAAACCCCATTGATGTCATAATAAGGGCTTGGAGTTGACGAGGTTTACGCTTTGTTTAGCGTTGCTAATCATGAACAGAGCTCTCTTTGTTACCGCCACATGATCACTGGCTGCCGACAGCTGTCTGTATTGTGACAACTCTGCCAAAGCACGAGGGGGCATAGATACGAGAGAGCGCTGTGTCGAGCTGTCGAGGTTCCCGAGGTTTCTATTCTTGTATTGTTTCAGAGACTTACTTTCTGATGAGGTAAACAGCATGGGCTTCTGTTACTTGAAGGAACAAAGGGGAAATTGCAGCGCTTCAACTTTGATGCAAAAAATTGATGCAAAATTAGAATTGTTTCATGATTGTTGAATTTTGCGTCTTGAACATGATTGCAATGATTCCTAATTTTGGTGCGACGTTTCTGAGTGACTCTAATTTTTATGATACGTTCCATCGGTGAAATATTCAAAATTATTGTCGAGATATCAAAATATGCTTGCAGTTTTCCGTTGCTATTATTTTACTCATAAAAATTAGAAAACTTGAATTAACTCATCATTATATAAATGCGGAGACTAATGACAGAATGAGTTCCCTCTAGAGGTACAAGATAGAAAACAGGCTTAAAGTTAGTTGGGGTCTTCTATCTTATGTTTTTAGGGACTCGCGTCCAAAGGGAGATTCTGTTAAGGTGCCTCAGATACAAAAAAGCTTTCGGGACCTCTGTCTTTCTCGCGTCCACTTGAGTGCCTGCTGTGCTCATACCATTCTAAGGTTTCTCTTCGTTTTTTCTTTCACATTTTTTTTGCTGTTTGCTGTCTCAATGTACAAGGTTTCCTGGGAGGGAAGCCCTGAGATCTTATTTCATGTTACGTGGGTGTTTAAGATCTTTAAATTATGATAAAAAAAAAACATGTAAATATCCGATGTGCAATTACAACTAGTCAGCTGTAGTTCTATCTTGTACAAAGTTAATCCAATCTAGTCTTTTCGCAATGTGATTACCTGTAATTTTGTTGTACCCAGTCTGATTTAGTCTAAGTTTTGCATTGACAAAGTTTTACCAATGTGACTATGTGTTTCTTTTGATAAAAAAATAACAATAGTATTGATAAAGCCTTCATTGACGCTCAGAGGTTACCAGTTAGTATTCCTTATTATTTTTAAAATTAAATGTACCGAAACCTAACATACCTAACCCAACTCATTTTTTTCTAACCAAATTTAAACGATCATCTGCAGTTTAACGTTATATAAATTTTTATATGTTATAGATTTCGCTATGTGGCACGCACGCTGATAGCCTCAATAGGTAAATTTTGGCATTGGGTTTTTGGGTAGCCAGCCCAAATCGACTAAGTGAGCGGGCAGTAATCCATCCAAAGGATGTCTTAAATGGTAGATGAGAATATCAATAATAATTTAATGGTTATGGTAACAATAGCTCAAGTATATTCGATTCCAAAAGTAGAGTAACTATCATTGAGATGGCAGTACAGGCTAGAGCAGAGACAGAGAGCATTTGCGGTACTACCACGTTCCATTTCGCTTTCCATCAAGCCATTACAAACCATCAACTTGAAATTCACGAATGATGGAGCGAGTTGTTGGCATATTTCAGCGAG
The DNA here is from genome assembly GCA_014220935.1 of Platorchestia sp. MABIK. Taxonomy (NCBI): domain Eukaryota; kingdom Metazoa; phylum Arthropoda; class Malacostraca; order Amphipoda; family Talitridae; genus Platorchestia; species Platorchestia sp. MABIK. The sequence continues at coordinate 76,514 of JACJUY010000024.1, forward strand.
TGTAGCCTAGGACAGTTCTTTTTTGTGTTTATTAGTTGTCTTAGTGTTTTCCAGGAATCCTGGCAAGCGGATAGTTTTTCCTGAGTTATTCTGAATTATTTTGCTACAACTGAGCAAAATTAAATTTAGTCATGGAATATATCTCAAAGCTTGTCAGAAATAAGACTGAAATTGAAGCGTATCTGAAGCTCAAAGCGCGGCACAGTTTTTTCGGATATCTGAATATTCGGATTTGTCGGATTTCGGATATTTCGGATATTTTTGGATATCTGAATGAGAAACATCAATTTTGTTCTAATCATTCTATTGAAACTATATACGCACTGCTCAAATGACAACGTAGCATTCGTTTAGGTAGGACTCCATTTATGTAACAATGAAAACAATCACAATAACAATTATTTCCCGCTCAGTGATCCTTCCAACAGCTCGATAATCATCAGCTACCCAGCACGGACGTGGTCCTTCATTTCATCACTAAATTTTTTAATCTCTTAAAGATATAAAATGTGTTCGGTGTAGTGCACTAGGAAATATATTCATGACGACGTTCAGCTCTTTTATCGACTGCAATTCAAAGTAACCTTTTTGCAACCAGACAGCTTTGGGCGCTGTGTTGAAGCTTAAGCGTTTCATGCTCATACTCACTAGGCCAGCGTCCTTAGTTTTGGTCTTCGGTATTCCACGCCAGTCGCAACGGAGCTCAAGTTATGTCATAATACATTAGGAAAAATATTACGCTTACCGATAATTGATTAACTAACTTATATTTTTTATGGTTTTAATTTTTTTGTGCTGCGAAAGACTGAACGTACAACAAATTATGCAATGATTAATTTTCTTTCCTGAGTAAAAAATTGCGATATTCCAAGTTGATCCTTTTTAAGCAACGATTTTACAAGTATTGACAAGTTGGAAATTCAGTAGTGTGAGCACATTTTTTCTGAGCATTTGTGCTTAGAGAAAGACGATGAATTTAAATGCCTGCCCATTTGAAATAAGTGGAACACTTGGCTTAAATTGCACATTGTGTAGTAGTTGTGCAACATTTTAACAAAGATTAGCATACTTTTGGAGAAACTGCAATCATAATGGCAAAGGTGAACGTATCAGAGATACGCACATCTCAGTTTCCACAATATTCAGATACACCATAGCCAGATAATGATACATGTTCAGCCTGATGCTCGGCACTAACATGAACTCCAGTACCATTCGTTGCATGCTGAATAAACTATCGTGCAGAATAGTGGGTCAAAGTTGAGGAGTTTGCATCTCTCCCGAAAGCCTCGAAACACAAACTCCGTTCCAGCGTCTGCCGGCGTCCCGTGTTTATTTCCCGCAACGCTTGCCAGGCGGTCGGGCTGATCTGCACCAGCTGCTGCTGACGGGCTGCTAATCCCATCTCCACCACCTCTTCCATCTCCACCTCCTCTTCCACCTCTACCTTCTCCTCCACTACCTCCTCCTTTCCCTCATTTCCACCCTGCTCCTCAAACTCCGCCCCTTCTTCATCTTTCCTCACCCGGCTTGAGTTTTACAACTTCGTCCAGTCCGTTTTTCCCCGTTTTTTGCACTGCGACGCTTTTTAGCGATAGCTTTAAGTATGGAGATCGACCTCGGCACAGCAGCTCGACGGATGTTAAATAAGAGTGGGGAAATACAGGAAAAAACAGCAGAAAAACCGAACACATGGTGTGATCTTTAGAAAAGGAGGGTGGGGACGCAAAATTTTCTGATGAGATGCAAGTGCGATATTGAGCAGATAAATAAAAAAGTGATATTGCAGAGCTAGGAGTTATGTTATAAATCGATAATACAAATCTAACGTAGAAACTCTGCCTTCACAAGCGAGCCATGAATTTCTAACTCAGAATTTCAACTGCCATTCTAAGACGTATTCTGAGTACAGGGTTGCATTTGATGGTAGCCTGGGGAGACTGAACGCTGAGGCCGACTTGGTGCGAAAATAATTGAGCGAGACAAGGGTGTGGACGAGAACTTGTTAATATGTACACTGGAAAGCCTGAGCGGGGAGCCATGTATAGCAATTAATTTTCAAAGGAGGCGCCACAAGAGAGAGATATTTTCAATGAGGTTTTATCTGCCCAGCATCAGCATCTTTAGAGCGTTCTTTTAAGCAGTGAATCGTACTAATGGCTTATTGTGCTGTAGTTTAGCATGGCCAGGTGCGCTAGTCTATGTCATATAGTATGATATTACTACACTGATGATGTATCGTACGCTATGGTTTGGTATGACATGTCATGGCAAATTTTGGTTGATTTCTCCAAAATTAAACTGTGTTGCCGGGAATTGGAGACAATGGCTAATTTACTGTGTTTATCTAACGTCGACTGCTATGATCCTTTGATGCGTACCTCTTGGTTAAAAGTCGTGTGAGGTTCGCGTACTAAAAAATAAACTGCTTCTCTTCATCGATCTCTTCATTTTACACAATAACGTCAAAACTTCGATGTTTTTACAGCTTTCCAACCTGAGGAGGGTGGAATGAAATGCTAGATCACTGAATAAAAGATTTCCCCCAAAAGTTTTTTATCCGTTTTTTTGCGACTTCCAGAGAAGCTGCTTGCTCTGGTAAAGTAGTGCTTCATTGCTGGGACTGAATTGGAACTTGGGTCTTCCTTGTTCCGAGGAAGGATGCTCTACCCCCACGTCCCAAATATTCTCGTTCTAGGCTCACGAATGTTCAATGTTGTGATCGCTGTCACGAAACACTTTGCCACTTCTCATAATTTGACAGAAAATTTCCAAAACGTGGGTTGTTAGGTGGCTTAGCAGAGTCGTACGTACAAATGGCGGTGTGGCATTGATGAAGCAAGCGAGTCAAGCGCAGTCTCTTCGCTTGCGCTTGAAGTTTGTTTTGCGTAGTTAGAAGATAACGATGAGTTGTTCAGGATGCCTGTAATTGTCATCTGTCGATGATTTGAATCTAATTTTCATTTAACTGTCATCCATCGGGATTCTGTTTCCGCTCCTTCACGTGCGACCCATTAAGTTTTCTTGCCGCTTACCCGTGACGTAACGCGACTTAAAATTCTTGCTTCTCACCTTGGATAAAATTTTATGACTTTTCTAATAGTTACGGTAACCTGGCCATGTATGGTGGCTGTGAACTCGACGGTCGTTGACAAACCGGGCTCGATTTAGGAATGTGTAAAGACAAAAAATATCTTTGTCTTTTTAATGAACTTTTGTATTTTGCTGCTCAAGTACAATGCAGACCGCTGAATTACTTGCAACTAACCTCTGAGAAATCTTCTTCAAATGAGCGTAGAAATTTCTCAATGAACAGTATGAAATACTCTATTGCTAGCCGCCTCCTTACTTACTGCTGAGAACTAATAATGAGCTAATTAGTAATCAGGCTTGCATCCTCTCCACGCCCCTTTCCTAGTTGTGATCTGATCACACGTGACAACTTCGCATGAATAGCAATGCATACATGCTGTCCACACCTCTAACGTTCTGTGGCAGTATTGTGCAAGTGCGTGAATTCGTGAGCCCTTTAATTACTCAGGCTCGGTAATGACCAGAACGACCGCCATGATCCTCAGCGGCGCAGATTAGAGCAACGTGAACTCGACGACTACTCACATCAATTACGGAATGTTTGCTCGCGTCCAAACAACTCTTTCGTGAAATAAAATTGGCGAGCATTTGGCGAGTGGGAACGAGCTACAAAACAGTAATCAAACCCTAGATGCCTAATGGGCTGCGCGAATCCCACACTCAATTTGATTTTCTTGCCAGCCAAAATAAACGATGGACTTGGCTTTCACATTAACAAAGCGTTTTTCTGTCAATTATCAGCGTGCTTCCTTCTTGTGCTCTCACGCGTACAAAGAAGCTTATGACCACAAATTGCCTAGAATTACCTATTACTGGCAATTGTATCCTTCCTTAATGTGCGGAGTTGTGATATTATTGGTGTCAATATTGTGCTCAACAATCAAATTATCTCCCCTCATTGATGAGCTTAGCATCGATTGTTTATCCGAACTGGATAATCGGAATCGAATTCAAACCACCAATATTTAATTATTGGGGACGGTATTGGGATCGATGACGGGGTCGTGTGTTCGCCAGTGCAATAACTAATGGTACCAAAACTTGTTGGAGTTCTTTTAAGATCAGTTACGTAAGGGTATCTTCTCTTCCTACCAATTAGATGGTGAAGTTGTGTGCGTGCTATCCCGCGGGCAATTTTTGCCAGGACGACTTCCTTGTACATGCTCTAGGTAAGCAAATACCAATGAAGGAAACTTGCATTGGAGAGCAAATTTTACGAGAAGGTGACACGACAGACTCAGGCCGTGACAGACTGTGCTCTGCCTCTCCAGCAGCAGTAAAGCCTCATTGGTCCAATCAAGTCAGTGCATGAATGATAATTCATGGCCTACTCTTCTTTATAAGATTTCAAATATTTCTCGTTAATCTTTATAGATCGGCAAATTGTAATTCAATAAAACTTTCTCACCCTGCGGTCTCCATGCTGTGAATTAGTTTCAAAGGAGAAAAGCATCGTTCGTTTCGAAGTTAGTGACTCAAAACAGACTTCATTACGGCCTTAAAGAGAGCGACACCCACTCGCTTGATCGCTCTGAGTGTCTATTGAGATCTTTGATGCGTCGCAATTTGCGCTCCTTTGTGAATCCCGCAGCGCATAAGCCAGCTCAATATTTGCTGGAGGTCTACTCTCTCTTTGTCTGCCCGACCACATCGGCTCCGGTGCAGAATTGAACGCTCTTGACTTGTTACGCAACTAATTCCTGAATCTTTCTGCAATTGTGTGAGCATCTGATTAAGCCAAGATCAATGCACAGCCTGGTAATCCTCATTCAAATTACGAGGAATCCAATCCGATTTAGAGGAGGTCTGGATTCGAATTATCGGCGATCAGGTATCAAATTAATGGGTGCCGACTGCAGTTGAGATTAATTTTGCTGACGTCTGCATTCGAGCAAGAGCTGTGCTCTTATTGGCGTTTGTTTCAATCACTGTTGTAATCAACAATTTCTAGCGATATTGTAACAAGCATCGGCTTCTGATTCAAATATCATCATTGAATTTACACTTCAGCATAACCAGTATTGGTGTCTCCCTTCAATGTCAGCTTTGATTTCTTCCTTCAATTCAACAAGCGTCGGTTTATTGAAGAGATATTTCGAAAAATAATTCAGAAAAATATTTCAAGAAGCACTTCATCATGTTCATTTATTTTTGGACTGTTGAATTTTGGACACAGTTCTAATTTATTCATCATTTCATTAAAATCAACATCGGCTTCTGATTTCATTATCATTATCGTAATCATTGATTTCTATACCAATTTTTGTGTGCATAGGTTTCTTAATCGATTGTCATCATTGATATCTGTCCAATACAACCAGTATCAGTGTTTGATTTCATTGCGATCATCAATATCTGACTATTATGTATTACCAGCATTGGCTTCGGATTTGATTAAATATCTTTGATTTCTGGCTGCTCAACTACACACCATCAATATCGGTTCCTGGCCCTGTTACCATCATCTGTTTCTGCCGTACTGACTCAAATTCTAGCGCGGGTTTTTCCAGCCGCTGCTTGATTTTTCGGCTCCTGTAGAAAACAGCAACCACAAAATGAGATTCAAGTAGCCGTCCATTGCTACAACCGTGAAAAGTATGAAACTTTTTCCTGACGCTTATAGGGTGAGAGTCTGCTTCTCGTTTTTTCACTACTCTAGCCCAAAGGTGATAGAAATATTTCAGAATCAACCTATGGCAAACTTTTGAAGGGGTCCGCTAAAATCTGAGACGCATGAAATCCATGAACGGTTGTGTTTACATACGAGTTTAATAGGGATAACTTTTGTGACGATTACCCTAACAATTCATGAACAAACCACATGCTCTAACTTCCTTTAGTTGCACTGAAATTTGGAAATATGTAGCGCTGCGTGTTCTATTTCAATTATTCACGGTGTTTTGCAGCGCCACTACTTCTGCACAATTTCAGTGCTGCATGCATCCGTTATGATTCAAGTCAAAACTTTCCTTGCATACGAGCCGGGCGCAGCTCTGTGAGACTGGAAATTACGTCACGCGTATTTAACTGCAATTACATTTCAATCTTTGACCGAATACTGAAGCTGTTTAATTACAACTTTATTTCAAGTTTTTTTGATTCACATCTCAGGGATAATTTTTGTCATTTGGGATATTGAGTAGAACATATTCGGACTTATTTCAACAGAAAAACATTAATCAAAAAAAGCAGTTCAGCAAATACATGTGTGCGAGAATGATATCAGAAATACTTTAGCCTTAACGTTTGTGGCATTCAGTGGACTTCAATCAACAGGCCGCGAACGCCGACGTTCAAGCATTGAATCTGGCAGATTTCTAGCGACTTAAGGTAGCGTGGCCACGCTGAAATAATTTAATTTTCCACAACGCCGCGCATCACTGAAATGTGTCGAGTTGCGTGTTCAACGCATCTGAGTTTAGCAGATGTACGATATTTTTGAACTGAATAGCTCGCTTTGTAAACCTGCAGGAAACTCAAATAATTCAGTGAGGAATTGTAGAAGTTCGTGGATCACACAGCTGCTTTCCTCGCGTGCTGTGGAACATGATGAGATCAAGGGGACCAGACAGGCCCTTTGTCTTCAAAATTTTAAAACTTGACTTTTTCTAGTCGCAATTTCAAAGCTTGATCTTTTTTCTCACCAACAATTTAAGATTTGGCTTTTTTCAGATGAAATTTGGCCTATAATGAGAATTTTAGTTAGTAACACAAAAAATTAGGCTATCGCGAGTAAAAAACTGAAGTGGTAAAAACACCATCAAGGCATTCGAAAAAATATAGTTCCAGTTGTGGACCAGAGAGATAGCACTCTGAAAAACACTTCAATTCTTCTATCTTTGTTTTTTACTTGATTTTTGACTTGATTAAAATTTTCATTAGGGTAGTTTGAAACTATTTTATGGAGAGCCATTGGTCATAACAGGACTAACTCTATTCCATTCGGAAAATTGAACGTTTCACTAAAGCAGTTTCTAAAAGTAATTTGACATCATCTTCAAAACTTTTAAACTTTTTAGAAGCATACAAACTTAACAGGAACACATTTAACAAATCCTCCCCTACATTCTTCTCCCGGAGACCCAAAACTGTATCAAGTGGTGAAAAAGAGGCATGAAGGAGCAATCAAATGCTAATATATGTTTTTTTACCAAACTACCAGGAAGTAGGCCAGCTCCCCAGGCACAGTTCAGATGCGAAGGGCAGCGATCGTGGTGTTTACGTCGGAAATTCAAGTGGAATTTCCCGTGAGGTGCTGCGAGTGACCTGAACGAGTCGCCGGTCCCCACAGTCCTTCCGTAGCGGGTCGTGGGCAGCTGGGTCAGAATTTCCAGAAAATTGAGGTTGCGTTCATCTGCATTGAGTGTGCTTGCGTTCATCTGCATTGAGTGTTCTTGCGTTCATCTGTATTGAGTGTTCTTGCGTTCATCTGTATTGAGTGTTCTTGCGTTCATCTGCATTGAGTGTGCTTGCGTTCATCTGTATTGAGTGTGCTTGCGTTCATCTGCATTGAGTGTGCTTGCGTTCATCTGTATTGAGTGTGCTTGCGTTCATCTGTATTGAGTGTGCTTGCGTTCATCTGTATTGAGTGTGCTTGCGTTCATCTGTATTGAGTGTGCTTGCGTTCATCTGTATTGAATGTTCTTGCGTTCATCTGTATTGAGTGTGCTTGCGTTCATCTGTATTGAGTGTTCTTGCGTTCATCTGTATTGAGTGTGCTTGCGTTCATCTGTATTGAGTGTGCTTGCGTTCATCTGTATTGAGTGTTCTTGCGTTCATCTGCATTGAGTGTGCTTACGTTCATCTGCACTGAGTGTGCTTGCGTTCAGGTCAACTTCAAATTACTCTAATGGTTTTTTATCGTGTACATATAGTTCATTCAGATAGATGTCGCATTTTTTGTAATGTTCGTTACACGTTAATGGTTAATATAGGGAATGAACTTTTTACATTGCGACGCACATTTTAAGCTTCCCCATGGACAATTTCAACGAATTGTTTTGTTGTGTACGAGGACGACTCTGAAATTTATTTTCACTCTGTGGGCTCAATTTTAATTTTTACTTCGAGTTACACACCAACACTAAATTTCAAGACATTCGGATTTTTGGATCGCAGTTTTCGCATCGTTCTTTCACCCTGAATCACGCGTTTAATTATTCCGGAATCGTCGTTGTGTTCATTAATGTACGTATTGATTAGTTGGACATATTTCATGCAGCATTAGAGGAAACAATTCCAGGAAACAAAATCACATAGAGTACAGCAGAGAGTAAAATCAGAGGATGCGCGACTTCAATGTCAGGTACTTGGAATTATTCTCGCATGCGGTTTTCTTCTCGGAATTTTCAGTTGCAAGACGCTTCGTCTTATGTTCTGTTGAAATCCACCATCGTAACCATTCTCCCTCATAGGATTCTTTCTTCATTGTAAAGGCTGAGATAGTATTCACCATTCCAGTTTCCTTCGCTTATCATTAACTCAGTTACTTGACCAGATTTTATCAGTCCACGCTAGATCTTCTGTCAGTAGTTTTTTTTAAATTTTCAAGTGACATTCCCGATAGAGAATGCCCACTTTCATCATAGCGTTTAACAAGTTCATTCATGTTTGATTTCGATTAAAAAATCAAAATGAAAAATATTATTTGTCTCACAAGGACATTCAGTTGTTTGATATTCCTGAATATTCTAAACTTTGAAAAAATATAGTTCAAGTATTGTTTTATTACATTTTTTTTGAAAGGCTGAATGGGAAAAACGATCTGCTTGCTCCCACCATCTGATAAATTGGTTCCAGTTCAATTACAATGCTTCATGGCATCGTTTCTGTTTTACGGTATCCAATTACTTTCCTTCTAAAATGTGCAGTGCTATGAGTTCCATCTGCTAACAATCAGATTTACTGTTCACTTGTTTGATGTTTTCTGTTGTTCATTTACTTGTTGGCTAGTTGCGTCGAATGTAGCCGGATCAGAGTTACTGATCATCAGAAATCAAGGCGCATTAGCGTGTCTTTTTCATGGAACGCTCTGAGATAATGCATGCTTGCATTCGACTGTTAAAGTAGTGAGCTAAAAGCTCTTTGTAGGAATCTTTATCGTAAATCAAAAGCTAGCCGATAATAAAAAAGAGAACAACTCGTAAAATATTATAAAACATTAGTGAAATGTTCAAACCTAAAGACTGCTGTTGAAGGCGATATCTCATTGATGCATGGTAACCCGTCTCACCTCCCTCATCTTAACACCGAACACCGCCAGTATCTCCTGAACGTCTGCTTCTTTACAGAGCTTCCAAAAACTCTCTTTTTGAAGCGCCTCCGAATAAGCTCTGGCGCAGACTTTCTTCGCGAGCAGCTTGGAATACTTTGAGGAGTTGAGCTTAATCTTGGGAGACTTCAATATTTTACGAAATTGATTTTCTTTTCAAGCGACTTATAATAAATTCAATGGTTTGGGTTCTTAAAGAGAAGAATCGTCTGAAGTTGAAAATGAAGTTTAATTTTTGAGAATGAATTTCGAGGCTTATCGTGAGGCGACAGTCCGGTGGCTGGAGCCCCTCGTCCTATCTGAGCTTGTAATGAAATCTTTTAGTTAACTTGAAGATTTCGAGTTGTGTGAACAGCAAATAGTGTAAACAGTACATAACGTGTAAGTGAAATCATTCGGCGAAAGTAAAATTTTTGGATGATGCAAACAGTATATATTTTCCCCGGTTTACAACTTTTTAAATTCATTTGCAAAAATACCTAAGGTCTTCCAAATGTTCAACTTGAACTTTGCAACATAAACTGGAAAATTTTGAGCGATACATGTAGGTATGAGAAATAATTCGTCCGCTGATGACATCTTAAATTCCGTCGTTTTTTTACTAATACTTTCAAGAGATTAACCTTGAAGTTCACTTGGTCATATTTCAGTGTATTAATTGCCTAGTTCTTCGCTTAGATGCAAATTGCAATTCTTTCAACATTATTATGAGTCTCCAGTGCTTTTCCGGGAAAAATATATTCTAATCCAAAGCAATGATTACGAAAATAACTTCATTCAAATAATTTGTCATTTTTTACTCATTATTTAATGAACAGTTTACTTATTTCAGAAAGAAAGTACTACGTTGTAAAAAAACTGATTTGCGGCAACGCCATTTCAAAATTGAAGTTTTATATTTTATTATCTTAATATTGTTAGTTAAATACGTCACCTATTCTCCTGAGACGGATTATTTTCCGCCGAAATTCGTTTGGAAACGCCTAGGCTAATGTATGAATCAATGTTTATTGGGTATTTTTTTAGAACAAATTTTCGACAAATTGTTCAAGAATTACCAAAGAGCACGGTTCACAAGAAGTTCGAAGAACTTTGGTTCACGAGTTTAAGATGCAAAAACTTCACCAGGAGCCTTATTTGAGAGTCGGTTCGCTCAAATAAGCGATGAGGGAGCTGAGACGGGCAGTATAAACAATCAGCTCTCATGTAGTCTACTAACTTTTCTTTCAGTATAATTTATTGAGGTTGCTTTTTTATTCACCCCCAGAACGAATGAAGCCATGTTTTCAGCTTGTCTCGATGGTCAAGGCATCCGACTCCTTGGACTAAACTCTCGACTCAAAGTTGAGAATTCCACAGGTTTTTGATTTGGTGCGAACAAGTTTTGTGTCTTCCAATGTGACCGACGGGCTCCGAACAATGAGCATCTGAAGCATTTTTCTTGTTTCATCTGCTTCATGAGTTGAAATTTTTTTCGGGTTTTTAGGTAAAGGTAAAGCTGTAAAGTTGTTCCAAGTGATAATGTTTGGATATCTAATGTAACAGACTATATATATATATATATAATAAAAACTTTGGCTATTTTTTTGTACATCCACTCTGACTCTAACACAGCTTCTAGTTAAGTCCAACTCTACCACTCACAACTACAATGGAAGTCTAACTCAACAACTCAGCATCCACCTCGACATGTACGCAAGTCCAATTCTTTCATTTCGTTTTTATCATAATATGTACTCAGCAAGTCAAACTCTTCCACTTCGATTTTGACATTTTTAATATGTAAGTCCAACGCTTCAAGTTCGACTTTACCTCAACTACTATTAATAAGTCGATTTTGCACATTCAACTCTACCCTACATAGGTATAACGCAAATCTAAATCTTCAAATCTGACAGCGTTATTCCGACTCAATAAGTCTGACTTTTTGCTTCTCCTTTGTGAAACTCAATTCAACGACCCTTGAGGATGATTCTACACAACTTATTCTTCGGAGTATTTCCGACGTTTCAAGTGAGCGGAATTCGTTCTCGTCCTCGTCGAATTATTTCATGAGGTAAACTCTGCGGCGGTTAGTGAGTCTATGAAAAATATTCTTGAGTGGCATTTGCTAGATTTGATATCAAGTCCTTGACAAAGCGAATGTTATTTGAAAATGAGTTGACATTTAGATTCTAGAAGTACACTTTGTGTTTCCTGAAAATGTACAGTACATTTTTCTTCATGCGTAAGAAACTTCTCGTATTAAACTACTCAGATATTCTGTCTTCGGATTTCAGTTCGCCTAACTTAATTCGTAAATGAATTTTTAGGTTAATACAATAAATATTTGCCAGTACGGTAGACATGATCTTTAAACTGCACCGAATTCCTCATAAAGATACTCTGTCCGTGCATTAAAGCAAACGTGTATACATGCTACAGTTTCTAACCTTACTATAACGCAGCACTCAGGTTTCGCACACGGTGTCCATCAACGCTTCATGCCCACGTAAACTTGTATGAGTGTCAGTGTGCTCGTTTTGAGTAGAATTCCGGAGTCTTACTTTGGACTCCAGCATGGGATAGATTGGGACCCAGATTACGTCGTCATAGCGGTAGAGCGAACAGCGTTAGTTATTTTAAGTTGATTTGGATGCTGTGTGTGCCACTTTAGGTTAAGACTTTGTTCGAGTAAAATTTAATCATAGAGACCTCCAATAATTCACAGCCCTGCAGAGTTGTTAATGTTGTGTGCTCCTTATGTTGACGTCGTAATTTAGAAACAAACTGGTGCAGCAATGACATGTATCGCGTTCAAGTCAACTTAGAATATTTTACGTTGCCAGCTGTATTGCTAAGACGACGTAAATTGGTTGAAAATTCTGCATGTGGACATGCATTTTGCATCAATGAAATTTTAGGCTACAGCGTGGTGCGACGCTGTGCAAAAGTCTTCGGGTTCAATTTTTCATGCCCTCAAACAAGCAAGCCTACCGAATCATTGTTCGCTTCAACATTTATAGTGAAGATCTTGTTTCATATTTGCAATTCATTCTACATCCTTTTCAAATGTTCGCGAATGTTTCGTCCGGAAACCCAACCACAATGTTACCCTGCTGAAAAAATTGCACATGCAAGGACTGTTTAAACGCAATGCGTCCTGCTGTTAAGAACGAGAGCATTTAATGTCACTGAGGACCAAGGTTAATTGAAAAAGACCTGCTGCAAAATTCATTTCTTGATTAAATTTTTGTGTTCTATTCAGCTGACTGTCTCAGTGTTAGCTAAAACGAAATTAGCTTTCATCCTTGAAGCTGTTTGTGTCGGTTGCGTCCGTGGTCCGTGGTAGCTTATAAATTAGACTTGCAGACATCCTCCAGCGCTGCTAATCTCAATCTTTTCTGGTTTTCAGACTGAGAAAATTGCATCTCACCAAGTCAGTTGCCACTTGACGGCATTAGGCCATGCGATGGAGGATACAGGGCTTCAGTGCTCATGATTTCAACGCATGTTATTTCAAAACATGTTTTATTGTTTAGAGTAGGATTTTTTTTTGTCGGCAGCATTTATTCTTCCTGCTCCTAAAGCGTGAGGTTAGGGGTTTGCTTTTGGATTTGGGCTTTGTTTGATGTTGCGCTCAAGTGAGTGCAAAACTATCAGACAATAGCGAAATTCATCATTGATTGTATAGTTTCTACATATACAGGGCAACTACAATCAAACTGACAGCCTAGAACTAATTCAATGGTAGGGTGAACTTAAAAATCCGTCTACGGCTATCATACTTCACCATCATCCTGCCACAGTTGAGATCACGAAAAAATAAAATCACAAAACATTGTCCGTTTTCCTATGAGGGGGATTAACTATCAGCTGATATTTTTTTTTATAACAGCTACACAGAAAATCCATCCATAACTGGATAACCCTCTTTCATTCATCTCGTAAAATACGTCATAAACTTCACAGAAATTGTGAACGAAAGATTTAAAGGATGACCGACCTCAATAACAGTTACTTTCACTTGTGTTTCTCGTCAGGATTTAAGCCGAGCTTCAGAGGAGCATCTGTTGCTCAAGCCCTGAGTTAAATGGTACGCCTTGTTTTTATCTTGCCAGCAGCTGCGGCCGTAAAGCTTGTCGGGGGAATCTGTGTAGTCTTCCAGCTCGAGGCTCGGCCTTTTATAACTGCTGCTGGCCGGCAATACAGACTTACCGTGCAGGATAAATGCAGGGCTACATGGTAGCTTTTGAAAATATAAGTTCACCAGGGTGTGAACCAATAACGCTGTTTTTGAGAGATTAAATCTATTTTATACAACAGCGGTTGAGAGCTGATTATGTTACATGGAAGTGATATTATCTAATTACTCGTTGAAATACAGGATAGTTTTGAACAAAGGAAATCTTAACATGATGGTGCTATTCTACAGCCACGAAATGTTAAATGCTTCGCATTATCTTGGCTTTATTGATGCTAAACTCAACGCAATGCTTAACAATGTTATTTGTATGGCAAAATACGACTTTAAGACGAAATAACTTGGAATAACATCGAAGAATCAACGAACAGCTTTACGTATTTTGCCTTGCACAAGAGATTTGGCTGGTATGAGAGCCGTGCTTTACGACGGCGCGTTAACTTTACGACGGTTGGTAAACGCAGAAATGCCTCAAGGAAGAGCAAATCCCAGGGACTTCATCGGGGATCCTGCTTCTGTATACAGGGCGAATGCTGGGATGAATTGCCCAGCGCCGTGTGACCCTCGGGGATGTCGCATTTGTGCGGCACGTGAGTGGTGAAATGTCGCCGTGGTCTGAACTGCATGGTGGCTTGTGTGTGCAGTCGCAGCGCTGCGTCGTCTCAGGCATGGAACTTCAGTGGTAGTGTATTCAGTTGAATAAGATTGAGGGTCATGGGATGAATGTATGAATATGATGCTACAAAACTGGCAAGATAGGTGCGCGCTGATGAAACATTCCTCAAATGCTAACATGAAAAGACGAGGGTTATGGTTTTGACTAATGCAGGGATTTATATTTTGCGTCTTTGGTGCTTTTGCCGGAAATGGCAGGCGACAAAATCACAGAAAAATTTAGTCTTGTATCATTAGAACATTGCAGGTGCTAGTTCTTTCTTAGTTTGAGAATTCAAAACTTAGGTCATCTATAACGGAACCTGTAACCGAAAAAATTCAGTAAATGCACATGATGTAACTGGATCAGCACCTAGAAACAAGCACTAACATAAAGTTCAACGGCAATGTAGATAAGTTGATGCAGCATTAGATGCATTAAAGTGACCACCTGTCACTTTAACGTGACAAATGGTCATTGAATAATAGTCTTTAATTGATAAACAGTACAAAATATTCCACGGCATACTCAGCAGCTCAGAAAAATATGTCGATTTTTTCACAGCAATATTATTCACGGTACTTTATGCCTTTTCTTAGCACACGAGTTACACAGAAAGATGAAGCTCGTTTCTGAGCCTGCCTATGTTATGGAAAGGAAAAATAAACCTCTATTTAAATTGACTTCAAGGCATGTAAGTGAATATTTTATTCCCAAATATTTCGGAATGAATCTTAAGGATAATTTTCACGAAGACATTAAAAGTAAAAAGGCAATAAGAGTCCTATTTCCGTTTTTGAAGGATGTGTTAAGATCGTGTCTCTATGGAGTTTATTTTTTTGTGAGCGAACAAAATCTTCATGTGCTGTAGAAGTTTACGGATAGTATTCGAGGAACCATTTCCGTGCTGTAACAAGCACGATAATGGTTCCTCATAACAACAAATTCTACTCGTGATTAAAATTCATGCATTGAAACTACCAAAATTTTCAGCGTAGGATTTATTACAGTTAATTTTTTCTGGGCAAACCCAACCCTCAATCAATGCTGTTGATATACGAGGTCATGTCTCAATCTTCTCACATTTGACGCCTAAATAAACGCTATTAATTCTCAACATAACTCATCGCTAACATTCCAGAGGAGCTACGCCAACAAAAGCGGAGCATTCCTGAACAAAGTTTAATTTCCACATTTGCATTGAATTAGCCGTCGTGAGCTGAAGTGTTCACCAATACCTGTACCTTCGGTGCTTCATCCTGACGCAGCTTGGCACATCCTTGAAGGTTTAATTGGAGAGCTGCAGGCCCTCGTCTGGCGGTGTGCGCTGAGCGATATTGTGTTGTGCAGCGCGGACGGGTTTGGGGAGGGTTACTCCAGTGACTGTCTTCGTTTTATGGATCGTACCACAAGTCATTGTTTGGTTGTCGTGACTGTATGTCGTGTGAGTGATGCGTGGCTAAACTATATCTCTGGTGTGACTGTATGGTTGTTGTGAGTGTACATCTGAAGATGAATGCATGGCTGAACTGTCCCTCTGGTGTAACCGTGTGGTTGTCGTGACTGTATGTCGTGTGAGTGATGCGTGGCTGAACTGTACCTCTGGTGTAACCGTGTGGCTGTTGTGGCTGTACATCTGAAGATGGATGCATGGCTGAACTGTCCCTCTGGTGTGACTGTGTGGTTGTCGTGACTGGATGTCGTGTGAGTGATGCATGGCTGAACTGTACCTGGTGTAAGCGTATACCTGTTGTGACTGTACATCTGAAGATGAATGCATGGCTGAACTGGATCTCTGGTGTAACCGTGTGGCTGTTGAGACTGTACATCTGAAGATGGATGCATGGCTGAACTGGATCTCTGGTGTAACCGTGGGGCTGTTGAGACTGTACATCTGAAGATGGATGCATGGCTGAACTGAGCCTCTCGTGTGACCGTTCGGTTGCTGTGACTGTGTAACATATGGTTAAAATAAGAATAAGAGCTCACGAGGCGAGAAACAAATTCAATTTCAGAGGTTTTGGAACAGGAAGGTTTTTTCTCAGTGCTAAAACCATGATCAGATCAATAAAAGAATTAAAAATAAATTCCATGATTCTAGCGATAAAAGTAAACACACATGAATTGGGGGAACCTGGCTGGGTTGGCAGACTTTGCCTATAATATGAAGTCAATAAATAACTTCACACAGCATTGATCAAAATCAACTGTGGCTTGTTGGTGTTAATGAACTCGTAATTGAATGCCACTGTAGTTATTTAGAAAACTCATTTAAACCTAGAATTTCAGTGCGATCTGGAAAATTTTAAACGAGCAAAATTAACTAATTATGAATTACTGTTCATGTGAAACTATTCATTGTTTCAACATTTTAGTTTGCTCCGCCCAATCAAGTTAGGTTCTTCGAATTCACATGTGTTCATTTATACCTCAAGAATTTGTGTTATTCGTCTGTAATGTTTTTTTTCTCTTTTTTATCTCTTCAGCAGTAGAGAAGGTATTTTAACGTTCCAAAACTTTGGCATTCAACATTTTCACCATCACGTTAGCTCTCATTCTCACATTAAAAATGAGATTTTCTCGAAGTCGTCCAATGGGTTATATTTATCTCATTATTCACTAACAAGTAATCTACTACACAAATATTAGATTACTTGAGTTCTTATCTGGTGCTACATTCATGATTCATTTTTAGCCATGCCACATGGATGCCTTGATTGCGTATCTGAAGGTAATTCATGGTTGGTTGTGTGTGTGATCGTGTCGTTATTTTGGTTGGATATCTGATCGACTTATGCTTGAATTTGGCTCTGGCTGGATCAATGGTTGATCTAACTGAACTGATGACTGATCCAATGCAGATTACATTACTGAAATGATTACAAGTCAGTACGATGATCTGATTTTCTGACCTTAGGGTTGATTTCATGAAATGAATGGCTATTGCTTCCCATTTTTGACACGTGAAAAGAAAATCCGTAATGATCACCAGGGAGATGTCGTTTGTGGATATTTCTTACAGCTTATATTAAGGACCTTCACACCTGGAGGACACTTGTATTCCATGGTTGGTGTAGTCTCATAGCTCAAAACAGATTTTATTTTAATTTTTTTAGTTTATTTTAACATTGTAGTCGATTTCATGCCATATTGACTATCATGCTTTTAACAACGTTGATGTTCCGTTTATTCCTGTACGATACGATGAAAGGTTTCTTTAAAATTTGCAAATGATTCAAAGACTGGAGAGCACTCAACCGTCGCTTGCTTAATTGGAGAACTACAGAGCTCCTTGTCAAATCTAGCTCTGTGAGTCTTGTTTTATAGAACATTGGTTTAAAACTCAGTGTCGCCTTCTCTACTTCTGACGTTATACCTCTAGAAAACTTACTTTCAAATGTACATTTTGAGTTCAAAGTTGGAATGAGTCGAATCTTATGAAATAATTGAACATTTCCGGTGATCGCGACACACTTTTAGAAGAACTTTCACTGGAAATTACACTTGGATAAATTTTCACCACTTTCTATTAAATCTGTTTAGGGAATGTTACACTTTAATTTAGATAAATTAACATTAAAACGAAATAAAGCGTTCAAATTAAAATGATCTATTGTATTTTTTAGTGGTTGCAACTCTGTGAAAGTGCGATTGTAATTTTTATTGAATTATCACCAAAACACTAGCCAGAATTAGGGAGATGCTGTTGACTTTCGGTAACGATCCCTTGAATGAATATTTGTTTTTATTCGTGACTTTAAAGAACAGATTGATTTTCATTCTTTGTAGTTAGATAATTTATATAATTGATCCATGTTGGAGCAACTCAATATTCCTTCGAATTGAAAACACAAGCTAAGGGAATGAAGGTGCCTGTATTTCTGGATTATGGCTTCATTTTTTTCTGACAAAGTTTCACAGCTCATCGGCAGAACAAGGCATCATGTTTTGTTGCGCATTTCTGTTCATTTCATGATTTTCACACACTAAACGGGTTCTTAATTGAATAAATTAATGTTATTTTCTCAGAAATGAATTGAATTTAGAAGTGTCAATAACTAAATTGTAGAAGTAATGATTCAGATCATAAAGCGAATAAAATTCCTCATGCTTCCATTACCGATGTTCGAATTCCATGTCTGTATTACAATATCCTCATCTCGAATCAAAATATTCCCCCAAGTTTCTCAGCACATTCAATTTTGCAGCTCCGTCGAGCTCGTTGAGTTTATGGTTTCTTGAACGTAAAATGACCAAAGACACCTGCAATTCACCACACATCTAAGGGTGCCCTAGCGTATTCATTTCTCCTTGAAAGAGACTTGAAGTATCAAATGGAAGAGCTCCAACAAAAGGAATCTGTCCATCATATGCAGAGCTGCTCCGGAGGCAGACAGAGAATAACACACGCGGTATTCTGGGCAGAGTGTTTGCATTTGCGCAGCCCTTGCCGAATGATGAACAGCTGTTGTGCCTTGGAAAGCTGTCTCTCCGCGGCTCTGTGTTGTGCTTCTTATGGCTGCTTGCATTGTGCTTCAAGGTGTTCTGGAGGGTCCAGCGTGACTTATGGCGTCATTTTGTGGCCTCGTGCAGGCTCACGAATATTTGAATCGAATTCAAGACCTGAATTATTCAGGAAACCCTGGAATGTAGTTTCCGTAGAGTATTAGCAACTTCGGGTAGCCTGCTTTGAGATTGTGAGCTTGGGTTTGTGAGCTGTGAATACGCTGGTCATTGTTGTGTGTTGGGTTTTGGGATTATGGGTTGGAGTTGTTATGGTTGTCTGTATTTCTTAGAAATGTTCGTTTGAATTTAGCTTTACCTGTAACTATGTATTAGCCTATAATTTGAAATTCAAATATTTCAGGTAGCTGTAGCTCATGTGATGATTTGGCGGCCTTTAATATAGTTTAGCAAAGTTTAATCATTTACTTCGAAAACGTTTGTGATTACTTGAAAAACCGTTTAGTTGAAATTCAGCTTAGACCTGGGTATTACTGAGATTTCATTCAGTCAGGAAGGCCAAGTTAAGTTTTTTCTCGTTCGGTTCAAAAGTAAGGAACTCAATAACACAAATAACTCAGAAATTTCTGAATGCTGAGCTAATAAGCTGTAAAATTTTATGCTTGATAACTAATATCTAAGTTCAGTTGAAAAAGAGAGCTACCCTTGGGTACAAATGAGAAGGTTACTTCTCCAGGCAAAAACATTAAGCTTTTGAAATATTTCTTCTGACTGTCGCTTGAACCTCTATCATGAAAAAGTGAACTGGGGCCTTTATAAAAACTCTTAAAATTGAAGACTGTCTAAATTTTAAAATGAAAAACCGTGTAATTCGCATTTTTTAACCACACAATAGACTTTAATTATATTTCTGGACGATGAATAAAACTTGAGAAACATTCTCTAAGTAGTCCGTTTTGTATTTTGAGTTGATATTTGTCACACAATGTAAGCAGCGTTGGTAGTTTCTTTGATATCGTTGTGAATTCTGACATTTCATTGAAACAACGTTGGTATTTGCTTCAGTTATATTTGAGACGTGAAATGTAGTAGTGCATGTGGGCGTGAAAATTGGATTCGTATGTAGATTGATAATGAAAAGTTAGAAAGCTAAATAATTTTGGCTGCGAATACTGTTGTTTTGACTCAGAATAACAGGAAATAAGCAGGAAATAGAAATGACAGCAAAAGACGATTTCAGTAGATTTTCGAACTCAAAAATCAATCATGTTTCATAAAAAAGAATGCATAAGTTTATCAAAGGTGTTTTGAAAGAAACATAGAAGCAAGGTCTTCATTTTGATTTTGTAAATCGAATGAGTAAATCAAACCTCAGTTTCCGAAAGTCAAAATATATTTCTAACATTTTGTTTTGCAATCTATTTTCGAATATTAAGCCTAAAACATTATTAAAATGTCACGGCATAGAAAAATTATCGTATCAGGAAAACTGACAAAACGTTACATTCTGCAGTGAATTGTTAGAAAATCCCCGATCGAAATAACTCAAGGATAAAACATTTCCACTAAGTGCACTTAAATTAATTCCAGATCGAATATATCGAATTATAATATCTTGAACAAGGTTTTTACTTTGGGTGCGATTTAAAAAATCAGAGCTCATGTTTACATTTAAGGCTGAGGCTCGTCCTCGGGGACTCCGGCACCGTGGGCAAAGAATCAGTTACCCTAGATTCGATAAAACTTGCTTTAGAATTGCGTGAACTTTTGAATTCATTTCTTGGAGGCTTTGCGCGGGGATTTTCGGAGCGAATCGTAAACAACTCTTTTTTTCCCTTGCTTTTCTCCTGAGAGTGGTGCGTGTTTTTCTCACGGGGAAAAATCTTCGCTTGAAATTTACCATCGTGAAGATAATTGTCATTTTCATTTTTTAAAACATATTTTTTGGAAATGTGTGATGCTACGTTTTTACAGAATGAATAAATATATGAAAAATTCATTTTGAAAGAGACTCCATTTTGAAAAACCATGGTTTTGGGAAGAAGTCAGATGAATAGGCGCTGAGTAAGCTTTTGGTGTGACGCAAAATTCTGTCGCATATTAATTACGCTGAATCATTTCAGCTAAACTTTTAATTTCACAGGTTCACGGAATTTGTCTGCAGAAATGTGAGTGGCTGTGGGAATTTTTTATTGAAATTTTTTACTGTAAGAAAATAGCGCATGTCAAACTGGAACTATTTGAAAGGATTATTACAATTTGAAGTAATAACTGCAATGTAGCTCGTATTTACTTTCGTAGAGGAAAGTGTTTTTTACTCTGGGACTCTAAATTGCTCCATTACAAACTACATTTTACAAACTACACGTCCCTGTAAAAAATGGCAACTTTGTTGACAAATCGAGTCATAACTTCTAAATGGTCAGCACATAGACTAATTATAGAAACGTCCAGAAAACTCCCTTGTTGGAAAGTTTCTATGACAGCTATTTTATGGTTTTGATGTGGATGCTAAAAAACAATTCTATTGATTTCATTCTAATTGTAAAATCAACATCGTTTTCGTGATTTAAACTTACATTTTCGGGCAGATATCGCCCAATTCATTTAAAGTGTTTTTGTGTTCAAGAACGCCGAATTATGCTCCATTTTACGAACACGAACACATAAAATTTAATCCAAATTATTTTTACTTGTAAACTTGTAACCGGGAAACTGAGAGTACCTCTAGATTTGCAGCTTTTTGGTTTAATACTTCCCTGTACCGCATGGCATATCATAAAGGAGAAATAAACCCCAACCAAACCAAATATTAAAGAAATAATCCTTTTTTCAAAACGCGGAAAATTAAATGGTTTTCAGAAAATAAGATGAAAAAATATTTTATGCTAGTACTTTCCTTAACTATGTGACAAGCACAGCACAAAAATTGGTGTTATATCCTGATTTTTCCTCACAGCTGGTTTTGCGTTGTTGTATACTTTATTTTAATGTATTTTTTCTTGGGAACATTTTTCCAAATGCTATTTTAAATGAAAATGTTAAATTCGCAACTGTTCCTGCGCTCCAACAATAGTTGCCTTCCAATAGCAATGAATGCAGGGCGATAACTCCGTGGTAGACCCAAACAGAAGTTCATACAACTATTTTTCCAAGGTTAATCACTGATCGGTAAAATTTTCCAATAAAGTGAAAGTTCTGTAAAAAAACATATGGTGGAATAAAGCAGCGCTCATTCCCAGCACTCAATATAAGGTGAAGCAGACTGCGGTCTAGCGCTGCGGTGTCTTGGACTGCCATGAGCGCAGTTTGAAGTCCATACTCGCTATAGGGCCGTGTGCTATAGTTCTGTGACGATGTGCTCACATTAATTGTTTACTATGTTTCATGTTTAGACTCCACAGACTTTCATGTTTAGATTCCACAGACTTTCATTATTAGACTTCACAGACTTTCATGTTTTGACTCCACAGACATTGTTTAGTGTTTTAACTGTGCTCCACAGGTAAAAGAGGGACTAACTTCAGTCGATTTATCTGGCTTTTTTCTTCTATTTGATTCCTTTTTGAATTTCTCCACGGTCTCCACTCGTATAAATCTGCCGCAACATTTTCTGCTCTATCCAAGAAGTGACTGTGTTTGTTCTGACCTTACCGTGAAAGTTATTTTCAAGAAGGTCGACATCAGAGCCCCTTTACTCGATTTCTGAGAGGGCTTCAGTAATACATTTCTAGTCCCCTTTTCCAGAGGACACTTACCTTCCTACCATGATTTACGCGACGCTTTCTGACTGTGAGCTCGCCCGAAATGCACGAGAAAAGTTGTTTTATCCAAGCGCTCTCGGTGTCGTCGGGGGGAAAATCCTGTAATCATGTAAGACTTTCGCTACATTAATTCTATGGGTTTTGCGAGCGCACTGTGCTCATTCTTGTAATCCTTTCATAGGTCTTTGGGAGCAGTATAATAACTTTTGATTATCTCGACTATACTGTATATCTATTTGAAGTCCAGTTACACTTTAATTTTCCGTACTTAAACATCCCTCAGTTGTACTTTCGAGAAGAATTTCAATCGACTGGGATGCAAAAAGTGGTTGTTGATGAGATAATATAATTATATATTGGATTCCTATTATATCTTGCAGCCGAGGAGCAGAGAGATTTCCTTTTCTGAATTCTTTCCACTAATCCCTTAAAATGAGAAGGCAGGTCTTGTGCCTGCGAAAAATTTTACTTTAAACGGTTCACATGCGTCAGGCCGGTCAGAGTTAGGTTGCAAAGTGCAGGGTGCCAGTGAAAATTGACGTGAGTATTAATATTTTTAATACGATGCTGAGCCTTTAAAAATAAGCCTTAGGAGCCAAAATAACAAGTATTTTTTGACTGCAGAAATTTGAGATGAAGCGATGATATTGTGGGTGACATCTTGAGTAAATGTAGCTTTCTAAATCTACCGTTGGGAAATGCTTAGTTATGACAGTTAAGTTAATAGATATTCATCACACAAAATAAAAAGTAGAAAGAGTAAAGTAAATATTCATTTACCCATGACATTCTCATTGAGCGTTAATTCTTTGTCCCTTCAGCTCTTTGTTTTATTCAACGAAATCCAGACAATTATTTGAATGGTGCTCCTAAATAGTGGACCGAGCTTCGTTTTGCCTTAGGAATGCCTTTTCTTTAATATAGATAAAAGCCTAATACTTAAACTGGGGATTCTACTGAGACTGAAACGTTTCTTTTCTCAGCATCCGTTGTTTTGGAAACTTGATATATTTCCAGTGGTTGAAAATAACAATTTTGACAACTCAGATCAATGAGTTCTAAGTCCACTACGATAAGGTCAATGGACGACATCCTTTTTTTATTTTATGTTTACTCGAATATTGATATTTTGGAATTTTTCAGTGTCATCATTCATCTTTTTTTATGCATGTTTTGCTCGTAAAACTACTCTGACAACATCATAGAGGTTTTTGCTCGACAAAACTTAAACTTTTTTAATAGCAAAGATTGTTTCAAAACAATATAAATATCGAAAAACAACATTGTGTTGAGGCGGAGAACGGACCGTTGCTTTTCAAATTGTTGAGCGACACAAAACCTGAGGCGTGCCGAGAATTTTACTCCCCAAAGTGAGAGTACACTTTTAAAACTAAAAATCTTCGAGACCCTTGAGCTGGTCAGATGATCCGTGGAATTTTGAAACTGACTTTACAATAAAGCAGGTGAACGAAATTTTCCAGCGGCAGAACACTCGTACAGTTTCAAGGAAAACTAAATTTATTTACCAACGATACCGTAATAGCATTTTGTTTTCTCGGTAAATTTGTTTTTGATCCCATAAATATCGGATACATTTTTCTCCGTAAGATTGATGTTCAATAAGTTCCCCAATGATTGTCTCGAATTCTTGCAAATCTCATGTTGTTAATTTTGAGTCCGCTTCTAGTTTTCCGGTTTAGTCTGCGTAAAGTTAGATAAGAATTATTTTCGTTTACGTGAGAGTTACAAAGATGTGATCCGATTATCCCATTTTGGGAAAATATGTCATTGTGTAGATCATTAGAAACGTTTTTCTAAACTATGCCTTCATTCTATTGGAGGTCTCCCTCATGAATGCCTCATAACCAACCTCACAAGCTGGTAACTATGGCAAATCAAATTTAGAGCCGCAAAACTCAACTCTTGTCTCCCCCAAGGATCAGTGCTTGGGCCCCTTCTGTTCCTCGTTTTTATTGACGATGTTTTTCCATCAACATCATCATTCATTTTTATACTTTTTGGGGTTGGCATATCATTAACTACGAGTTTTTCCACGAAAACAGCCTGGAAATATTCAAACAAATAAATCAGGGACTTAAAGTGTTTTACTGTGGCGTAGTGCAGTAAAATCTTCATAAATCAACGAATTCGATGTATGCTCTTCCTACGCATGAAAAAATACAGCCTGATAGCGTTATAATTAACGATGAAACAACTCACGAGGCAAACAATCAAAATTTTTTCGGAATTAACCGGGATAAAAGTTTGACTTTTGTTGTCCATGTGAATCATATACGCGCGAAACTATCCAACTATCCAAGTCTTTTGGAATTTTGTTCAGAGTCAAACTCGTCCTTTAAACGATGTACTTAAAATTTTGTACATCACATTGATTCATCTGTTTACCCAATTTTAAAATGAAGCTTTGGAAATTCCATCATGATGCAGGAAATTCCAACTTTGAATGCAACGTCCACATCTACAATTCCTTAAGGAACCTAAATACTGACTGCTAAAATACAAAACACTCTGAATCAACGAGAGCTCTGACCTTATTCAGCAAATTTGCATTAATACTACCAATTATTGTGACTTCTTGAAAAGAAATAAAAGCACATTTATGGTCCCATTTCACTCAAAAGTTGAATCTCAAAGTGATTTTTTTTGCTTGATTCAAATCCTATAATTCCATTCTTAACGGTTTTTGCGATGTTTCTACCAATTTTGCTTTCAAAAGCAGCCTTTAATCTCGTATGATCTTAAATTTCGAGTCAAATGTATGATCAATAAAGTTTAAAGGAAAAGCAAAGAGAATCCAAAGAAACCAAACAAAATAACATCCCCATTAGATTTTTCACCAAGAATGATGTACAGAATGAAACTTTAATCGTAGAATTAATTAAATGATGAAATGACAGATATGAGTTGATGAATACGTAGGTGTATGACGTATATGAACATAATAAAAATATGCAGCATCCTTCTGATGAAAACATTTACTAGACTATCAAAGTGTATTTCCTTTCAGCTTGCTATTTACATAATGCTTATTATATGCTCAGCTAAATCTAAGTTGGACGCACTAATGCACTCAATTATTGTTCATGCTACATAAAAAATCGTTTATCTCCTTGTAGGTTGCCATTACAGCTTCCCTACTTATTCGACCTTGAATACTAACATTTTTACTGATTCATTTAGCTGTATTCATGCGTCCTATTTAAGTGTTTTTTGTACACAAATCTTTCTTGTAGAGCGTTGGAGAAATGGGTTTACATTTGGTGGATTAATATACCGCTTAAATTTTAAAATTGAAATCCTACCCCTGTATGGTCTGTATGTGCTTTTTAAAACAATTTCCCGTTTTTACTTCGAGTGCAAAGTAAACATGTTTCAAAATCTTCACCGCTATTATACACAAAATCAACTTGCATTTATTACCTAACTCATTAAACCACCAGAACGAAAAATTGAAAATGTTGGAATTTCGGTTAGCGTTGATGTCACCTAGAATTTTTCGCGGAATTGTTTTTTGAAGCAGGCAGCATTTCAGATGTGGACGCGGCTGTAGCAAAATTGTGCGCTGAAGAACAAAAAAAAGCAGGGCTGGTTTTGCTGCAACGTTGCCACTGATTGTAAACACAGTGGAGGCTTTCATCATATTGCGTGGATCCCGCTGCAATGCCGCAATTTTTGGGCCCACTAATTTGCGTTTTTAACGAAGTGCAGCTGACCAATGCGGCGGGTTCCCTGCGTGAAATTATCTTGTGTGCGTAAAGACCACGTGAGCCCACCTTCGGTGTGACATAGAGGTTCCCTCTGAAGCGCTAGCAAGCTCTCTACTACTACTACTAAAGACCACATGAGTGAAAATACGATCTGCTGCGTTGAAAACAACTTGAGAAACAAGGTATGTTGTTTCTTTTCCACGCAAGAGTAGAATTCTAATGTTGTGCAAATTTTGACAGCACCGTGGTTATAAACCATTTTTCTAGGAATGTTTATTGTCACAACAAAAGCGTTAGTAAAATAAATCTACTTTTACTCAAATTACAGCCGTAGTAAAATCTTCGAATAAAAATGCGGTTTTAGGAGAATAGTTTCTGTAAAGGAATTTTATGACATCTTGACGTTAAATTTCATTTATCAATGCACACTATTTAGAGCAGCGTGCGCTCCAAAAGTGTCGTTAGTAACATAATAGAATAATCTAAGTAACTCGGCAACAGGGCCTACTGCAGGTAGAGTCCTGCATCGCTACTCTACGCGTAATCTGCAAGAAGTCTGCACACACTTGAGTACTACCAGCAACTTGGAAGTAATCGGTCGCACAGCAAAACAAGGACAACTCTGCGCTGCACTGCAGGAAGTGCCATGGTACAGCAGGAGGACGGCGTACTTGCTCATACCAAGCATATTGCGTCGTAAAAGCTCTTCAATGGGCCACAGCCGCGCAGTGCAGTGTCCTGCGCTAGAGCTCTGACTCTTATTGGGGCTGAAAGTGTCCCTTCTGATGAAGACAGCCCTCAACCCCCTCGCGTATTACACGCAAAAATAGACTGACTTCTCTCGCGACCTGAACTTTTGGCCAGCGCACCACAAAATCTAATTGCTCTAACATCACCACAAACTCGATGTAGAGGTGAAAATAAGCGATGCAACCTGAACTGAACGTCTAGGTAGATCATATCGGTGGTTTTGATTTCTTGAAACAGTATATCTTTTGCAAAAATTGTAGTACCCTCAGTGCTAAAGAAGTCGGCTTAGAATTGCCATAAAATTCAACTAAATAAACAAAATCTCTGAATGACATAAAATCGATGAAGTTAAATTCGTTGCAGATTATACTTTTGATGGATAACCCCATTTTTTTTGTAAATTAGAGGTTGAAAAATAAACAGAGTTGCATTTGATTTTCGTCACAATTTTCCGTAAAAAAAAAACAAATGAAAAAAGACTTTTGCGTGCTGAAAATTAAAAAAAAATGACGAGATTTAATTATAGCTGACGAAAATGTTGCGTGAAATGTTATCTGATGCTTTTTTAATTACCTACCTACGTACAAAACTGAATTATCTCAACACTAAAGCGAAATAACTTTCCTTGGATATTAGAATATGGGACTCAATACTGAAAAGTTTTCACTGAACCATTAATGCTTTTTTCTAAAATGTATGACATCCGAATTGAAAGTTTCTTTTAAAATGCCATACGCTTCCATTTAGCTCCCTTTGAAAGGCAGTGCTGAATTATATAAGGTAATCTCACATTTTTACTTGTGTGAGGCAAAATGCATATATTTAAATGAATGTCAACGGATTCGTTTTAAACTACCCAGGTTTCCTCATGAAATTAATGGAGGTCTCTACTAAAACACATTAACTTTAAAAGATATTCGTCAGAAAATTGCAAGAAAACATTTCTTTTGTTCGTTGATGAATGCATCCATTACCGGGAACACGAATTTACTGATCCACATTTTAAAATATTGCAATACCCAAAGGGATCCTTCTAATATTAGAAGCATATACCATAGAAAATAGCATTAGATTTACTGAATTTTTACATCATTAGGAAGCCTCTTCATTAAAAACAAATCTCATGAAGCCCATGAATGCGTGCACTAAGGCTAATATTCCAACAAATACTTCGATAATTTTGTTCGCTCGATGACAGCGGATAACAAAACTGTTATGGTCGTAAAACTTGCTGACTGTACCTGACAGACTTGGGATTTTGGGAAGGGTCAATGTGGTAGAAATGCGATGACTTAGCACTCGTGTGTTATTTCTTTAGCTTCTCGAATAAACCTCCTCTTATTTACTGGTATCTCTTACTTACGAAAAATATGATAGGTCTGGGGCGGTATTGTTCGTATTGGTGTAATAGTGGCAACTAATTTTAATTTTTGAGTTTTAAGGTGAAGTATGACATAGCTACAACAGACGTTGAGCCCTAGCACACAATATGCAAATTAACAGAAACCTGATACGACAACCCACGCTAAAATCTCTCTAAATATATATCAATATATATATTTAAGACACATGTATATTCCATCATTTTTATCTTAGATTTTAACGAATGGGTATTTTTCATGGTATGAAGTATTAAAGTCACGTGCGATGATTAATATTTGGTAAAATTAGCTCCAAGTATTTGCCTCATGAATGTGCTAACGAATTGAAGCAACGAATTAGACAGAGTGGAGTAGCGGCGAGGATGGTTCCCCGGAGTGCAGGCGGACCTGGTCTAAGTAATAATTATAAAACAACGTGACGGCACATTCCCGTCTTCATTGACATACTCTAAGCGTAAGCCTTTGCTTCTCTGTACATGACCACGATTTTGCACGCACATCGTTTCAATGCACCCTGCGTCAAAGAAAACAAGTGTACCTCAGAATATGAACAAATAACACACGCTCTTTTCGGAGCTCAAGTCTTACACCAAAAGCTAGTTGTGCACCAGAATCTAGTTGTACGCTAGTAGTAGTTGTAAGTTAAGGGCCGTTTACACTAGGGGACATTTCGACCGTGAGGCGCAACACGTGTATACAAGGCTCACCACTGAGGCTCATATTTGTTCGTGTTTATACGAAGTTCCCTATTCGCCACGGTAGTTACGAGGCTCTTGAGTGCCGCGCATTACGAATTCGATCAGTCCGAACAAGGAACTTCGTATACACACACACAAATATGAGCTTCAGTGGTGAGACTCGTATACACGTGTTGCGCCTCACGGCCAAACTGTCCCCTAGTGTAAACGGCCCTTTAGTAGCTAGTTGTACACCAGTGGCTAATTGTGTTTTAGAAGCTAGTTGTATACTAGTAGCCCGCTATACTTGCACCAGTTGTTAGTCGTTGTTTTATTAGTTTTCAGAATACGACGGCATAAAGTTTAATTTCTTCCACTACCATGAATATAAAGTTTCACTCTTTCATGGAGATGAAGAGACACACTTTTAGCTACCTCGAGCAGCGCTTGTCCACGAGCTAATCAGACTAAAGCAAGTTACGCAGCTCTAGCTGGATTCAGTTTTTTGTGCGGTGAAAAATAATTAGCTTATGGCTCAACTCTGCTGGGAAAATCATGACTTTAGAACGGAATTGCGCTGGGAAAAAGTGAGCGAACATTTTTCTTCAAGCCTGCGTTTTGTACTTGATTCGTTTTTAGATTAGGTTTTGGCTTAGGTTTTTTAGATTAGGTTTTGGTCTGGTTTCGCATTCAATTTATTTGCTTGAAAGCTTGCTTATTGAGAAAAGGTATCTAGTTCATACCACGTATTTGACAAATGGGAAGTAATATATTTTCGAATAACCAGCCAAGCCAATGAAAATTTTCTGTATAACTCTTGTTATGGACACTTCTATAAATATCAGTTTATAGTTGCTTTACTGAGCACCAACACGCCCATGACTAATTAGATTCATCTTGAAATTTACAAGTATTGCTCTAGAATTTTGCAGACCTCAATCAAGTATTTCATTTGCTTAAAGTTGTCTAGATTGGAATTTATTTGCTCCAAACTGTGATGAAATTGTGTTGTTCAAAGAAATTCATTCGCGAGTGTTTTCCAAGAACGGTTATCAAATTGCAGAGTAACATTGTGATGCAGTTTTCCAACATTAATTAATCTATCTGATGTTTTTATTCAAAAAACTTCTTCCAGAACATAATTTTCGACAAAGTTAAATTGATTACTCAGCTGTAAAGTTCATAATCTTTCTTTGAAAGTTCTGTTCAGTTTTCTGTTTCCTTGAGTAATTCAGTTGTTCAAATTCAAGTTTTGAATAAAAAGGAACATGATAACTGTATCAGGACGTTAATAAATAGACATGTTCGAGTTGAAACTTTTCATAATGGAGATCATTGCCATTTCTCACAAAAGGAAACTGACTTGAAAATGTATAATCATTTTTTATTTATAAAACCATGTTACTTTTAAGTTTCTATATTTTAAATAACGCCAACTTCTAAAACCTGTTTCCCTCAAAACCATCATTTACGTTCAAAGAGTTCAACAGGAAGCAATTTGTATCTCTACGGGGATTTATCACGGAAACTTGCAGATTTGGCGGCATACTACACTGCTCCATAATGGACAACAATGTTTATCGTTTCTAAAATTTTTGTACCTAGGATAACTTCAACTTACAAAATGTTCCTGCACTCATGATTACACCATGCTGCGTTAAAATGTCACTGAGTAAATGATGCTTACATCGTAGCGTGCGCCAGCAGGTATCAGTTTTTGATGATTGAATTGAAGAAACTGCCCTAACTCATCTTAAGCTCCTTTTCTGAACACCAGTAAATTTAAACTCCTTCAAACTCTTTCAAACGCCTTCAAAAATTCTGACTCACCTTGGATGTTTGATTTATTATTCATAGTTTTTCTGTGCTCAAATGAACTTTCAGTTTTCCCTAGCAATTTTTTCTCTCAAATCAGACAACCGTAATTTCCAGGTTCATTTTCAAAAGTGCAGGAAGAATGGCCATCTAGGTTGCTTCAGTAAAAGATAACCATGATTTTTGTCTCGATTATAGAGATGGTTAAAATGAAATTGCGAGCTCTCAGGCGTGTAAAATACTGGTATTTTGGTTGGAGTTTTCATCAAGTAGGATCAGCGAGTGAATGTCTTTGTTTCGCTGAGAAAACTTTTGACCATTGTGACTAAGTTTGATTTTGAAATGGAATGCTTGTAATTAGTTTTGCAACAAAGAAGACTCCCCGCTAATTTTCTGAAGAGCTCCGGCCGAAGTTTATGCCAGACTCTTGCTCCCAACTCGGCGTAAAAGTTTTATGAAACAGCTGTTAAGTGCGCGCCAGAATTGAATTATTTTTTATTACAAGTACAATAGACACAAAACTTGAGTTTCGAAGTAAAAGAAATTTTCATACTTATCCCAAACTTAAGCGAATAAAATTTACAAATTTTGATTTTGTCTCGCCGTTCTTCATCACTCGCTATCACTGAAACACTTCATGTAATTATTACATGACGAAACAATGGTAAAGGGATTGGGTTTACTGTGCCTCACTTCACAATATATTTTAAACAGAATATAATTTTTTAGTGGTTCAAATGTCAAGAGATGTTTTTGACTTGGGGATGACATATTTTTGGGCGTTGAATATGCACCGAGTTTTGGATTACTTTTCGATTACTCAAGGTTCTCGATTACTTCTCGATTACTCAAGGTTCTCGATTACTCAAGGTTCTCGATTACTCAAGGTTCTCGATTACTCAAGGCACCTATTAAATGATATGCGGAAATCAGCAATGATAAAAAAAAGTTCGTTCACAGAGTGCACTTCAAAAAACATGAACTACCGATGAAGAATCGATCGCAACAGCAATTAAATGACCTCAATTTCTGAATAATAAATCCAGTAGCTTTCAAGATGCACAACAGAATGATGAAAAAAAAACAATTTCTGATTCATGTGCATTTTTTGTTCATTACAAGTGTTCGCGGTGTAAAATATCTCAACTTCTTACAGTGCACTAAGTCATCCAAAAATCCTGAGAAGATTATGGGACAGTATTTTTATTTCCTGAGTCTTCTTTTTCGGGAAAAGACGCTCAAACCAGCTCAGGTTCGCCTACAATATCTATAAACGTTTTTATTTTTGAACTTCGAGTTTTTATTACAGCTGTCAGCCGTAAACTATTGTTTCCAATATCAGCATCTGTAAAATGTCTTTTTTATTGGTCCCGCTCGGTGGGAGTTGCGTAACGGCGTCCGTTAGCGTCGTCAGCTCTCCGATACTCTCAGAAATATTTCCACTCAACGCTTTACTCTCAAGTTCTCAGGTGTCGGTTAGATTTTCTCAGCCCTTATCAAGTCGCGTTCTGCGCTACTTTGACTGTGTGTGTGATCTTTACTCTCAAGTTCTCAGGTGTCGGTTAAACTTTGTCAGCCCTTATCAAGTCGCGTTCTGCGCTACTTTGACTGTGTGTGTGATCTTTACTCTCAAGTTCTCAGGTGTCGGTTAAACTTTGTCAGCCCTGATCAAGTCGTGTTGTGAGCTTCTTTATTCTGTTTTGTTCGTATGAAAAACTCTCCGATGCATGATGCATAGAATTAAAGGCATTTCCTGCGTTCAATCGAGCTTAGAATAGAATTCGAGACAATCTTTGCACATTTGTGATTGAAGAAGCACCATTTTTTGCCATGTGATATATATATACCTTTCTAAATAATTATTGTTCCTATTTATGGTAAATAATTTTTGCGTACACGGCGTGTATTTAGTTCTTAGGTGCCGCTTGCTGCCTCATCGCAGTGGGATGATGACAATTTTGTTTGGAAACTGGAAAATGCAATAACTGTTTCCCAAAATGGCGGTTTAAAATTTACCCTTAATAATACATTACTTAATTTTCATCAGTATCATAAAAATGACACAATCCGTGTTTAAACATAAACGCTGCTAAAAAAATGGAAAAATTTGTATTCTTGTGTTTCATTCATGTATACACTGTCGTTTAAAGAACATTTATTTACGGTACACTGCACAAATATCACTCAAATATATAATACATTTTGTATTAATATAACACAAGTATTTTTCACACTAAACACAAATATCGTCGATATTAATTATTTAAACCATTAACTAGAATATTAAATGTCTGACAGAACAATATTTTCGACTATTTATCGACGCGCTAAGCTTTTTTCTATTCTTTGAACCATTAACTAGAGTATTAAATGTCTGACAGAACAATATTTTCGACTATTTATCGACGCGCTAAGCTTTTTTCTATTCGTTTAACCATTAACTAGAGTATTAAATGTCTGACAGAACAATATTTTCGACTATTTATCGACGCGCTAAGCTTTTTTCTATTCTTTGAACTATTAACTAGGGTATTAAATATCTGACAGAACAATATTTTCGATTATTTATCGACGCACTAAGCTTTTTTTATTCTTTGAACTATTAACTAGAGTATTAAATGTCTGACAGAACAATATCTTCCACTATTTATCGACGCGCTAAGCTTTTTTATAAGCTTAGACGCTAGAAACTTGAGTCCAGAACTGATATGATGTCAAATTGGTGCTCGCAAAAAAGTTCCAGTTTTTGCTGAAACTTTATCCAATATAGAAGAATAAAGCTCGCAGGAATTGTATCCTCGTGTAGCCGGAATTCGAAAATGTTGAGAAATGTTTTTGAGTATCGCCAAATTGTTAGCGAACGATTTTCACTCATTACTTCAAGATCAATTTCTGGGCTTCATTTTTCGTACGGAACGGCCTCGTGCGAATTAAGGAACGGCCAGAACAATTCATTGTTAACGTGTGATCTGAGAGCTTGTGATGCTGAGGAATTTACTCATTTCAGTGATTTTGTTACAGATTTAAGATAGATGAGGGTGCGAGGATACATTTCCGCTTTAGCTTTTTTAACGCCAAACATTTTTTTAAAGCTGATGATTTCTTCTCCTTCCGCCAGGTGAATTTCTTCAAAGGACGGTTCAGGCCCCGGAAGGTCATCTTTCTTCCCGGTTTTTACTCCCATCGAAAAACCTTCAATCAACGGCCAAAACGCGTCAGCGTGTTCCTCAGCAAACGTTCAAAAATTTTTCACTAGCAGAAGACGAAAGTCGATCAAGGAAAAATAAAATAAATCCACGTATTTCTAACCAGGAACGAAATTTTTGGCAGCTTGCTGATGAGTCGTATGGAAATCAATTCGCCCTAAAAAATAAGTCTTATGACAAATATCTCGCAGGTGCACGATATGTTTTTGAAAACGAATTTCTTCCAGTCAACAAGCTTGAGAGCACCAACCTTCCTATTCGTGAAGAACAAAAGTGTTTTCTTCACCGAGAGAAAAATGACTCAGCCCTTTCAAGACGTAGAACTTCATTCACGAAGATCGATAGAATGCTTTTAAATTCAAGAAATTTTCAACTTCCCCGGAGTTTTTGGAAGAAAACTGAAGAGAACAGGAGAAGGCGAAGAAGAGACTTGAAGTTATGGGATGCTCTGTACGTTGACAAATATGGTTTAACCTCAGGTGTGAGTAGTCCATATAAAAGGAAAAACTTGAAAAAAACTCCCACCGCCATGAAAGAGAAGCGATGGTCTCTGCAGTTCAACGTGATGAGCAGAAAACGTTTTGCCTCGGACTTCAGACCAAGAGAACCTCAACCAGATTTTGGAGTCCCGACTAAACGGAAGATAACGAAGCGGTACACATCAACTCTGGGCAGGCAATCAGACCTGAATCAATTTCACGCAGATCAATTTCAGCCGTACGCAAACTCGAGGCTGGAATCCATTTCGGCCTCCCGTTCCTCCTCTGTTTTGGGCCTGTCGGCGAGCTCGAGCCTGTCCTCGCAGCTCCAGCCAAACATTTACCAAACCTCGCAATTTTCGCAGACTCAGAGAAGGAATATGATATCCACATCTGCCGGACGCCAGATCATTGGGACAGACGGCCTACAATGGACGGCCAAGCCTCCTCGTAAAGTCCTTTTTAGTAACTCCAGCGGAGGACTTGTGGACTGCTCAGTACGAGGCTCGCAGCTGCAAGTCTCCATTCAGTGGACTTTTGAAGACGGAAGAATTGTCTTGCCGGTGAGTGACTCATTTTGATTTTTTCGTCCTGAAGGAATGTTGGAAATAGGATTAGAAGTTAAAGAACTTGGTCTTCAATATTATTCATGACATACCGTAAGCAGTGCAGTCAGTTGCGATTATTCTCTGGTGTAACGTATATTTTTCGTACATAGTTATTCAGCCAGTTTTCAATCGAAATAGATTTTTAACTAGATAATTTTCCCACTGCCATTTTTAACACCATCAATTTCACACATCAATAACAAAATAAATTGTCTCAAAAATACACGTTTACTACTACTGAAAGCATGCAAAGTCTTCCTGAAATTTCTTTATGAGGGAAAGCAAATTTTTATGATCTCAGTACTTCCAAGTCTCTGAATACACTTCGCAGTAAATTTTGGCGTGCCACTAGGCACAAAAGATTGATTGAACCTTAATTTTGATCTCTCCAGCTGTATAAGAAATATAATGTGAGCTAGGGACTTTCAGTAAGTAAAGAGAGAGCAATTTAAGGGCTCTAAGGCCACTTAGAGTGTGAGGAGTGCTGTGAAAACAAAGGGCATCGCTTTCACCTTTATTTACAAATCATCATTTACATGTAAAATCATTTAACATGTAGAATTTACATGTTGATTTAATCAACACGCACTGCTTTGGGCTGCTGGTCATTTGCAGGAACGTTCACATTGACTCACCCAAACCGCTCTAAAATCCGAGCCCATACATGCATTTTTATGAGCTCAAACCCATTGATACTTCAAGAACTAATTAGTCACAAAGTTTGGAAATTCGTCGTCAGTTCATCAATAACTCAATTTACCAACGAACAGCTCACAGGAAGCTCCATAGCTCCTACTACATGCTACTTTAGCTGGTAAAACCCACTTTAAATTATTTAAAAATGGTTTATATTGATTGTAAAAGACACAAATCCGTCTCGGATAGCTCTCTATAATAATATACTAGATTATGAAAAATTTACTCCCAGACAAAATCTACATGATCATGTTAAAATAGTGTTAAGCATTCCACTCGCACTCAAAATGAACAACAAGATACTTTTTAATTTGCATTAAAATTCATAGAAAACATCGTACTCCCATTGACATGAATTAACGAAACATGATCATGTAAACATGATCGTGTAAACATGATCATGTAAAAATAGTGTTAAGCATTCCTCTCGCACTCAATACATGAATAACAAGATACTTTTAACTTACCTTAAAATTTCACAGAAAACACCGTACTCTTCATTGACATGACTTTAACGAAATAACCCACTGAAATGTCTCGTAACGCTGTCAGTAACAGGAGTGCCAGTATTACCTCCAATATTGCTTCGAGATCGCCATGGAATTTCGAGCGGCCGACCATCTGCATGACCATTTTCTAAATGGACCTGTCATGAACGGACAATGTCCTACTGATACTGGTGAAATTATCTCATGGTAATGTCCTCAAAAACATTTAGGAGTGGTGCTTTTAATAAATTTTTATTTTTTATCAAATTTAAGAAAACTGCATGACTGGTTGCTTCAAATTTTTACAATCAGGAAGTTGTAGAATGTCCTCTTCAAGAAAATCCTGTCCTGATAAATAAAGCTGTGTTTTTGTTGTTCTACGCCGTCCTATGGAGAATTTTATGGTGCCATAACCATGGTACCAGGAATTATTCGAGGGGAAAGACGGTGCAAAAAAGAGCCTTTGTGTTTGTGAAGCGCCCGTTGTCGCAATGAGGGAACAAAAAAACCATAACACCTTTCATCAATGGTTTGAAAATGAACTTAAGATGTTGAACTAACGAACAAATGTGATTAGAAAAGTGATGTAAAATTTGAAATATTTACATTTAAATTTAATCATTTGTTAGAAGAAGGACATTATTGTTATATTTATTCACTTGCAAAGAAGGTTTCCACTCTTTAAACGTTTATGTGTGCAAAATTATGGAGACCTTACTCCTACATTTCTATTTACCATTCTTCTGTCTTCAAGTATTTCGAATAACAAAATTATCTTATTCGTATAATAATAAGATTATCAGTTTAATCGATTAGCAGAAGTTATCTAATACTTTCTAGACAAATTAAGTTCACGACTTCCGATTCCTTGATTTTTTTATGAAACCGAAGCTGCGGCTGATTAAGAAAATATTATATCTATCTTCGACGGAAAAGATGCCATCTTTCTCGAACCTCAACTAATACGGATGAAAGTTGACCCCAGTTTTAGAATTGAAAAGATTCATGCCAACTTGCGAATCTCAACTTATAGCCATGAAGATCAGCCCTTACTGATACGAAGCATGATTAAAGTTAAGGTCATAAGGGAATAACTGGCTCTAATTTTTATCCGAACACACTGAGGTTCGCGTAAGATGACGTCGAAAAACTCAATGATAGACGGTAAATATTTTCGATTCATAATTTTTGATGAGGAGACGATTTTGAAATCCTCAGATGCAACAAACATTATCCATCGAACGTCGTTGATGACTGAAAGAATTTTCTGAGTGATTTTCAAATATCCTCAGTAATATTGAGGCAAAAAATAATTTATCTGACGACTATGCGTGATGAAGCAGAGTAGATTTTTCAAATGAATATCCTACACAGGAAAGCACAGCTACGATATTTGTCTTTGAAAACGTGAAAATTTTCCCTTAAAGGATTTAAGGTTGTATTTTACGGCTCAAATCTTGGCCTTGAATTACTGCATAACCGAGGCTCCACGCGGCGCAGCCAGGGAGGGTCTCATGAGGCTAAAATTTAGTTTCACGAATCCAGAAATTGAAGAATTGAACAAAAGTTCATTTCAAGGCTTGAAGAATTTGCAAATCTACGCAAAATTATGTGCGTTGACTTAATTGTTTCTACGGACTGACTGCATCCCAACAGGTGGAGGAAAGATTAAATTTTGGAAGAAAAGATAATAATGGATGCGGAGCATTTTTGTCATTTAGCATTCAAAAATTTGTCTCTCGAATGTATCGGAATTGACTCTGATGTGTATTCATTTAAAATGGGTGACAATGGTCCTTGAAATGCCGAAGCAGTTACTTTTTTTCTGAAATTACGTTACGAAAAGTCTGCAAGTTGGTTAACAAAAAACTGCAAGTTCACCAGAGATGAAAAACTTTCCATCTCTGATTAAATTCAAGGTATGATAGTAATCAAATGCAAGTGTGTGCTTGTATGCAGACCAACGTTTTAATAGTTAACAAAAAATTATTTAATACACTTAAATTTCGAAGTTTAAAAACTCAGTATCAGAAGGTAGCTGGGTCGGCCCGCAAGCGATGACAGGGCAAATAGTCCCGGCCCCGAGCAGGTAATGCACCGATTTCAGAGGTGACAATTTTTTTTCTCGTTTCTTACTACAGTACAGTATCGAGTAGCCCACCGAATACAAATACTAACGTATATCATTTCGTGTCCTAGCTTTGATTTTTGTTTGGGTTTTTATGCGTTGTGCCATCGTGTAGAATAGAATTATTATGGTCACATGGCTTGCGCTGCATGTTGAAAACGCATTCTACTCACTTGGG
Organism: Platorchestia sp. MABIK; assembly: GCA_014220935.1. Lineage (NCBI taxonomy): Eukaryota > Metazoa > Arthropoda > Malacostraca > Amphipoda > Talitridae > Platorchestia > Platorchestia sp. MABIK. The sequence continues at coordinate 115,079 of JACJUY010000024.1, forward strand.
AAACTTCATTCTTTCGTAACCAGAAACCTCTGAATTCTGTCCAGAGGCGCAATCATTTTCCTATTTTGCTGCGCATTTTTGCCTTATTTAGAAACTAATATCGTTCTCGTTCTACGAAAACATTACACTTCGTCTCACCGTGAAGCACTGCAAATTGATGCGAGAACAAAAATAGCGATAAACATTGCGTTGGGGAAAACATCGGATTTCGAGCTGGCGACAAACATGTTGACGTGAAGCCATTCATGTTGCGCATATGCCTCACCATAACATCCAATAACACAACATTGATGTGCTGTAATTATCCACCAGCCCCAGCATCTCCGTCAATACTGTATAACCACGCAAAGACTTGTAGCTTTAAGAAAAAATGTGAGTATCGCACTAAAATTGACAGCAGCCTTTCATGACCCTCAACAACAGCACCAAGACTTTGACGGCCTCACCATAACCTGCAACAACGACCACTACAACATATCCAATCACCGTCTAAGATCTGCAACAGTCCCACTATAACCTGAAACAGCTACAACACATGCAAAAACCTTTTAAGCCCTTTTTAGCAAACCCCTTATGGTTTGCAACAACTACAACAACACTTGCCCGCAACTGAGTAAGACCAGCAGCAGTCCCACCAAGGCTTGCAGCAACTATACTGATTGAATTTCCATAACCTTTCAAGTCTTGCAGCAAACCCACCGAATTTTAGGTGTTTTAGGCAAATATAAATGATTTACAATAAACACACCGTAACCAAAAACGACGAACAATATTCAATTGAAATAAGCAATGAACGTTGTATGTGTACTAAACTGAAATAAGGGAAAATGACTATCAAGACAAGGCAGGTGTAAATCTTCTTGCTTGACATTTAGCAATATTTCAGTTTTGGTTTCTGCTTAAGTTGTTGAAGGTACAAAATATGTTTCTGTGCAATTTCTGTCAGTTTCAAGACAATCGGCACCATCATTGCTGGGAAGAAAATCAATTATCAACATCTTAAATTCTCTTAAAGATGTTATTCATGAATGATAACCACTTGCTGCCACCTCTTCACCACTTGCGTATGAGTACAGATTTTGGAAAAGATTTTCAACACTTGAAATTTTCTGATCACGAAATATTTTCTTTCGGAAATACAAAAAAAAAAAACCATCTGGCTGTCTATAACTAGAGCTTCGAGACCATTTTCTATTCAAAGTCCTGACCCTTGACCGAAAGATCTTTTTATTTCTGTTTCTGGTCCCAGAAGCCCACTTTTAGAGTGAACTTAAAAGTTGTTATCGACAAAGAAACTCCAGAGAAGTTGCCTTCGTCTCTTGTTTTTGTTGTCAAGAAGTGGGCCGAGTTTGTAGAGTTTGCAGCCTCTTCTATAGCGCTTCATAGCAGGCAGTTAGCAGCAACCTACGGGCGTGCATGCTGATCACACGCCGACCAATGAGCTCTTCTTCCCAGTCTTGGTTGTCATCCGGTGGTTGCAGCATTGAAATAAGTCGCGGCCATTCCCAGTCTATCTTTTTCGCCGCCTGCATGCATGTTTTTCGCCGTCTAAGCGATTTAATCGCCTAAATCGCTTAGGTGGCAAAAAGCATGCATGCAGGCGGCGCAAAAGTTAGACTGGGTTGTAGAGTTCGTGCAACTCCCAATATTGACGGTCATCACAGCACTGGTAAATAGTTGCAGCATGCAAAGGAGTTTCGCCAAATCAACATAGGTGGCCATACCAATATTGTAACAAAATGATAACATAATTATGAAATTTATAAACATTTTTATACTACAAGATTAAATAACTTTATTTTCCTTTGATATATTCTAAAATGCAAAGACTTTCTCACTTTAATGCAAACACTTTCAGTTTTTCAGGAGGTTAATGATACATTTATGTTTAATGATGCTTTCGTCTTCTTTCAGGTATACAACTACCATTATTTTGTGAACAAAATTGACTTTATTTTGTCATCAAGCTCAGAAATGAAGTCGGAGTTAAGAACAATTTTATCTCAATTCTACCAAAATGCCGCCAACAACATCAATGATGTGCCCTTATTAACTTTATTTAGACATGAGCTATTTCGCAGTGAATTAAAAACTTTTTACAACAGTGCGAAAATTTTACATTGTGCACTGAACCTTTGTGGGTAAAAGAACCCTGAAAACAAGGTTTCCTCTGTGAAAGTCGCAGAATTGAATTTTAAGTGAGCGACTGCTTCGCTTCGTGACCTGAAAGCGAGCGGCCCGAGTGACGTTTCTGTTTTTTCAGACCACTTCAGTGTCTTAGATATGCATTAATACATTGTATATGCGCATACATCACAAGTTTGAATCATATTCAAGAGACTAGATTCAAGTTGAAGGAAACTACTAGGTCACGCTCCATGTTTTTGGGAAATGAATGAGCTTGGTCTCATGTTTTCAGATTCTTGGTATTCGTTATCAAACGGAGACTTTTTTTTATAAATTTCATGATTAAACGATGCCGGTTTTTGGTACAAAATTCGTTATACTTCTAAATTTATTTATTTATTACTTTTAGATATATATATCTAATATATACACAGAAAAGTAATCAATTTGACACTACAAACCTACTTCGTTTAGCCATGAAATTGCTAGAATGTCTCTGCTTATTAAGGAATACCAAAATCTGAAAACATGAGACCAAGCTCATTCATTTCCAAAAATATGGAGCGTGACCTAACTTATATATATACAGGTTGGCTGGTAAAAATGCATTTCTTTTAAAATTTCAATTACTTTTTCAGAGACAGGATAGGGAAATAAAGCTGGTATCATAGGAAAGAAGAGTTAATTTTTCATTTATATATTCCTTTGCTGGACCTACGATTCAAAATGCCCGCCACGAGCTGAGATACAATTCAACACTTTCTGCTGTGGTTTCAGAAACTTCTCTTCCATTTCTTTTTTTAATGTTGTTTCTCACAATAAACTGGGATTGTCACTTTTGGCAGATCCTCTGAATCGTTATGTTGTTTGGTTTGAATCGGTATTACAAGACGAATTTACTCCGAGTCTCTACGATGGATCCAATTTTCGTCATTTCCTCGATGATCAACTTGCGTTGTTAAAGAGTGAGTTGTGCCAAAACTTGCGTTGTTAATGAGTCAGTTGTGCCAAAACTTGCGTTGTTAATGAGTCAGTTGTGCCAAAACTTGCGTTGTTAATGAGTCAGTTGTGCCAAAACTTGCGTTGTTAATGAGTCAGTTGTGCCAAAACTAGCGTTGTTAAAGAGTCAGTTGTGCCAAAACTAGCGTTGTTAAAGAGTCAGTTGTGCCAAAACTTGTGTTGTTAATGAGTCAGTTGTGCCATATTTCCTGATTTCTATAATCTTCTCTCCTGCATCCTAGGTGTTCAGGCTTATTAGGAGGGTTTACCAGATACGTGAGAAAACATTGAATTCTGTCTTTTCAGATGTTCTATGTTATAGTCTCTATTTCATATATCTCAAAAGTTATTAACGTTTTAGAAGGTATACATTTTTAGCAACCAGCCTGTGTATGATGAACTATGTTTCACGTCTACACTCATTCACAATTGAAAGCAAACTATCACTTTGCACTTTACTCAAGCAGTTTCCAGTTGGTGATGGTCAATTGACTGTAGGTCGTCCTGAGATTGGTGTTGTATGATGCTGGTTGATCTAACGTAGGGACATTATTCATGTTTAATATTAGAACAAGCGAGGCAGCTACTGACAGATCTTAATTAGTGGCTATAATCAGAATTTATACTGACATTAGCGGTGGCATCCACTAACAAGTCTTATTTAGCGGCTATAATCAGAATTTATACTAACATTAGCGGTGGCATCCACTGACAAGTCTTATTTAGCGGCTATAATCAGAATTTATACTGACATTAGCGGTGGCATCCACTGACAAGTCTTATTTAGCGGCTATAATCAGAACTTATACTAACATCAGCGGTGGCATCCAGTGACAGGCATCAATAATTAGTTCCAATCTCTGTTTTGACTGACATTAACGTTGGCAAGCAGAGAAAGGTTGTAAATGAGTCACTAATTCCGTTTTATATATACACCAGCGATGGCAGCCAGAGCCATGATCCGTGATGAGATACTGACCGCATGAAATCAATACAAAACTGAAGCATTCTTGATTCATTAACGGGAATAATGTATTTACTGGTTTGAGCACAGCTCTGTATGCACATGGAAACCCTTAACTCCATGTAATATTTTGAAAGTGTTCTCGAAATCGAAGGACATGTAGTATGGTTATACTTTTGAAACTTATCGATGATAAAGATCTACAGATGTTCATCCACGGGATTTTAGTAATCGTGTACTGAAGTAATGACGAAATATTCCAACTTTAAAACCGAACGAAATTGTTACCACCACCAGAGGCTGTATTTTTTTTCTAAATATTCTCGATCTTTCAATCAGTGAGGAGTGTTTCAGCACACCCACCTGAAAAAATTTTCATATTCTTTTCCCGAAGTGTTTCGTTCTCACAATACAGATGCACTCCTATTTTTACACGACTACCGTCTATTTTTCAGTGGAAGAAAACGAATGGCTCTCAAAATAAACCGATAAATATAATTTTTCTTCACAGATTCCCGGACTCGTGTCAATCTTAGCGAATGGCTCCCTTGAGTTCTCTCCGTTCCCTCCCATCCGCCTCGACCCGCTGCTGCACGACGCCGCGTATGTGTGTCTTGTGCGCTCTGCCGTGGGGGTCTTGTCGTCCCTGCCTGTCGCCGTCAAAGTCGGTGCGTGGTGCAGGAATGGTGTGCTGTCATACTGCTGACCTTATTGTAAGTTATCGTGCACCCATGTAGTCCCTGCCTGTCGCCGTCAAAGTTGGTGGGTGATGCAGGAATGGTGTGCTGTCATACTGCTGAAAGTTGGTGCGTGGTGCAGGAATGGTGTGCTGTCATGCTGCTGAAAGTTGCTACATGATGCAGAAATGGTGGGCTAGAAATGGTGTACTATGATGCTGCTGAAAGTTGGTACGTACTGCAGAAATGGTGTGCTGTGATACTGCTGACTTTACCGTAAGTTATTGTGCAACTCTGCGATGACGTTGTGGATGTTCGGATTATACGAGTTCGTATCACCATTGTTTCCTGGAACAGAAGGAGAAACAGTTTTGTTAGACGTAAATTTTTTTCTCGCTAAAATGAAAACATGACTGTTTTACCGCTTCGAATTTGCAGGTGCAGATAAATTCCTCACATTAAATGTCGCTTTTTTTCCACATCAAATTCATTCTAACACCTGAATTCCTCATTTAAATATTTCCATTTTTTTACATGAATTGAAAAAACGGTTTCTTATTAAATTATATAGCGAAAAATATTCACATAGATGAGTTATAGACCGACAGGATTGCAATTCTCATCTGAGTGACTGGCGCTTGTGTTGGTAAGATGGTAACCATCTCATTCGTGGAGATTAAGAAGGAAAACTATAGTAGCTAAGAATATCGTGATAAAAACCAACGTTTTGGATTATAAAAAAAATTCATCTCCAGTTCGTGGAAAAAGAAAGACCACTTGAAACTTTCCACTGTTTGTTAAATTTTTCTATAGTTTTTATTATGATGTTTTTAGCACCGATGTTTTGTTTCAAGATTATTCGGAAGAATTAGCTAGAGTTAAAAATTTTCAACTCATGGATTTAATGTTTTTCAGAGCACTGAAGGAAGATTTTTCCTAATCCGAATTTTTTTTCCTAATCATGAACTTCTTAGCTTCGTTAGTTTTCTTCCTATCCTAAAGTAAGATTTCTTAAAAATCAGCCTACTTCATTTATTTGCAGAGGTATAACAAGCTTGTACCTTACCTCAGAAGTTTTCAATGTAATTTCATGAGGTTCAAATACGAGACAGACTGCTGTAGAATTGTTGTCATTTCAAAATCAGAGTTTCAAACAATCGAGGGACTGTGTAATGGAAAGCATACTAATTACCATTTAAAAAACACCCGATCTAACAGCCTCCCAATCTAACAGTATAAATGTCACCAATCTGACAGCCTTCATAAAGACACAGATTAAAACACCGACTGATAGGTTTTCCTGAGACACCAAATTCACGCATTCACTTCACTTCCAACAGTCGTGCCGGAGACGTACGAAGCTGAGGTGTACAACAAACGCGTCATTGAAGGCAACGTCGCCGTGCTGACGTGCGAGCTGCCTGCCTACGTCAGGGACTACGTCTCTGTGACGTCCTGGGTCAGAGATGACAAGTTCAATATCTTCCCGTCTCTGCGAGGAGGTGGGTCTTTGGCTACACTAATGTTTGTCGCATGAACAAGTTGTCTCTGATCTTCTTCAAGGTGGTGTTGTCTCAGTAACCCAAAATCCCAACCATTTGGTTTTGTGTTGTTGTGTGTAACAGATTAGTAATGAGGGACAACGTTTTACGATCCCGTAAAGCAACGGTGAGTCTTGATAACATGACAACTCAATTGCATCAACTAGTGTGTGCCAACAACTTAGCTGAATAGGGGAAAATGTCAGGTTGTAGTAAGTATTACCATTCTTCAAGATGCTTCTTACAAGCAAGCATTAATTTGCTACGTAGCACAAACACGACACGTTTCACGGTAGCATCAGTTTGCTACTTTTTGCGACAATACTAATACCACGGTAGAGGAAATAAGGTAGGGTCATTTCTATTGGGGAAAATACACTTCTTCGTGTTCGGCAAGCCAATAGAAAGGCTTTATTTCAAACAAACTTTATGACGTCACCAAAACACCGTGACATTAGGCTAAGAGTAGAGACGGATTTAGGGATAGCAGTTCTACCAGAAGCAATATGAGCGCTTCCATTGGTCCGTTGCCGTGACGTCAGCAAACCCACACAGTCGACGAAAAAAAGACTGCTATGACCCTACCTTGTTTCCTCTACCGTGACTAATACGCTGTTTAATTAACGCAGCACTGACACATAGGGCTGCGAGGTAGCGCTGATACGATAAGTTTGCGGTTGGCACCACTAGATTGGGCTTCGTGGAATAGCAAAAACATTATGTTTCGCGATGCAGCAAATAAGAATACCCTAAATTTAAAGGCAGCACTATTCAGCTAAGTTCTCATAAGCATTAATACGATATATTTCACGCCATAGGTACGCTACAGCTAACAAAGCCACATTAATGCGTTGCATACCGGGCACATTTGATTTGCTCAATTGTCAAACTGCTGAAATAAGCATCAAAGCATGCATGTATGCTCTGATACTTCACGTTTTTGGGGACTTTAACATGCTGCGCAGGATGGGTTAGTCGCAACGCTAATACATCGCGTATTTCAACAACGTGGAATGTATCGCAACTCCACTGAGTTTTCTCACCTTATCAGCGTGAAAAAATACGTCTTATGAATTTTTAATGTACCAGATTTTTCACAAGTAGATCGACATTTTGAAGTTTTCATAAATAGGTTATTCCCCTAAGTTATCGGGCCTTCTGTATTGAAACATGTGCGATGAATTCTGCTGCGGGCGCGAGAGGAAGATCACAGAGGCGATCCACTTGAAGCCGCGATAATATTTCAGATGAAGATGCTCCTTATTTTCTCGCTCCCAAGAGGCGCTATAGTCATTAAGCCCTAGTCGTAAATCAAAAGATTTATTACCTCATTTCTATTGGCTATTGATTTAGCAATAATGCTAAGTCATGGCTGAGTAGATTGAGCCTGTCACTATCATCATTCTGCAAGTAACTGCGGTCCCTGATCAAACTTCTTGCAACCCTTGGCCTATTTTCTCCCTGATGACTTCAATGATAAGGAATGATAATAAAGTTTTCATGACTTTGACCGGCGTTCCCGATGAGAAATTTTTTTTTCCACATATGACTAAGTTTCTGCTTAGTGTAAAATGCTGTTCCTTATTAATTATCAAGCGTTGCTCAGAGCAGTTACTTCAAAAAATTGGATAAAGACAGGCGCATGTCATTCCATGCATCTACTCTTGTTAAAGAAAATCTAGAATTTAAGCGCGCTTACACAAAACAATTATTTTTTGCTAATTTCAATAGTGGAATAGTACATGCTGAATTAGTTTCAGCAATCGTCGCGGACAAGCGAATATTTTTCAAATCTTTGTATGGTACAAGCATGTATCCTGTATACAAAATAACGCATTCAATTTGCATTTGCAATTTGCTTTTACGCAAACGTCACATCACAAACGGTCAATGAGCAAAGAAAAAACGTATACTAACGTAACCTATTCTATCATAACCGAATTTAACTTAACCTAAGCAGACCAATCACACTTCAACTGATATATACTTATATTATCCTAATCTCACCAATCTTAGCCTATTCTATTATAACTTTACTAGCCTGATCAAACCCATCCTAATCTTTTTTTATCACAACCCAATCAAAGGTAACCTCTCCTAACCCTACCAAATCGATTCTACCTTAACATATTTTAACGTTTTCTAGAATAATCCAACTTTTCTTCCGTATCCAAACCTATCTGTTAAATTCTCAATTCTTTAGCGATAGCTTACCTTATAACGACAGCTACTTAACAACAATAGGCTCACAAATATTTGCGCAGCCATCTTTTCTGCTATAACAAAGTAAAATCCGGAAAAAATCGACCCATGATGGCTGTTTGGAAGCTGAATTGTTTATTGAGCGGTGATTTGAAAAAAAGCATTGCTTGAAAATACTCGCCCAATACATTTCATCTATTTATCAAATCTATGATACGGATTTCTTCACAGCGAGAACAAATTTTTGTTTTCCCAATTAAACTATCAACACTCATATACACACACATACACACATAAACTCAAGCAGGGTTGGTGTTCGTCTACCTTGGTGGGTGGGTAGTTGGTTACAAGCGTTTTCACATATGGATGGCGCACTTTTTCTCCTGTACCGCTTGTCGTTCTGGAATTGAGTGCTGAAGTTAGCCTTGTATCCCTATTACAAGTAGTCAGAATGCAGAATATTCGCGCTTGACTAGTGCGATATTGTAAATCGTGAAGTGCATACTATCGATTTTATTCAACTGTTTTTGTATCGGTTCCCAAAACCCCACGGCAATCGAAGGATTGCAGAAGTTCGTACAGAATTTTGCCGTTGCTATGTAAAACACACTGGAAAATTGCTCCGTTCCTTACTCAAAAATGAGATCTCCATTGAAAAGACGACCCAGATTAGCAAAAGAACGACAGAAATGGCGACAGCAGAGAGCCAATCACAAGATCAAGTAGGAGTTTGGCCATTACATCAAAGTTAATGATACTGGTGCGCATCATCGAATGAAGTTGAACGGGTATAACTAGAGGCCGAAATAAAAATATTCTTACAGTGGCAAAATGCCTCCAAATGTTGCGCTCTAATTGATCACTATTTAATACGCTTCATTTCAGCCTCAAGTTGGGTATTATACTTACGCACATTAACCCGATTTCAAATGTCTTAGATCTTTCTCGCTTCAAGTCTCCTTCAAGCTTCAAGTTTTCTATCACGTTCCAAGTCTAAAAAATTTGTACTGTTTAGTATGCCAACGCAATTATATATTCACCGAGAACGATCTTCTTGGATCTCCTTTACCCATTTCTGGCCTTAGCATCTTTAACCCTTCCGCTAATATTAGTGCCCCAAGCCTCAGCTTGTTCAATCCATTGAAGTCGGCTCAAAAAACTAAACCATTTTAGTCGACTCAAAGAAGTGTTCTATTACCTCTGTAGCCCGAGTATCTCAGCTTCCTAATGGTTGGTTATCTTATCCGAACTGCAGTGCTACTCTCATACCTTCACTGGTACTACTAGTTCCCTAGCTCAGTGCAGGACTAGTGCGTTAGTTTTACGACTAGCGCGAGCCTCTCAGATCTGTTGGATTGAAATAACACACCGCATCAAATGTTGCACACTCGCATCTCTCAGGCTGCACACTATGTACATTAACAGTGTGGCGATTTTGGTCTCAAAATTTTGCAAATATTTTATGCAAAGAGATCGCAGATAAAAAATAAAAGAGCACTCTGCATCGTGCGACCCTGCGACGGTTGCAAGATCCGGAGTTCCCTCAGGGGTAAAGTTTAATTTGACGTAGTTAGATTTGAGGAATTTTATGCGAAAAAATTCAACGCCCCGTCCAGCAGGAGGAAGTAGGTCGGCGCGGTTGCGTCCTTTGCAGCACGCAGTCGAGCGCCACTCGGGCTTGGCTGCGAGGATTTAAAGAAACAGTGAGGAAGTTTTGTGCTGTGGGGCTTTGAGGTTCATTCGACCAGTGTCTGAGCTTCCATGTCCTTTCTTTTCTTCCTCAGTTTTGCACGAGCAGCCACGACTCCTGGATCACCAAAGCTGCAGTGCATACCTTATTTTTTGATCATCGTAAAGGATCTTAACGTGAAGAAAGAAGATGGTCAGTTCTCCGAGTACGATTGATGGAGTAATTAGAGATAATATTATTTTTGTTGATATCTGTGTCACATAAATGAGCTTGGTTTCCAGAAGTTACGTTTATGTGTTCCAAAACGACCAAAAAAATAAATGGTGAGACGCTAAATTGGAGGCACAAGTTTATTCACCTACGAGGCCAACACTCACATGAGTACTCAATAACAAACTTTTTTCCTAGCGAAAAAAATTTTGTCAAAGAATTATTACCTCAGTGGCACGGACAGCCAATTCAAGGACAGCCAACTTTTTTCCTAGTGAGTTCTGTTGATATATCTCAGCAAATAATTTACCTGATCTAAAAATAATGAAACTAATGTAATGTTGAGTCACGAGAGTGCAGTACCGTACTCCATTCACTTGAGGCAATACTGCATTTTTATTTAAAACATAGGTTAGAAGCCTCTTCTTCAGGCTGCCAGCAATGCTGGTAAGAGCTGCACTTTGATGGCTGTCCGATTATAATATAATCCTTCTTCGAAAACGACCGTATATGTAATGCAACACTTTAGGTCCTTCACATGAGCATAGACAATGGTAGGCGACTATGAAATACCTTTACTACGATGATGGGTTCTGTCAATACTGAGGCTTACGAATTAAAGTTTATTTTATGTGTCGTACATTCACTAAACATCCCCTGTTACCACACAGAGCTCTCGTCCTCACTCGCTTTTTGTCTACTCTTTTTTCACCTTTCAATTTCATTGGCAGCAGCTAATACAGTAATCTGCTTGATATGTTGCATTTTTTTAACACTCATGAACGAGAAAACTGCGTGCATTCATCTTCTGGAATAAGGGCGCCTTTTCTGTGCTCCAGTTCTTCTGCAGTGCTCTTGTTGAAAATGCACGTCTTTGAACTATGTCTCAAGTAAAAAAACGTCATTTCCCTATTTTCAATCAAAGATAGAACTACTCTTACTGCAGTGCTTTTGTCAGCATCTCCTCAACATCCGAGTTCTTGCGCATTGTTGTTGACTAGAACATAAGTTTTTGTTCAATGCTCTAAACATAAGACAACCCATTCCATTGACTTTTTCATCAAAGATTCAACACTTTCTACAGTACTTTGGTCTTAGATCACATCAGAACGGGCACAGTTCTCTGAAGTGACAAGCAAGTTTTTGTGCCATACTCTCTGTACGAAACACGCGATTTCTCTAAGTCTTTTATCAAAGATACGCGCCCTTCCTGGAGTGCTTTTGTCTAATCTCCGTCAGTACTTACGCAGTGCCTTGTCAAGAGCCACTCGGGTAGCAATGCAGTGTCTTCGCTCGAGCTGCCGTGTTTGCGCAAGCCTTGAGTCGATGCCCCGCTCTCGGGATACAGTTCTTCGTGCGCCGGAGTCTCCTTCTTTCAACTCTCCGCTCACTTTTGAAGGCCAAACTTTCAGACCAGCAGAGGCTTCATTAGGCGAGTCAACGAACTCCGATATTGAGTGACAGACTCAATTGCGCTCGGCGTTGCTTCTCAATTGCCTCTGGTATACCTGGTGCTGTAATGAGAAGGTCTCACAATGGCTTGTTATGTCCCTGGCCACGAAACTCACTCTCACAATTACTAGATGATTGCGTTTGTGGTCCCACCATTCCCTCAAAAAAATATCATGAACCGCACACTAAAGATTATTATGACATTCTCTTATTTACTATTTCTCGATGGAATTGCACCATTATGATTTGCACTTTGAACGTAAAATACTCAGTGTTGAGCTCGCTTTGTTTTGTATTCTTCAGTCTATTATTCAACTGCACAAAATCAACGTAAAATAAAGTTCCTGAATTGGCAGTACAATTTTTCTCAAATTTTACCTTGAGCATAAAACTGGAAAAGAGTGTAAATGAAAAATTTTCTCAGACTTTCTCTTTTAATTCATGTTATTTTCTAGCTATTCAAAGGGCATAAGTCAAATTGCTTTTTCCCTCTGAACTATGGAATTTATANCTCTCCATAATTTTCCATGGCTTCGAACCGTGTCTCTCCATTTAAATCCTTCGTCCTAGATTATTACAGTTCTTCAAATTTTCAAAATCTAGTGTATTTTTGAATTTCTTCGAATTATTCGACGTGTTTAATTCAATAGATACATGAGCAACTGCGAAAATTAATTTTTTCCTTAACTCGTTCATATCTGTATTCAAAAGTACTATTCCCTCAATTTTTAACAGATAGCAATACTGTTAGCTTGCGCAGTGCTCTTCTTCACTCAGTATAACCCAAAAGTCATTCTCTGCCATCTGCCCGTTTTAAAAGAAATGAAATCTTGGTTCATTCTCCGTTTGAGGGAACTCGACTGGCCATTAGGGAGCGATCTGGGCAGCTTCTGTTCAATAGCTTTCGAGCTGAGGACTGTGTTCAGGCTGGCGATTTAAAGCTCTATTATCGTACGATATTCGACGGTTATGAGCAGCTTTGCGGCCGAGTAAAGTTTCCCATAAAAAGCGACGAAACTGCCAGAAAAGTTTAACTCTAAACGTTCCTTCAACCACACTTGACAAAGTGTTCCTTCTAGCTGTTTCGAGATTACTCGCGGCATGTTGAACACGTGTTTAATTTTCATAACCATTAATCGTAAGTATATCGTTCGAAAAACTGTGTTTTTGCATTGAGTCCCCATCACTAAATATTTTTATTGATGGCGTGCGAGCCTGACGTGAGCGAATAAATTCACGACACAATTGGCAGCCAATGGCGTAGTAAATCAGAGGCATATTCTACATTTTCACTTTCTCGTTCTTTATTAGCCTGTGTATTCCTGGAAGATGCCAATCCATTGTGAGTAGATGTACTCTCACAACATCGAGTTCTCAAGAATGAGCCCGTCGACTTCAGTGCTTCCCGTGTCTAGTTGCAAGACGAAAATTTAAAGCAAACTCTTCATTTGCTTTTTGGCTCTGACTCCATGTACATTCAGGAAAATAAGTAAATGCTACTTATTCCCTGAAATGTTTTTTTGTTCAGTAATGCTATCCATTCCCAGAATAAATTGTTTAAGCGCTCTAACAAATAAAACTGTTTGCTGCCTAGTGCTATTAATTATCAAAGATGTCATGATTAATTACAATGGATATAAAAAAGCCCAATTCAAGATTTTGAGTTTTCAATCCTGGACGGGACTTCAGAGCGCGTCATTATTGACGTACAATAATGAATGATCAAGCTAAACTTTAAACAAGTCAGTGCTCTGCTTGCATTACAAATGTACTAAAAACTTAGAGTGTAAAATTTCGAAAAAGCTTATCGTATTTACTAGGAAAACGCTTCTGAGTCGAGCTTCATCATCAGCTCAAGAAAACTCAGTGCACCTCTGAAATAAACTATTGAATGAGGGTAAATGAGAAGCATCAGCTTATTATTTTTATAAGCGAGACTTGAATAATTCCGACAGCTTGCATCTTCTTCAAATAGTTCATTGATAACTACTACATTTATCTAAAACGAGCTCTATTTTATTTATTGTTCATAAACATTTTGTATTCGTTATTTACTACCATGCGATTTTCCATTTCACAGAAATCTGATTTTTACTGAACTGATGATGGAGCAGGACTCTAAGACGCTTCCTAAGTATGTGTGATTAAATTTTTCGGTATTTTTCCTCTCCAGAGTTTCGATGCTAAATTGATTTTGCTACGGTTCTACAGTGTCCATGGCGGGAACCTACCTTTTAGTTTCACTCTTACTTGAATAAATGAACTCAAATTGAATAGCAAACACAAGCTCAGTTCCGATATTTTCAGACTCACTCAAGAATGCATCATTATAAGTTGATCCTTTGGAAATAGTTTGAATAATAATTTATCTTCAGTTGCTAATGAAGAAGAAAATTTCTAAGTATATTCTTGTCATGAGCAACACCGTTACTGACGTGTTTACAGACGTCGGCTGTGCTTACACTTGGTGCACCGACATAAGCTGTTCTTACACTGAGAGAAATTTTTGAGACACCTGTGTGTCTCACACGGTTATTTGAAATATTTTTATACACAGTAGAATATTTCCGTAGACCACATATTAAAGTGGTTGAGAGAGATAAAATACATATTCACATTTCTAACGGCTAAATTTTTTTGTAGAAAACCGAACTGTGTTTAGATTTTGTGAATGAAGTACAATTCTCTTAAAAAACCCAAATACCTTCACTAATTTTTCTTCTAATTCTCAGACGTTCTTAGACGTTGTTTGAACATTAGTGTACCCAGTGACCCGTCTGATAAAGTGAAATATTTATCTGGAATAAAATTGATTTACGTTCAAGTGTGTCATAGTTGACACACCAAAGTGTGTCGTATAAGCCCATGACACATAAAGGTGTCTCGGTTTTGGGATAAAATTTTTCTCAGTGTAAGTGAGGCTTTTACAACCGAGTGCTGTGGGAATTTGATTCAGTTTGTAATGTTCTTGCCTATAAATTGTCAAATAGAAATTGATGAAAGAAAATACATTGTACGTTTTGGCCAGTTGTTACCTCATTGGTGCACATCCAATTTCTCGGCATAGGCTAATTCCTCGCTACGATCGCAAAGAATTTCCAATACTTAATTTACAAATCGAGAGAAATGTTATTTCATTATGGATAAATGCAGGTCTAAGGGAACGCTTGATAACAAATAAAGGTAACCCATAATTAACTGAAAATTTCTGTACAAAAATCCACATTTTTTAAAATTCAGTGTCGGAAAATGTGAAAAATAATTGTTCAGAAAAATAGATTCAGTATGAGCTATAATTCCCTTAAGTCAGTCGATATGCTTTTGAGAGTCTGGTTATTAAGGACGTTGGAGGTTATCCCACAGAGTGCCGGCACCATTTGAATTGCAGGCCTGGGCTCCATAGCGACACTAACGCGATACTCCACGGATATGCGACGCTTTATGACCAACGTCAGATCGTTAAAACCGAGGCAAATGGATAAGCCAAGAAAATGGCCTAAATGTTTTCCTGCCAGTTTCCTTCGAAAAGATTGATCCCATCACCAAAATGGTGGTGGTGAAGGACAAAACTTAGCGTGACGATGATGAAGTTGAAATTTTGTACAGCTCTTGGCCTCTAACAGCTTAGCTGCCTCTTTTCTTAATGTTTTTATTAAACAGGGAACTGAGTTATTTCGTTATAAATTTCTGCAAGAGCGTTCGAACTGCGGAAGTGTTTCGGAAAATTGTTCAAATTATTGGACTGAAATAGAAACAAAACCGGGAAAAATCTATGATACTTTAAAAGTCCTGCCAACAAAATTCAAATTTAAACATTTCCCCAAAATTGGTGCAAGGAAAGAGTCCACTAATTTAATTTAGACATTTGGAAACGACGAGTGATGCGCAACTATCTATTAAATAAAAATTTCTCACAAAAAATCAGACTTCGAGGGCTAATAACTGAACAACCTATTGAATTTTGTTCACGTGGTAGATGATTTTCTATTCATTGATGTTACCTTTTTGTGCATGAGAGAAATTTTTTAATTGCTCATTATAATCGCTGAACATGGTCTCTAACGCTATATGTAGTAAAAAGTCGACTCCTATTTGATTTCATATCACTCAAATAACTTATTTTGATATTGATGTCCAATATTCAGGAGAAGTCGATTTGACCGGACGTATGAAAAATGCAAGTAGCTTCAACTTAGCAATAATCTTGTTTCACACAATTTTGTTTGTTTGAGATCAACTTTGACATGCAAAAGTAATAATGTTTTTCCCCAACTCAAAATTTGTCTTTTATAGCCAATTAGCATAAGCAAAAAATAGTTCTTCGTCGTATGCATGTCAAAATCGAAGCACCAAGTTGAGATATCAACTCTTCTCCCACGTGGGCGAGATGTAGGTCACCAATTAGCGACAAAAGTTTGTCGGATGATCGTTCGTATAGTCACGGATGGTTTAAAGAAGAGACAAGACTTGAAGCTAACATCGATCTCGTTCCGGCAGACCTACAGTTACCAATCGATTGATTACTGGGAAGCCCAGAATGAAGGAAGAAAGCGTTCTAGAAAAAATCCTTGGCCGGAAATCACTTATCTAAATAGAAGGAAAAATATCTCTGTGCTTTCAGTGCCAAGATTCGCCAAGAATGAAGGAAGAAAGCGCTTGAGGTTCGTGGAAATACTTTTCTTCCTGTCCGAATGCAAGTGCAACGTCGAGAGAATTGTCATCTTTTGAACGATTTGAAAGTAAGAAAAACACATTTTCTCAAGTGAGGAGACCATTACTGTGGATTTAATCGTAAACAGGCAGAACGATCGCTTCACCAGATTTGGACAGGGCGTCTCGGAGGCCCATTAAAGTAACAGTCTACAACCAAGCCCCTTGCCTTCGTCATGATGCTTGGCACTGTGGCTTCTCTATTCTCTATGCCGCCTGTGAGAATTGAAAGAGGCTACAGGTTAGCTGATGTCGACTGCCGGGTTGTTTTGGCCACGGAA
>JACJUY010000024.1:134945-151468 GCA_014220935.1 Platorchestia sp. MABIK
GTGGCGTATTTATTGTGCTCTCTGGTGACGTATTTATTGTGCTCTCTGGTGACGTATTTATTGTGCTCTCTGCTGGCGTATTTATTGTGCTCTCTGGTGACGTATTTACTGTGCTCTCTGGTGACGTATTTATTGTGCTCTCTGCTGGCGTATTTATTGTGCTCTCTGGTGACGTATTTACTGTGCTCTCTGGTGACGTATTAATTGTGCTCTATGGTGACGTATTTATTGTGCTCTATGGTGACGTACTTATTTCCCTCATGGATGCATGCATTTTGCTGACTTCTGTGTCTTAATAATGTTGATTTTTTTACTTCAGCTGTGAAAATGACGGGCTAATTTGCACGCACAGTGATCTGTAATGTCAGTTTAAGAAACACATTTTGTTTGATCCAACGTGTTTCAAAAAATAATCGGGTATAAAGATGAGCCTCCAAAATTTTATTGCCTTTCGTATTGCGGTAGTCATTTTCATTGGGAATTTTTTCAAGGGATGAGCTGCTGTTGCAAGTTTATTGCAAGCAAATAAAAATAGCTGGTCGCTTACGAAAAATTCCTCACGGAAAGAACTTCTGAATGTTCGCGAAGTAATTTGGTTGTGCGCTCGATTGGCTCACTTTCCGTTTGAAAAATTCAAAAATTTTCCTCATCGAAGAGATTGCAAAGGCAATCTGCAAAAGAAGCTTCAAACGCGGACCAGTGATGTCTGCTGAAAATGCCCTATTTTTGAGCGGTGTGCACTTTGATTAGAAGCTGCACCGAGCCTGAAGCGATAGCCAATAAGTCGATGCAATTTATGCGAAATATGTTTTGTGATGTCAGGTGCGTACTGTAGGCTCTAGTGACGAGTGACACGGTACATGAAAGCTGGAGAAGATACATTTTTTTGCCATTTCGATGACATTTTTCCTTCGCTAATTTTCTAGATAGGTAGCATGAAGATTTTTGTGCTCCCAGCTGGTTTTAAGCATGCATGGAAACGAAAAGAATATCTGTTATTTGCGCTGCTTCATCGATCTGTGATGAGAAGTAGTATTTCCATTGCAATAATGTGAGATGAGTTTAGCCGTGATGGGGAAAATTTATTGTCACTGAATCATCAAATTTTCAGGGCCGGTTTATTGAACTCTGTAAGAACGCTTGAAAAAGTAAAGCAATTTTTGCTTGAATCAAGTCAACTATTATAAAAGCTTTTTAATGTGCCTGAATCACGAAAAGCTTTCTGGTTATTTTTTATAAGAACGAATGGTCAACTAAATGCGATCAGCATCGTTAATATTTTCATTCACTCAACTAGTTTAATAAACGACTAATCTGAAAGTAAACGAGCTTTAGAGTGATGATGAATTTGATTTGGCTGTGATATCTGAGCATGACCAACTGATAAATTTGATCCGCTGGTTAGTGCAACAGCTTAACGACGAAACAAAAATTTCATTTCCTCAGCCCTGTTGAATCTAACGTACACTAAGAGACAGTGCTGGAGCGTGGAATAATATCATAAGCTTATAACGAATAAATGAAGACTGCACAGCGTTCAAAATGCACGTCTAGTTTGAACATAGGAGTTTTGAAAATTTATTCTTTTCTTAACAAGGGTCATGAAGGCCATTCAATAGCTTTGAAAATTTACTTGCGGGAATAATTTTTTTGGAGCTTTGATTTTTATGACATTAAAAATATCACGTTCCATTATCTGAAGGTCGATTGAAACACTTTAACCTTATAATGAAAATAAACAAAAAGAAGAAAATTATTTTATCATACTAGAAACATTGCTATAGTTTAGATTTGACAGCGGTTATGGAAATGAATAATTTTCTAATTTCGCATTAAATTAATGCAAAAACTTTTTCCTTCAATTGCGTGTTCGGATAATATTAAATTGAAATGTTGTTACTATCCGTCAGAATTTCACCTCCAAATTTATGTTATCGACTACTTGCAAATACCATCTCTTTGTTTGTTTTTTACTCTAGGATACTGAAAAACTTTATTTGAATTTGGGAAGATAATATTGATGGACTTGTGCGCTGGTTCGTAAAAACGCTATTTTTGGTACAAAGTAATAATGTGATTGAGAGTCCCTTTATAACAAAGATGCCCTTCAGCTATTTGAGCATCGATATCGAATATTGCATGCTGATCATTTTCCATTGGTTATGCCCAGATTTGATTGACGATAACGATGAGGCGATGCATGCCGTTTCTTTATGATCGATGTTCTCAAATTTCTTTGGCGGAGAAACCGGCGTGACTTTTATTTTATTAGTTTGAGTCTCGTCGAGGCAAGACTGCCCACGCCAAGCCTAAGAATATATTTATGGTACAAAGCAAATGTATTTCAAACAGGAAGAAGGGATTCCTGTGGACAAATAGAGCTCTCAAACCTCCTGTTCTTCTATGAAGCGATTCTCAAAATGATGAATTTTCGATTCAATCATTTGTAACCTCACTGGTCATCTATTTTTTTTTGAGCAACAATTACAATCAAGTTTAAAACAGTCTTAGTCCAGCGATCGCACAAGTTGTAAAAACTTCATAAGTTGGCTGCTCACGGGAAAAAAAACGAAGTCCAAATTTCCTGTTTCAGAGCTGCGCGGCATGAGCCCTCGGATCGCATTGACAGTCATAGCAAATTAATTACCAATTCAAATCTCATTGATTGAGTTGTGTTTTTGATTGACTGCCCGATGGAAGTTTTCCGATAGCGAAGCATGATAACCCACCTGCCAGGTTCGTTTTTTTCGTTTTCATGCAAAAAGAGTTGGGTGAGAGATGGCTTAGTTGAGGTATTTTAAAGTCGTTCAATCTATTGCAGGCACTGCGCGGGTGCCCGAAGCAAAATGCGTGTTGTGTGATTCCTTGGCAGCTGTAAATACCTTACACAGAAATTCTTCAGGCCAACAATTCTGCGGCTAAGCAAATTAACAAAAGAACATATTTTTACATTCCTGGAGCTAGAACACAGAAGTACGGTTGAATTAACCGTTCTATTCTCAAACAGGATGAATTTTTGTTAATCTACTAAACCTCTTTCACTTTCTTCATGAAATTTTCTGCTCATGCCCCCCAAAACTCTGATTTAAATTTACTGGAAAATTTCACGCCGATTAGCTCCAGTACGACAGCTGGAAGACTGTGTCAGGACCAGGCAAAAACAAGCGAAGAAAGCGTGTATTCTAACACGTCGCAAGCATACTACTCGCAGAGCGAAATGCAACTCAGAGTTTTGACGCTTGACTGAAAGTGTTCAGAAGAGCTTTTTGAGAGCTGGTTTGAGATGTGTTCAAAAAATATCATGCTTATTTTTATATCACCGTATGGTGCCTATGCTGCAGTACTTTTAAAAGCTTTCGTTGGTGTGTTTAAATGAAATTACGTTGTACATGTAGCATATATTATTGAAGATGTGTAGCTGAACAAAGTTTCCTCCAAGATTTGTCCATATTGAAAGCATAATTTTCTGTCGGTGAAATCAATTATTCACACGTATCTCATGGAATACTCTTAATTTTTTGTTTCCTTAATTGAAAAATGCATTTAGTTAAGAGCTTGAACATTTATACATTATGCCATTCATGGAAAGTTTTCTTAGATAGTATTCAGTTTGAATTTTTCTCTTCAAAAATGTGCATCTCATTCATCCAGATATTAGAGCAGTGGTTCTTAACCTTTTATCTTCAATTCCCCACTTTTTAGGGAGCCAACGCAATATAAAGGCCAGCTTGTTTTTAGGTGACTTCAGTGAAAAATGATGCACATCAAATGCTGTTAGAAATAATTTCCATTGGAGTCAGGGTTTAGTAATATCTAATGCCGGCGCCTAATAATCCACTGTTGGGGTCTAGCAAATTTGAAACCAGAAGTTTTCTTTTCATCTACGCGGTTGAACTTGCACTATGCTCATTTTTTGCTTGACTTTAAAAATTGTTACTGCTGTCCAGCATCAAACACGTACCTGAAATGTTCAGTCGCTGTTCGCTTGAGTCAAAATGACAAAAAAATTGTATCGATCGCAATGACTTAAAATTTAAAAGTACGCAAGCTTTAATATTGATTTCCGCTACTGAGTTGCTCTTAAAAAGCTACAGTATACTTGCGCACATCCACTTGAGTCAAAAAAATGTAAAAAATTCTATTTAGTGCAATGACTTGGAATTCAAAGATACTCAAGCTTTTGTATTGATTTCCACCATAAGTTACTCCTAAAAATGACTTGAAATTCAAACTTACTAAAACTTTTGCATTGATTCCCGTCATTAAGTTACTTTTAAAAAGATGCAGTATGCTTTCAAGCTTTTGCACTGATTCCCGCCATTCCGTTACTTTTAAAAGGATGCAGTGAGCTTTCGCACATCCAAACGCAACCAGCCAGCGAAGCTCGCACTTGCTGCGCATGGCGCGTAGAGCAGCGCCGAGGCAGGCCGGCGCCACACAAACAGAGCCGAACAACGACTCTGTTTGGCCGTCCCGCCGGCGCCTTTATTTGCGACGCTATCGCCCAGGGGATCGAGAAGTGATTCTCTTCTTATTACGGGCTCCGTAATATGGTTCTCACTATGAGAATGTCTGTCATTACTCTGCATATTACGTGTATAATAGAAGCATAAAACGGTCTGCTACATTAGGGAAGCATGGAATGATTTCCCGTTTTATAAAAGTTTAGGGAACGATGAAGGATAAACGGAATGATCAACGTTTAGTTTTAATAGCAAACAGTTTTAAAGGCTTGCTTGATTGAATTCATTCATTCAGTATAAAATGGTTCGTCTAAATGACTGCTTTCATACTTTGACCTTCAAGAAAGTTGCAGGAAAAAATGCCTATCGGTGCACGACATCAACTGGTAATAAGAAAATACAAATTATTTTATCATCACTTCCCAGTAAACCTGAACTTCTTGTGTGGCAGCAATATACGTCCATTTTAATGTTGATATCATATAACAATATTCAATTTCTACGTCATTTTGCGGTCAATGAATAGGGAATTTGATAGCTTAAGCTGATCGACGAATTAAAATAAAAAATTGTAGCTTCCCTTAAAATTAGGCAGATAGGTTAAACTTTCCTTTTTTTGCTCAGCAAACGTTAAGATCGTGGATAAGTATGAGGGGCCTAGTTCCAAACGCACTGCAATTAATCGAATATACTGACCTCATTGACCCAATATCTATGAAGTCATTACATCAAGCCTTGATGTTGAAATCTGTGTCAATAGTGTTATTGCCAAATAATTCGATAGGAAGAAAAAACACAAGTAAGCAAAAATTCTTCGTTTTCATTCGACGTTTTCTGGCATTGGATGATTTCATGAACGAAAAGACTATTTTAACTTTTAGAAAATGTCAATTCGGTTCTTCAGATTCAACCACTTAGGTATTTGACCCCCTAAAATGTTTGAATTTAGAATTTTAGTATGTATTCATATCTCAATTTCTTGGCAGCGCTTGTTTTCTTCGAGCGAAATCTGTACGTGTCAACCCAAGCAGGCGGCTTTCATCAAGCCCCGTGCCAGAGAGGCGACATAGTTCGTTTGACTTGTTCCTTTGTTCCAAACTTGAATGTCGGTAACGGGTTCTTGGTTTTCGATGATGGCTTCTCGCTTCAAGAGTCTCAAAGAAAGTCTCTCCTCCCATGGACTTCGCACACAGCATTGACGCAGAGCTCAAACTTTCTACGGTGATAACATACTTCCTTGCTGACTCTCAGGTTTCTTAGATACTGCTGGTTTTTCCTACACAGCATCTGCAGGCATGTTCTGAGCCGCGAAATTCGTTATCCCAAAGGCATTTACAGGAGTAAAGTGAAGTCATAGGATCTTGTTCTCGTAGGTTAAAATGTTGGTTACTGGCACTAGCGTCTGATGACGACGGTTATCTTTGGGACGAGGGAATTGGATTCTTGGCATCTTTTTTTTTTGCCTGTAGCTCAAGTCAATTAATATTTTTCAAGACTGAGCCTCGTTGTGCAACGGACAGACCGGCCCGAAATAGTTCATATCTCTGACTTTCTTGTGAGTTGCGAAGCGGATTATTAGAATCAATCATTTGAGTAAGACGATAACAACATGTGAAAATGAATGTAATACCCAAGCGGGTTCAGATGGTAATTATATTCGTTGTCCGTCGATATGCAGAAAATCACCTTTATATTATGAACACTAAAATCCAATGCATCTTTTGTGCTCGTATTTAGTCCTCCTCTGTTAGCAAAATATGTTGAGAGCACTATACTTCCATTTTATGTACTACGGGCAGCTTCAAAAAAAGCATTGCGCTGAATCTTTATTCTACATTTTCGCGCCATACCCAAAATAACTTTGGTTAGGATAAGCTAAGGAATTCAGGCTGTGTTAGCTGCTACTGACTACAGATACACAGTCTACTTTGAACAAATTTATGCGAGAATTCAACAAGGTCTGTGATGCTTCTAATGCGTAGTAAATCTCAGTAGTCAAGTACACCTCCGAAAATTTTCTTTTATAGAGCATGAGATGTTTGAAAGTTTCGATATATATTTATTCAATATATATATATTTATATTCGATTTATTTGAAAGTCACATTTTAACCTTGTTTGCTTCACGCCGTATAAAATCAAGTTATATAGGTGTCAGATGTGAATGAAAATATTAATTTGAAAATTTTATTCGACTTTAAACCTGTAGTGTATAAGATTATTTCACAATTTATTCTGGAATTACATTTCGATTTATTTGAATTTAAAACTAGGTTGTAAAAACTCAAATGCGTTAATAAAACATCATGTTCAACCACAAACGACTTTTGCTCGTATCAATCTCGTAAATACAAAGGTAACCACACTGAACGTTGTAAAACATCTTTAGAATAATTATCTGTATAAATAAAACTTAACACGTTCACCGCATTTCTAAGGTTGTTAACGGTTGGTTTGTTTAGGATGCAAGAAGCAGAATTGGGAAATCGACTTTGATGCTCGAATACAGTTTTATACTTCCTAAGAAATATGGAAATACAATTGCAAGATAACATTTTACCCCGCATGATTATAGCTATTTCTTTAAGAGGTTGCGAAACAGATGAAATGCCTTCATTTAGACCGGTACGTGATAGAACAATTTACCGAGTATGGCCCAATACGCAGGGAACGAGTTAAGCCATAGTGGCAACGTTGTTATTTTCCGATATTTTTATGCGTAATATGGGAAATTTTCTTTATATAAAGCATTATTTCAGACTGTATCCATTAGAAGGAGCAATAGCTGCTGCATAACGAATTAAGTGCGAAGTTCAGGCAGTACTGCACACGCCAGGGTATTGCTGCGTTGTCTTGGTCGTAAATGTGCTGTGTGTGCAATCTAGTCTCGCTATGAGGCCGTCTTATGGTTACTTATGGAGGTCGAGACGACACTTGAGTATTTAATTCCTTGGATCAACAACCGAAGTATTCTCAGAGTAACTTCATGCTTTTAATATGCCAGTTGACGAAAAAATCGATCATGTCATAACGGTTAAAATGATTGAAATGGGGTGTTACTTAACAACTTATACAAATTGAAGTTAAACAGCTAATGGGTGTTCTTTTATGTTGACCTAATCTGACCATTGTAAACGACATGTAAATAAGTTTGCTTTATTAATGAAATTTGGCTCGATTGCTCCAGATTGAGTCAAACATTGATGAGATTGTGTCATTATCTCGTAGTAGACCAGTACGTCTTCAGACGCTCAGATGTGGATAACAAGAACAAATTTCTTCAACTCATTATTTTGCAATCTAGAAAACTTCCAAATTTCGCTATTACTTTATAACTGGAAGCTATATACCATACCCAAAAAACTGGTTCCCAAGTATTCCACTCAACTAAAGCAGAAACACTCAAATTTTCGCTTGCTAGCTCATGGCTGTTTTAAGTGAGGTACGCATTTGGAGCAGAGCAGATCTTCAACGTAGAGATGACGGTCTCTCTTGTGACAACATTCTTGACTGCGAGGGTTCACTGCACAGACGGTGCATAACGTGGAGAAGCCTTGCTTAAAGAGGAGGTATTGTGCACAAAAGAGGGCGTCTAGGTCAGGAAGGTGTTCTGCTGTCACACGTTTCTGTTAAGAGCTTTACATAGTAGCGACGGCGTGAAGTGAATTTGTAAAATATTCTCAGCTTCGCATTCATTTTGCTCATTTTATGCAAAATTTACATTTACACACGGAGTGGCGGCTCAGTTTCCTCGGTCCTTAAGGTCACTGCTGCTTCCAAGAAATCAGCAGTGTTCATGAAAGTTCTTCAATTTAAAGTGGTGCAAGTGTGACATTATTTTGACGGTTGACCAGCTTCATTTATCTATCAAACATGGATCAATAATTCGACATTGTACTAATTTGATATTTTCCACAAAGGAATTGATTTTTTCCGAAGTAGGCGACAAAAGAGATAACTTCTTCTGATCGTAAAGTTAGAAAAACGAGACACTTAGTGTACTAAAGTTCATGGGACACTTAAGGATAATAAGCGTTACTACTCCAGCTAGACCCTATTGCGAATGGGGTCACAAATTCTGTTCACAAACTCATGGCAAAAACAGATCCAACCCTTTCGACCATGCGTGCCTTGTGAATCTGGCTCACGTTTCGCCTTGCATTTCATAACTAAGTGCAATCGAGGACTATGTTACGTCAGATCAATATTTTACTTACACGCGACGAGACAATTGTAGTAGTAAACATTTATGCCGATATGAACGCCGATAAGCCGCTCTAAATAGAAAATCCAATTAAAGGAATTTACAAAAATTACGTCGCTTTACCAAAAGAAGAAAGAGGGATTTGCCCAATAAGGGATTGAGTTTTTTGGGCATATGAAGAAAAGATCTGCGAGTGTCCTGATCAATGTGATAGTATGTATTTTAATAACGAAAAAATACTGTTGTGAAAATGTCAATCACAACATTTGTTGCGCTCATTCTCTCCATTGACTGTAAAAGTACCACTTTATTGAATAGGAAAAGCTGCATTAAGTTACATTTGCCTGCAAAATTGGTTATGCCAATACATTTGAACAATGCCTATAGACAGGAACAATGCCTATAGATGGAACAATACCTATGGATTGGACTTGTATAATGTTTGAAAACCTAATAATTGAGAGAGTGAAGAGAGTGAAGAGAGTGAAGAGACCTAATAATTGAGAGAGTGAAGAGAGTGAAGAGAGTGAAGAGACCTAATAATTGAGAGAGTGAAGAGAGTGAAGAGACCTAATAATTGAGAGAGTGAAGAGAGTGAAGAGACCTAATAATTGAGTGAAGTGAAGCCCTAAAGGGCTTCACTTCACTCTCCGGGCTTCTTCTCATATAATATTACTGTTAATTGGATGTTAAATTAATGTAGTCTTCCAGATTTACAGTCCTTTTTGTTGAAAGCAATTTCAGCGCATACGGTCCTTACGCTACTCAATAACGTTTTCGAAAGCATGAAGCCAAAAAATTTGGAAAACAGTTATAATAAATTAAGATAGCTATTTCAGGTACTGACATTCTACATGTTTTCTCAGATACTTTGTTGTATGATTCTTTGTTGAAATGAAATTTTTAATTGGAAACCAATTATTTCCGTTTTCATCCATTAAAGTAATCCGATGAAGACGCGTTCACATGAATGTCTTCCTCACTCTAGCACTTTATTTTTCGTCACGGCAGGTAGTGCTGTACTTGTGGTTGAGCAGAGTATGGCTTTTCAATTGTTTTACCAAAACTTTTGTGTGTCGTCGGGCAGGCTTTTAAGAAATCTAGGTGGTCTTCACTACGCTGGGAGGAGCTCAAACACGTTCTCAGTGCTAAAAGATCCTCGACTTTGAAGTGTCTGACTTACAGCTGCGAGTTACTAGCGTTTTACGTTATTTGAGTGTCAAAATAGATATATTAATAAATTAAAAGCATGAGAGTCAAGTCAATGAACTTTTTGATTTATTTTGATGCACGAGATGATGAGTCATGATCACCATGGTTTGTTAAAAACAGGATGTTGGAAGATGCTAGTTACTACACTCTGTTTTTATTTGTAAATCATCAATGGTGTGCCCTTCTGCTTCCATTTCACTTATTAATTGTTTTCTACTTACCAAAATTACAAAAATCTAAGGCTACTTATAATCTCGAAAGCCGGCTTCAAAAAATTTGGGGTATTCTTTTTTAACATTACTTCAAAATCATCTGGAATTGAGTGCGATGGTGAAGAGTGGTTCACTTATTGCAAGGAGCAAATTCCTCCTACGTGTACATTTTTTGTGTGCTAACTTTAACGCTCACCGCAGGTACGAGCAACAAGCTTTAGATTAAAGGAATAGCTCTACCTATGAAATTGTGTGCTGCTTGTGAACTGGGCCAAATAACATAGCCCTTTGCAAGTATTCTCTCACATTCCATGAGGAAGGGCATGCTCGTGTTCATTATTTTCGCACTCATTTATCCAAAAGTGTCAAGATATCCCCCGAGTAAATTATTATAGCGAGTGTAACAGCTTATACTTTGCTTCTACTTGTGCATTGAGTAAATTTACAACAAAGTCATGAGTTTCTCAGTGCTTCGCAGTCAGTTGTTTCCGTGATACTGTACATTTCTGCGCAGTATGATCAATGAATAAATGCTGCTTCACCATTGTTTCTTTATCATCATTTCTACACGTCATTGATTTCTTCGGTCAACATAATTAAACTAATGAGCCCTTTTTTATGTACCCAGTGAATCTATTCTGCTTTCTAAGTCTTTGTAGTACAGTGTTCACAATGCCGTCTCTCGACCCTTTAGATTAACTTCCCATTTTAATCATCCTTCTTGTGTCTGTATTGTTCTCAACCTCTAATGAATACGTTGCTTCCTGGAGATTGATTTCGGCCATTGCTCCTTCCTGCTGCCAAGATGGCTTCGATTTACATCAGAACTGGCTTTGATGGTTCGAGTTGGATATCGAGTCTTCTGAATCTGAGCCAAAAAGTCGATGGAATAACATGCCAATTAGGTCCTTGCAAACGCAGTCATCGAAGAGTCAAAGCTAAACCTCACAAAGTTGTAAGTCGATGCAGGGTTGTCAATTCCAGCAATAATCCAAAATTTCTCTCTGAAGTGGCGTGATTTGGTGATTGAATTATACAAGAACTTTAGCAGAATGAATGCGTAGAAATGGGAGAGTTGGAGCCAAGGGCTACGATTATCTTCTTCTCTGTAACCTTAGTTGCCAGGTGGACTTTGTTATTCCACGACTTTGACAAAACTCATCGTTTTTGACTCGCAATAATGAGACAATTCTCGATTGAACATAAAGTGGTTCCTCAGGTCCTAGATTAAGAGCTCTGTTGAAGTCGTTAAAAATGCGTAAAAAATTAAACGTTTCATTCTACAAAGAGCTTCAAAAGAAGCTTATATTCAAATAAATTCATATTGCACCGACAGAATGGCTTATAAGATGATCTAACTGATGCAGCAAGCGGATGTGAGCTCCTGATATTTTTGATTGGACTGAGAGTTTATTGTTTCTTAGTTGAAAATGTTCCTTAGATTACAGGTTAAACATGCTTCGAATTGAATGCTGTTCTCGTGGAGGTAGTGATACGGAATCCGGACCCTTACGTTGTAGTTAAAGTTATTTTTACAGCAGCCACAGTCACACTAGTGCGGCCAAAATTCTATAGCACATAGTAGAATGATTCGTGATTCAAAAGGTAACGGCTGCAAATTACAAGGTACAATGCTGGCATCCGCTGTATTGTTGCATTTGATACCGTATGAGATGTTCATTAGCAGGGAGCAATTTTTTTAGCCCATTTTTTCCAGCTGATTTTTTGACATGATGAAAAGTTCCTGATTAATCAATCCCCGTCACAACATAGGAGTAATAATTATGCTCCCACCGTCATTGCATGGAGCAAGTAATCAAAAAACGTTGGAGGAATTGGCTTACAGCAAACTATGCACAGGGTGGCGCGTACGTAACGCACCTTTTTTAAAAAATTATTAATAAATAAACTATGAAAGGTAAAACGATAGGGTTAATTGCAAACGATAGAAGAACTCTTATAGTTTATTTACATGTCGTATCCTGTCTACAGATACCCAGTGTATATTGCGGTAATATATAAGGGTGCGTCATTTATGCGCCACCCTGTACATCCATGTAAATGCGATGTTCTCCAGTTACCCGGACATTGCTGCTCACGGTACAGTAATTGTACCTCAAAGATGCGAGTACATCGACTCGTGTTCGGGATCATCAGTATTTCCTGAGATGTTTTCATTACTCTTATTTATTTATTTGCATCAAGAGAACTTCTCCAGATAGCGTACAAGTAAAATTCTAACCCCTCTCATGTGATGGAATTATGTACATAAAAATGTTTTTAGGTGAAATTAATTTTTATTTCTCCTTCAAAGTACATAAGTATTCATATAAATATTATTACTCCTTCTAATAGCACGAAAAAAAAATTTATCAACCAAGTTCGCATGCATGTCACCCACTGGTTCATACAAGACAGAAATAAAAGTACGCCGGCATACCTTTTCACGAGCGTATATATAAAATTTATGTTGGTCTTAATACGCAAATTCATTATATCTAAAAAATAAATCAAAAAGCCAATTCTTCAGCTAACATAAGCTGCCTCTTCCAGCGTAATTCTACCTAGTTCAGAAATTCACGCGTGTTCAATTTCGCTCTAAAGCAGAAATACGAAGGGGCATAATAGGCTTCCTGAGACAAAGGAATGAGCACGTGTTGCCTTAGCATTGTGGTAGCAGAGGACACAAACTTCAACAACTTGGCCTGAGTTTGTCTATCTCAGCCCCTGCGCCATCTGAGTTCGTTTGTCTGAGTTTGTTTATCTCAGCCCCTGCGCCATCTGAGTTCGTTTGTATGAGTTTGTCTATCTCAGCCCCTGCGCCATCTGAGTTCGTTTGTCTGAGTTTGTCTATGTCAGCCCCTGCGCCATCTGAGTTCGTTTGTCTGAGTTTGTCTATCTCAGCCCCCGCGGTCTGCCATCTGAGTTCGTTTGTCTGAGTTTGTCTATTTCAGCCCCCGCGGTCTGCCATCTGATTTCGTTTGTCTGAGTTTGTCTATCTCAGCCCCCGCGGTCTGCCATCTGAGTTCATTCAATCGTGATTTGACTCCTTATTTTAGTCAAAGTAAATTAGACTTCTCTGAACTCCAGAGATCAAATTTCATTTACCTTTCATGGAATTGGAGCCAGATGTTATAGAAACTACTTTTGTCTTGTTTTCATAAAGTGTTTGAGAATGTCATGGAATTGGAATATACGAATTTCATTTGGAATTTATTTAAACGGAATTTCATATATCTCAAATTTTAAGTTTTAATAGAATGATCATTTCTTTTTCTCTCTGTTTATGCACGAACCACTACAAATGCGACCAGCTTTACTCGTGTAATGCAAAAAATCAATTCCTCATCATTTCGTCCGCTTTTCAAGACTTCAGCGATGTATTGAAAAATTTCTTATGTGAAATTTTGTTTCGCTGGATGTGAGATAAAATTCAATCAAACACAGTCATTCTGTTGCATTCGAGGTTGAGTTCCAATTTCTTACGTACGACATCGCCTCGGGATATAACATTAGGGGAGCTCGATCTACAAGGATAATTCGCTGTGGGAAAGGTGCCTCGCGTGTAAATTTATAGGGAAGTGTGTCGCGAGGGAAACTGGAAATGGTAAAAGGGCATTTATTTATCTTATAGCATTCCGAGTGTGCAAATTTCAAATTCTTAAATTGACTGCTTTTAGTCTTTATTGTTTTTACGCCTGTTAAGAAACGCAATACCTTTTTTCTCAAACGGAAAATGTTTGGCAAAGTGCTTCATTAACTTTTAATAATCAGAGCTCCAAACCGTGTTAACTGACTAAATAAAAGCAATTATACAAAGAACTGAAAACACAAGCTGGGATACATTATAAAAATTGTACGATGAAGGTGAAGAAGTGTCTATTAGAAAACGCGACCAATGTCATTCAATACCACGAAGAAAAAGTTCTTCACACCGAACAAAACAAACAACGTCTAAATTTTTCAGTGCATTTCTACACCATTTCTGGATAGCGTTAGCAGGTTAGGGTTACCACGAGGGTGGGTTTCAATTTCTGTGAGCAGAACAATACAAGCTAACAAAATTTGGCATAGCCGTAAATCTTGGAGAACAAACTCAGACAGTACATAACTCTACATCTGTGTCCTAGAAATAGAGATGTCTGGTGAGGACGAGCAAGGCAGAGCTACTCTATTATAGCACGACACTGACAAGAGGACTGAATCATCGTGTGTTTTTAATTCCTTTGCATGTTAAATATCTGGGCTCCAAGAATATTAGGAAGTTTAAACAACAAGACGTTTGATAGTTTAACTCTACCAATTCTTCAAGTCTCATATGTTGTGAATTATTAAAAGGGCTTAATGAAGCATCAGCTCAGACTGTTTACAGTTCCCTTGAAATCACTGCTTCGGTGTAATCGATATTTTACTTCACAGTCTAACTATGATGCAGTGATGAGTTCACGCGAGACCTTTATCGAATTATGCTAAGTCTAAAGTTCCTAACTGAGAACTGCATCTTTTACACGAACTAGTGAGTTCATAAAATTCTGGCTCCAACTTGCTGGATAAATTATTTCTGTAGATTTATTGTTCTTTATCATTCAGATTTTAAGAGTAAAATTGCACAGGTATGCGTATTGCGTCATTCAATATTGTTCCTGTGGGTCAAACTAGAACATCGTCAGCTTGATCGTCCTGTCTTACATTCACAAAGGAAATATACGATATCTCTCAAGTGCCTCGCCAGCGCTTATCTGTTCGCGACTGTGAAATAGGCCAGATTTGAGGCTTTGTTTTGGCATTAAAATGCGAAACCTGGAAAACTGCGAGGCATTTTTGCACTTTTATCTCTGTGGATCGCGGAATAAGTTTTTCTTTGAAATTTCCGGCTAAGAATGTTAATTTCAGTACAGTGCTAAAGGACGTTGATAAGACTTTAACTTTAATGTTGAAGATTAGTAACTTAAATCTGTTGCTTCTTACCTTTAAAACACTGCTCACAAAATAAACATCCAACCACAAAAAGTTCCCTTTCCAGCGCGTCCCAAACAAACGTTACCAAGCACACAAGTCCCAGCATTTGCGTGTAACACTTTGACGTGACTCAGTGTTCATCAGAGGGCACTGCTCATGGACGTGGATATTGCGCGAGCGCAGCCGAATTTGGCGGTCATAAATAAAGAGGCGAAGCTAATGAAGCCGTCTCAGCCCCCTGACTTACTAGGCCCCAGCGGTCAGACTTCTCATGCAATGCGCCTGCGACCGTCCCTTCGAGACTCTCGGTTGGTGCTGCAAACGCGCTCTGCAGCTGCTGGGCTGCCGTCTCGAGGTAGACTTGATGTTACATTTGCTCAGGGAATTAAGAGCAGTACTCGCTGCAATTGGAGGGAACAACTGAAATTCGGGCTTGGGGCTTCAGTTGCGCTTTTAGATGCAACTGGAGGGCACAAGAGAAATTGGAGACTGCTGATTTCAGTAGCACCATTTGTGCAATCGGTGGAAATGTGGCTTACTTGAATCGTGATTTCAAACTTGATGATGGGCAGTTAATTCTGTTAAAAATTCTTCTCTAATCTTAGGCTTGTGCTTGTGGCATAAAAGGGCTGTCAAAAAACGAATCAATGCACTTAATTTCCAGATGAATATACTGATTCGACAATGTTAAGTCCCATGTTTTAGAAGGGAGGCATCGAGCTGTAGTAGTTCGATAAAGCGAATGAATAGAGTATTCAAGATCATACACGAATTGTTAGTCAATTTATTAATTTGGTCAGTGGGAATTTTATGTGAAACTACGAGCACTGTTCGAAATCTGAGCACATATCTTGAAGTTTATTACTATAGGACTTTGGTATCCAGGTAGCACGATTGAATCAAATAACTCATTCACTGAGAGCCAGCTCTCTTTCATGAATACGTATTCTTTTACGCATTTTATTATAAAAGTTCATCAATGAATAATTATGTTGGCAGTTATGAGTCAAGATAACAAAATGTTTTCATTAACCTATAAAAAATTGGCCCGGTAGTAAGACAACATTTGAATTTCTGCTTTATGTAGGTGCCGGGGGGAATGCCAATCGTTAGCTCAATCATTTTTTTAATGAATAAATATTTGACATTTTATCTAAGCCGGTTGAATACTGTCATGTGCTTCAACTTTGATGAAAGTTAAAATACACACCGTAAAACATACATAATTCCCTTAGTAAGTTTGAAAAGAAGTTGGTTTAGACAGTGAGGAAATTTGTGCGACCTGAGCTTAGCAACCAAACCTCCCTTGACCTCTCGAGGGTGATGCAATGGGAAGCCCTGGGGCATGATTTTGTACTAATTAACGTCGTCGTAGCGCAGCAGTTGGCATCGAAAGTTTCTTTGAAATAGACTTGAAAGAATCTGCGTTGCCAGCTATACCACAAAGAAGGCGTAAATCGGCTTAAAACTCGCC
>JACJUY010000024.1:151496-222160 GCA_014220935.1 Platorchestia sp. MABIK
CCCAAGAAGCAAGAAGCATCTCAGTTTGGGGAGCATGAGGCTTTAATTTTACGGAAAATGTATGTGAATATTTATGAGAGCATTTGTAGTTGAATAAAGTTATCATGCAGCACAATACTATTGAATACATATCATTATCATGAAGCGCATTTTTGTGTAGCACCGTATTTTTAGATCTATTACGTTGAGTGATGAAAGCAGAACCTGTTGCTTATTGCACTGAGTCAGTTTTGAGTTGAGGTCGGCGTGAACACCAAAGAAGTTGTCGGATGGATGGTATTGATTCACCAGTCAACGTGTGCTACAGGTTTTCCAATATATCTTGAATAATGTATGTTTTGCACAATTTCATGATGGTGAATGGAATGCATCAGTATAAAAATAGTTTGTTTTCAACGTCGAATGTGAACTGAAATCTATTAGAGTTCATCTCGTTTGAGCCATCGATCGAACACAACTTATTCGTAAGTTTCCTAAGGTTTGAATCTGAACAGCACCTCATAAATCCACAATTTGGCTAGTCATTTCTCTCCTTAAACGACATCGAATTAACAGAATGAAGCCGGTACACGGTTAAAAATATTAGCTTCACGTGTACCAGAAAATCCCATAAAATACTTGATTGTGGTCTAAGACGGCTCTAATTTTCTTCACGAATGACATGGCGAAAAGAGAGGGCTCTCATCGAAATAAATTTAGATGATTTTCGCATCGAAAAACGCTTATTAGCGTATTTTCCTTAGAAAATAGTTTTTCAGAAGCACTGGGATTGATTGGAAGCAAATATTCGGAATCTACGACGTCGTAAAAGGTCCTTGCCCAGCAGAGGGTTACGGCAAGGACAGCAGAATGAGCCTCTCAGTGGCAACTTATGCAAATTAGGGACTAAAGGTGCCTTCGATTATTCGCGTGGAATTGCTAACGTGAAATACTGCATCTGCCACCCATAAGATAGAACTCAGAGCAAGGACTTTCTCTTACGTTTTGCCAGCTGCGAAAGTTCGCGAGAGCAAATGTGATCGGTGTATTCGCGTTTGTGAGGGTCTTGAAAAACTTCACGAGCAATGTTGTGCTCTCCGCTGACAGTGCCTTGCATTCAGTACAGTAATTTACGGGGCAACAGTTGTGCAAATGGAGCCAGTGGTGCGCTCTGGCTTTTATAATATCCCCGAAGAAGTCACTAACAACTCAAACGTTTGATACGATGGAGAAATTTTAAGTTTTTCACATCTGCATATCCTTGTCGTATCACACTAGCGTCTACATGACACACAGCGATGCTTTGTTTGAAATTTATAAATAAGAGCTATGTTACAATTTTCTGCCATTCATTAAGTCTACACCCAAAAAACTAAAAAACAAATGCTCAGACCTATACCTTTTTAGAGACTGATATTTCACGTTAAAAAAAATTCCTGATTGTGTTATTCATGTTTTCTGCTTTATTTTTGCTCGTTTAATTTACCTGTAAAATGAGTTGTTTATTCAAGAACATTAAAGGTATTAGTGTGAAAAATACCTTGTTTTCTTGTATTTGTTCCGCATTGTTCAAGTGGTAATTCGGATCAGTTGTGACATCATCAGCCATTGACAGAGTTAACAAAAACGCAGTTGAAAAATTTAAAATTTCTTTTCTCCCTGTGATAAGTTACATTTTCTTGAACAATAAGTTTAGGTTTTCATGCTCTATTATTTTTTGTCTGTAAACAGAATTTAGTAGACGCCATGTTTTTAATATATTTGTTCAATTTTACAAATTTGACAGTGAGTATCTAATTTGATTTGAGATGTGATTTCTCAATCTCTTACTAGTACTTATATTTATTCTTCGTGAAGTAACGCAAGGATGGCTGGACGCTTTGTTTATGCTTATGCTGAAATCTTGAGTTTTCGAAAGGATTTTTTCCTTTGGTGTTCTTGTGCGTGTTATGATCGGACAGCATTGATTCTATACAGTATTTATACTGTAGTATAAGTAAGACTGAACATTGCATTGTAAAGGTTTGGGATTCTAAAAAGCCTAAATTTTCATCCAACTACATGGCTTAATGAATTTCCAAAAAGAACAGAGAAGTACCTTCAAAAATTAATTCCACTCTTTGGAAGGTGAGAGTTTCGAACGATACACCACCTTCCAAACAATGCTTTGGGTCTCAGCTACCAGCTAAGATAAAAGCTGCCAAGTTCGGCTTCCTCAACTCAAGCCCTTCTTAACAAAGGCTGATGAGGAACAAGGTTATCTTTAATTAAGCTTGCTAAACCGTTCTGCCTTTTTTTCGAGGCTGGAAAGTTTGTTCGCGGTAATTACATTGATTAGCATCGACTCTACTTTGAATTTAATTTACTGTAAATCTGGCGGAGAAAGAGCAGAAGGCTTACAGAAAATTCATTGACATCAAAATAAGCTGCAATGAACAACTTGAGATGCAGTAATCTATTGACTTGTGAAAAATGCAAAACTCATTCCACGGTGTATAAAATCATCTGCAGAAGATTTATCATATCATCGAGCCATTTTTGTTTAGTATCAGAATTATAGCTCACTTAAAATGAGAATTAGCTTACAAGGTTTCAATATGCAAAATTTTTATAAAAGAAATACAATGATGATGTTCTTGAATTTCAAATATTGTGATGAGTCTTAGGTTTTCTTTCTGTAAAAGACTAGTTCCAGAGCACTGAACAATAAGACTCAAGCTCTGATATTCGAGCTCATTATCGAAAAAAAGAAGAATTTTGTGTCACACTGAACCTTCATCCATAATTTTTTATCCCCATTCTGCTAGACACAAGTAGAATACTTTCTCAAAATTCTTTTTGGAACACGTGTTTAAACTGGAGCTACGCAGCTTTCAGTAACGTTTTTGTGATAGCTTCGCTTACGAGGAGCGAGATTGCCTTTGAAAACATTTCAAGTTGCGTCAGCCCTGGCAGGCAGTGCGTCAGCTGGGCCAGTCAAACGAGTGAAGGGAAGCCATTGTGCGGTAAACTTGAAAAATTCCGCACACATTGTCACCCGCATTCCATAACAAAAGTTTTCTTCGCTGTTGGCCAGTGATATATTTCTCTCCAAAAACGAGTTGTCTGACACCGGTAGTTCCGCTAATTGTTTTTGTTTTCACCTGAAAACATCTACCCTGTTTGCAGGCATTGAGGCTTGGAGGCGGTTTTGAAATTGGTTTTCTGGTTCTGGAATATTTCGAGGGAATATGTCTCTCGTAATTTATTGTTTAGATGAAGTTGAAAGAATAATTTTAGTTCAATTCATACGAGCGCAAATCATTCTGAACTTTTGAGTTGGCGTAAAATCCTCGCATTCAAAAGAGCCTCTTACTTCCATTTCAGCGCTTAGTTTTCCTCCCAAAAATGCCCGGACAATTCATTATGTCATAAAGTTGTACGAAACTGTACTCAACAAAAACTTAGGCTTATCTAAGCTCCCTTCTTAATAATCACTTCATTTTGTCCAATTTCTATGCAATGGGGAGTTCCCAGATTACCTTTACGGACGCCGACATCAATTTTCTCTCGAACTAAACCCTCGGCAAGTCACCACGAGTGAGCCTGCATAATTCCCTTTTCTTTATATTAGAAGTCTCGGGTATCCATTAATTTGTGGAAAGTTGGATGCAGTTCATCGCGATGCTAAAGCGGCTTAAGACCGAGACTTCGTCCTTTAAGTTCAAGTCTTTAAAGTTGCCGAATTACATGGAACGATCTCGCTATCGTTGAGGGAATTATCAAGGAGAGCTCTTGAAAGGCCACCTAGGCTCGAAAGTTCGGCGATATCTATAAGAAACTTCGGCAAAAAGAGTGAGATTGCGTGGCCAACTCTAGCGTGAGGGCCTTATAGAATACGATCAAATTCACAGCGTGGTGACAGTAGGCGATTGAGATGAGCAGCGAGGAGAGGTGGTGGGGGAATTGGCTTTTTCTTAACATTCAGTGAAGGAAATAATGAAACAGCTTAAGAAATGAAAACGCTTATTAGATCATATTTTAAATTCGTTACTTGTCCTATATGGGAAAGTGTCTTTTTAGTTAAAAGGTTTTTTACGCAACATGTTTCGTATGACGTTAATTTCGACAATCAATAATTTTGTTTTGGTGATGATTCCAAAATTTAAGTGAAAATACTAGCCACAGAAACATGCTGTAGGATATTTTTCGCGAATTCATAAGGAGTATTCTAGCCTCGGATTTTACCAACTTTATTTGAAGATGACCTTTTAAACAAAGGTTGTTGAATGTCCATATTAATGTTGAAGATTTTTCCTGAAATATACATCATAATGGATGGAAAATTATTTGTGAAGCTAAATTAATGAGGGACCTTCTCTTTTAAAATTGCTCGGCGAATGAAATTTGAGAATAATTAACAATGAATGTATATCGCTACATTTTTTTGACAGATTACCCTGGATAATTCCCGAGAAACGAAAAGCGTTGGCATTAACTATCAGATAGTAAATTAAAAAAGACCTTGTTGTGGATGATTCAATTTATTTCCCAAAGCGACGTAAATAAAAGTTCAAAGTAGAAAGCTGGTTATATTCTATATAGATTTCTCCTTGATTCATTACGACCAAAAGTAAGTTAAATACTGGGAGCCGTATCCGTAGATTTGTTCATAAAATTTTGCGACTGGGAATAAGTTGAATACTAGGAGTATTATCCGTAGATTTAATTACAGTGAATTTCGACCAGAAATTGCAAACTGAAAGACTCGACATGGAAATTTCACAAAGGTAAGCTAACCGCAGACAAATTTTGCCATCGACGTTCATTTTGAATTCTTCTCATTCTGTATGTCAGCTCTCCATCTCATGTTTACAAGGAGCGTTCAACTTTCCAGGAAACTAACACCGAAAGGTAGTAAAATGTAAACGTGCCTATTTCCGTATAATTGATGACTTGTTGCTTCTCAATCAAATGGAAGGTTCATGTAGAGGCTTAAAAAACCCCTCACCATCATTAAATGAAATGATTTTGAATCTAGAATAAAACTGGAAAGTTATTTCATTCTATACGCTATGTGAGGTGAATTTTAAGACTGTCCGCTTAAAAGATTGAGACAAAAGAGATTCAAAATAAATTTAGTCCAAAGGGTATTCAGAGTACCGAAAAATTTTAAAGTAATGCTGGTAATTTCATAATTTGATTTAGCTTTGAAATTTAAATATAAGTTTATTAGCATAGGTACTGCAATCGTAGGTAGCAAGTTATGAAAGTACGGAACAAATGCTCGGGTTCGTTAAAAACAAACAAATAAAAAATTGCATACAGAAGTAGAATTAAATTCAGTCTTTGCATAAGTTAGCCAAAAAATATTACCCTCAAAGTTTTCCAAAATCAAGCATTTTTCTGTAACGTGCGTACATCAACTCAGCAAAAACTAGCGAATTTAAGAGTTTTTCCAACTGAATTAAGAAAAACTACGTCGTGAGCAAAGTAAAATGAATATACTTAATTTCAAATCAACGAAAAAGCCATTACCATCAATATAAGACCCTCAAAATTATCTGTCGTTCGCCAAGAAACATAGAGAGTGGAATGTCACGGAATCAACGAGCGTTGTGTGTGTCAGTCGTAAAAACGATGGGAAAAAATAGAGCTTGACAAGAACTTCACGAAACAAAAAATTTCTTTTGAATCGGTCGTGCCACGGAATATGGAAGCAGTATAATGCTTTCGGCTCTGTTTTGCTGGCAAAGATATCAATCTGCATTTTTCGCAGCAAAAAATTGTGGTCATATGACTACTCACTCGTTTTTGCTGACCAAGCTTATAATTCAATCGATTTAAATTTTAGTTCGTTGCTTGATGTGTCATGATGGCAGTGACCGCATATACAGGGCCAAAATTTTCAGAGAATTTTTTTCGGAGCTTGAGGGATGATATGGGGGCATTGTTAGCGACCATGGTTATTAAATACAAACTTCTTGAAAGTTTATGAAATGCGCTTGCTAAAAAAGTACCTAGTCGTTTCCTTCAGCATCGGACATATCAACAATCTTTCTTTAATTAATTGTGGGGGAAATTCGAAGGATTAAGTCAGATACTTGCAACCTTAATTAATGTGAGTTAGAATCAAAGATAGAACTGGCTATAAAAGTTGACTAATGAATCCTCATCAAACTTTACATCAAGCTTCCTTTTTTCTCCTTCAGCATATATACAAAAAAGTTTAACCAACGAACAGTTGGAAATGCAAATCACAGATCAGTTGTCATTCCCTTGCTGCAAAAATGATATAAATCTAAGGACGAGTTGTCATAGACCCTGCTTTAATTCAAAGCCCCATGGCTCTGATTCAATCATCGAAGAGTGATTTGATTTCACCATAACTCTTCCCTCGTATTTTTGGCACCTCGTGAATTTCAACCGCGCCAGTCTTTTAGCGCAACTTTTCAGCTGAGTTATTGAATTTCCATCATAATTGGTGCCTCGACAGCGTCATGGGAACACAAGCACGAGCTCACAGGAGAGAGGAGAGGCGTTGTTGCAAAATTTTACTTCGTTGTTTCATTTTTGCCATAAATTTAGTAGTGATCTTAACTTGTTTCAAAATGCTCAGGTAAAACGCAATTGAAGTGCATACAAGTTTGAGTGACATGCAAATCAAAATTGTGGTATTTTGGTTAAATTAAAAAATAGGATTAGCAAATACGCTAAGACTCACAGTTTATCGATAAAATTTGCGGAGTATTTTTAGATCTTTAAAAATCTCATAACACTTTTCTAAATATTTCAGCAGTCACACATTAAGTTAGCTATCGATAGTAAAAATTGTGTTAGGTAATCGTCAGTACTACAGTGTTCATTGATATATTTATATATGGCGGGTTCGTCGATCCTTATCACCATTCGTTTGCTTCACCAAATTTCAGATCACAAACACAGTACTTCTATTGGTAATTTTTTCAAGCGTCTTGTATACTGCAGGCTTAGTATTGAGGCTTGCACAGGCATATTTAAGGTGCAAGAATGGCATGCAATTTACAGAGCTTTTTTATGCCCTCTACAAGAGGATAATTAATGGCCTTCTCGAAAGATTACTGAGAAAATAACGAAAATCTTCACATTCGAAGCTCATGAGAACTTCTGGTACAGCATCGTTAAAATGTGAGTTATTTTGGTGGTTCAGAAAAATGCTAAAATTGAGAATTAAGCACTAACATAGGTTCACCTCGTTTTCGACTAACAACAGGCTATTTGATGACGCTGATTGCCTTGAATTAGTGCATCGCGATTTCACACGGTCGGATCAATGGTGCATCCTGTGAAAGCCATTCTCTCAGTCGCTTACTTCTACCATGACTATGTGCATCTACATAAGTTACAAGTGCTTAACATACAATTTATTCTTCTATACGCACAATTCTACTCCATCCGCCTTAGTTTGCAATTACTGCAATGTTTTTTCTTCGTTTTCTCTGCCCTTAAAGATAATTACTTCTGGGATGTTAAACCTGATGAGTCCTGATGTAAGTTTCGATGCAGCCTTAAATGTTGAATTGAAAAAGCAAACGCGGCTTTTGACGAAAATAATACATATTAAACTGACATTAATACATTTTTCTTACAATAAACGAACAAATAACTTTACATGAGCACAATCGACCTTAGTTGACATTTCTATTTGAAATTGAGACATCAGCGAGCAGAACTCTGTTATGAATTATATTCAATTGTCCTATAGATTTGTGAATTAAAAAATAATTCCCACGTGAATTAATTTACATTGATTATTTTATGGTTTTTCCAGTGTTTAGCAAATACTGTTGCTTTATGTAGCACACAGTTAGATTGCCTTATGTTGCGAGGACTTCAAAGGAGGTGGACTTGGTTTTATCTCCCTACTTTACTGCGTGCATATATTCTTGTATTAAATTAAATTACATGTTTTCAATTTTTCTCACTACTCACACGCTTCAGTGAATTTGTCTTGCTCACATTTACACACATTCATCTTTTTCTTATAGTCACGAATCTCCCGGAAAATCTATGTTCTCATTCATTTACGGTTAAAATAAATACTAGAAATGCATTTCTCTAAGAAATACACCGGCCATTTTGGCGGGGAAGCGAAGAAAAGGTCAGAAACAACTGAGCATTTTTTGAGTGGTGACTGATTGGAGCTTGTGAAAAAGTGCACTTTCGAGAATGTAGTGTTGTGTTCAGTAAAATTTTGTGACGATCCCTTCTGAAAAGAATGAAGATTAGTCCCCCACGGTAATGAAATTTAGGTGGTATTTTGATGTCGATTTTTGTGGTGTTGTTGCCCTTCAGATGGTGGAGGACTAGCGGCTCCTAGACCAGCTGGAGAGGGCAACAGACAGATGGTCGTCAGGAAGGGGAACTCTGTTACTCTTCCCTGCAACGCCCAGAGCGCTCCTCCGCCAACATTCAAGTAAGTAAATTCATTCATATCTCCCACAATATCAGAAACGTTTTAGATTTTCTCCGTGGATGTAAATCTCACAATGATTGAATGGCTTCCTTCCAGTCATTATTTAGGGCTCAGGAATCATTTATTTGTTAAATTTTTTAAAACTTAAAATAAAGTCATGTTATAAACTAACTCGCATTCGAACAAAACCAAGCTTTTCCCATTTTTTTGATCAAGCATGGTTACACCAATCATCTTTAGGTGGTACCGAGGTCCGGTACCTATTGTCCCTGACGGTAGTGGTACCTGGCTCGTTGGTGGTTCCTTGGTGATACCATCAGCCCAAGTACCGGACTCGGGGGAGTACAGGTGTGTGGTGAACAACTCCGCTGGCACCACCACCATCATCACTCGGCTCACCGTCACCTCACAGCTCAATGTTCAGGTAAGATTTCCAATTTGTATCAATGCCACAAATTATAGATATATTTTATCTAACACTGTAACCCTGCTTGCATTTATCCTGCTTTTGTTGCAGATATTTATACCAGTCGACTTTAATGCACAGGACTGAACATCTGGTTCTAAATGGGGTAGTTAAAAAAAAAAATGGGTAATAGCTTATTATCTATTATATGGAAATAATTATAGCTGATGGGATATCACTTTAATCTCAACATTTCAGTTCATTCACAATTGCAAATACAATTATTCATTCTCGCTTGCGTCGATGAATTAGATGCATACTGTGCTTTCTTATCAGGAAGGTAATACATAGATTTAAAAAAAATTTTTTTAGGCACACTGTATGCAGAGCATTCACGCTTTACCGAGAAATTGAAAAACATTTCTCAGGAGAAGTGCAGTACGAATAAATCATTGCGTAAATTATGATACTTGCAAATGCATTTACCCAATGAAACCGAAATGGATTACTACAAAATTACAATTACGCAGTCAAAAAAAGACGGAAATTCTTAGATACCCAACATCAGCATTTTTCAATCATGTCCGAGCCAAATGTTGTGAGGCTAAATCGAGAACTCTTATTTTATTCTGGTACTAGGACGGCTAATGAGAATTTAAAAGTCAATGTTCAAATTGTTTTGTGTATAAAGTGGAGAGAAACACATCTTTTACGACGGCTCTCTCACACCCGTCGGGTTTTACTTAGGCTGCGGATTTTTTGCTAACACAGCACAATGTCAGCAAATGCGTGAGGTAGGATATGTATTATATTCTGACTTATAATAAAT
This sequence comes from Platorchestia sp. MABIK, assembly GCA_014220935.1. NCBI lineage: Eukaryota > Metazoa > Arthropoda > Malacostraca > Amphipoda > Talitridae > Platorchestia > Platorchestia sp. MABIK. Next base: position 161,145 of record JACJUY010000024.1, read on the forward strand.
AAAAAAGCAAGGACAGTAACTTTCAAATTAACCATTAAATTTTTATCAAACAAGAGAATTCATTTTGATGTTTGTACCAAATAAAATTCTCTTGTTTGATTAAAGTTTAATGGTCAACTTGAGAGCTACTGTCCTTGCTTTTTTATTCCTGTTGAGATCATGCAAAAGGCTTAACTTCAATCGTTATCAGTATATACTGACTTATACATCAGTGTGACTCATCACAGGTACCTGGTGCACGGCATAAACTCAAAGATATGTGTTTCACCATTAATAAGATTTTCACAATACAAATAAACTGAGACTTAACATACGCAACCATGACGTGAAGCTGACTGTGATTAGAGTGAGAATTATAAAATCAATTTATTATAGTAGTACAGCACAACATCGGTACTGTGGGCTGAAGTGAAGTGGGTGATGATGTGGAACATTATTTGCTATGGACTTGATGTCATGCTGAGGAAATCCGAACAAAAGACTTTCGAGAACTGGGCTGGTAATTTACTATCTGTCTTTTTGAACACAGATATATTAGTATGAAAAGGTATTCCTTACCCTAAAAAATATTTAAATGTTGCAATTTTATGTTACAGCGTACAGTTTAAAGCGTTTTGTCAATGGTAGGTAGTAGCAGAAACACCAAATAACCAAATTCATTTTCTTTTCGTCTTTACATCCTTTGTGGCAGATTTTGTTTTTTCATAAAAGGGCCTATGTATGGCGTACAATTAATATACGAGTATATATATCTTTTCTTACAGTGACATGAGAGTTATGATGTTATTGTTAATATGGCAGCTTCATCAATGTAATAATATGGTAACTTGAGTTATGTGGTAGAGTGGCAACTTGAGTTATGTAATGATATGGCAACATGAGTTTTGTGGTTATTTGGCAACTTGAGTTATGTGGTAGTATGGCAACTTGAGTTGTGTAATAATATGGCAACATGAGTTATGTGGTAATATGGCAACTTGAGTTATGTGGTAGTATGGCAACTTGAGTTATGTAGTAGTATGACAATTTGAGTTCTGTAATGATATGGCAACATGAGTTATGTGGTAATATGGCAACTTGAGTTATGTGGTAGTACGGCAACTTGAGTTATGTAATGATATGGCAACTTGAGTTATGTGGTTAAATGGCAACTCGAGTTATGTGGTAGTATGGCAACTTGAGTTATGTAATGATCTGGCAACATGAGTTATGTGGTAGTATGGCAACTTGAGTTAGTTCACGAAACCTGAATGATTCGTATCACGAAAGCATGTCATAGTAGTCATGTGTGTCCAGTTATTCGTTGACATGTATCTACATGTTTGCTCACGTCTTGATTGTCAAACGAGAAGAAATTTGAGAAATAAAAAGTTAACAAACGCGAGAAATTTCATGGCCGTGTAGTGGCTACAATGTAAGGCTAGATCTTTAATTTTACTAATCTTCCTTGTTAAGAAACTGTTATTTAAATCACTGGATTATAAGCACCACATGTTTTTTATGTCCACGTCTGAAATCTAAGTATCGAGAATACTCGGTAGATAATGTATGCTATGTCATACAACAACCTGCTCAATTGAATGATTTCGATGCTTTATCGAATACGATTAACTCTCGAATTTATTTTGACGGGCTGTGTGCGTTAGTATAGGATTTCTACAAAATTTTGATTCTCATAAAACAGCACGCAGCATATTGCGCAATGCAATGCTTCAATATTCATTAGCTTGACTCCATAAGGGGACAAATACTTCAGGAACTCTTGAGCTCAAATGCTCATATTGAATTAATTCTTCGGTGACCTGAGATCGTATTGGATGGAAGTCATCTAGCAGAGCCTCTTCTGTATTGAGTTTGGAATTCATGACAGCCTCTTTAAATATTCATAGCTATTGGTTTTTAACTGGAAACTATCAATGACTGTTTATTTTCGTTAGCGACGATGTAGTAAGCAGACACTGGATGAAAAATGGCGGTTTCAAGAAGACAGTTTTTTTCGCGTGCCGTTAAAGAAAATAAATATTTAAAATGTGGTGGACTTTAAAAGAATTATCAAACCGTTTTTAATCGAAATCTTCTCATTTTTCCCACGGTACTTGGACGAAACTGTGTAATTTGAAATAATAAATTTCCTCTTTATCGTCAGCGTTATAATTTGAACAATTGGTGGGCCCTGCCTAATGATGTACTCTCTGCACTAATTGGTGCAGCAGCGGCCTGGTTTTGCTGTGAAAATTTCTATCAATCAAAGCGGAGGTACTCACTCATGTCAATGGTTATTAGTACCGACCAAAATGGGTTAAATATATCAATTTTCTGAATAATTTCATGAAATGATCGTTCATTATTTCGATATCGCAGTGTAGCTATGAGTTAATTTCTTAGCGGGTGACATCATTGTGCTGAAAAATTAACGCAATTTTTAATTACATTGACACATTATGGAATTTCTATCAATCACAGCATGTAAAAAAAAATTCTCCATGCGATGCTCGACAAAACAGAGATGTATTTACACTAGATGAATGATTGTATTATAATATCTATTCTTGCTGGTCATTTGAACAATTGAAAATGTAGGAAAAGCCTATCTGTTGCAAAGCCTTCGAAATTTAATTTTTTGTACATTGATCATTCAGATGCGGGGACTAGGCCTACTAAAATAAATTTTCTCTACAAAGCTTACACATCCGGTCTATAAATAATAAAATGTACCCATAAAGAAGCATTAATTTCTGAAGAAAAGCTCCAGAAGCGCCAGGCAGAACTCATTTTGCATTAAGAATCTCGAATTAGATTATTTGGACCGGAAAAATATTTAAAAAATAAACTTATTGGACACTAAGTAAATTTGTACACCCACGTTGAAATTAGATGAAATTATATTTTCGTGCCCTAGCAGTGAGGAAACTTGTATCACAGATACATTCATCGAGCATTTTCCTTTGTTCGTGAAAACGAGGTTCGATGGTTACTGAAAAATAAATCCATAACATTGGCTCGAAACGTTATTTTATCACATACCGGGATTTCATAAGAAGGAGCTACTTTCATGTGAGATCAACTACCTTAAAATTCACCAAAGAACTAACAATGGTGTTTGTGTTTTTGATTGTTTCACAACTTTTGCAGAAAACCATCATTTTTTCTCCATGCATCTTTTTTAAGATAAAAAGGTCTCCCGTGAAAACTAATGTGAATGTCTACTAGTATTATTATTTTACTAGTGCTCTAATAATCAGGATACTATGTAGTATACTTATAAGTCTGCTCGGAAATACACATCCTGGTATTCTTGGGTGTTATTTGCAATTGAAAAGCATTGGTTATAGCTTAAAATGGAAATTACCGCTAAGGTGACGGCTTTCCTTCCACCAACAGATGCAGGAGCCGAGTGTAGAGCTCACCGTTGGCCAGGCGGTGCAGCTGCGGTGTGTGGTCACTGGTCACCCTGTGGATGAAGTCATGTGGTACAAAAACGCTGCCCTCGTCAGGTGAGCGAAGAATTTATTTAAAAAATGTCTTTTAAACTTAATGAAGGTGTGTGCAATAAAAGCACATACACAAGTTTCTCTATTTTATGCATACTATTTATTTTTGTCCACCTGCATCTCAAGGATTTATGCGAAAACATTAAAATGACAGTGACGCTTGTATCACCCAGCACAAAACATTGACGGATTACATTATGAATATATTTATTGATGTATGACGACATTATACACTCTATGGATGCTTAAGTTTTCCAATGGATATGATTGTAATGCTATCAATAATTCACAGCTTACATATTGATTTGAATTTCACACTGTTGAGTGGGACGAATTTAGATACAGCTTAAATCGTCCTTTTCCTTGGCTGGGATACATTTCTTCTCTGATGTTTAGCCCCAAAACTGGTTCTGCCGGAAAACAGCAGTTTTCACGGTTATGTTGTGAGCCGTCGCCTCTCAAGTTTATCTGCATTTAGATTTAACTTTAGGCTGTATTAGAAAAAAGTGTTTTAAAATAGATTTTAAATTGTTGGTTTCCATGGTTAACTTGCAATGATTAATTACGGTCACAAGTCTAGTAAATGGGAATTGAGGAACTATGATGCTAATACCAGAAGTACTTAAAAATTGCAGATTAAACTAAATTACAGGGTTTGCATGCAAAAAACTCATCGCTGGAAATAACTCTCATGCATTTTATTGCTGTAGATTAATTTTTGATTCTCGTTTGAAATGAGCAATCTGAACCAATTCAGTTCATAAAATATTGATAGAAGAAAACTTCTGGGAGAGAAAAAAAAATTCTGCAGGAAATCTAAGCGGAAGTAATTTAATCTGCGTTTTTGATCACGTGAACTAGAATTTTATGATGTAATCCTTCACCAGTTCATGCATTTTACTTTCATGGAATGTAATTCATTAGGTTTTCATGAACTCAAAGTAAAGTTTTTAAGTTAGGGAGATTTCAATTTGAATCTCATTTGTGGAACTCAATTGAAAAGTACTAAATTGAAGATGTAATTTAAAAGCAATTTAGATTTACGAATGGAAATCAAGTTAGCAAACATGCGGAAATCTTTTATGTCAGCTAAGATTTTGAATGAAAGGTTTCACTAAAATTTGATAGAATTTTTTAATTTAATTGATCTATAGAAATTCTTGAATAAAAATAAAGTTGAATTAGTTTTCCAGAAAATTTCCGAAGGGTTGCCAATAATTCATGCAAAAGAGCGCTATTAACTGTTGTTATAAATGTAACAACAAATATAATATTTATAATATAACAAATATTATAAACTGTTGTTATAAATTTCATTCTCGAGTCAACCCTAAACTTCTCACGACGTAATTACTTGAGTTGATGAAAACCCTTATTTTCAATGATGATGGCTTTATTTTCACTGCCTAAATTAAAAATGATTTTCTTTCGGTAGCTGAAAAGATAGAAAAATTGTTATTACATTCACACAGCGATGCTATGATGAATCTCATGCTAATAAACATTTTACAGGGCTTCAATTTCAATACTGACTCGTCGCAATCTCAAAAAATCCAATAGCATTTATTCAGTCCTCCATGTTTTTATTCTTTCTTCCAGAGACGATGGTCGGGTGACAATGAAAAGCTCCGACTCGACCGTCATGTCAGCGCTGGGTCCTAGGTCTGCCATAAGTTCTTCACCAGGATTTCTTCCTGGTTCTGGCGTGCACTTCACCAATTCCCAGCTGGTCTCTGGTTCTCCTGGAAGTTCTCTGGGCTGGGGGGACAGTGGAGACTTTGAGCTCAGGATTAGCTCAGTGCAGGCCTCTGACGCAGGAATCTACCAGTGTACGGCCAGGTCCAAACACGACTCTGCGCAGGCCCACACGGTGGCAACACTGGGCGGTGAGTACCAAAATGTCACCTCTGTACGGCCAGGTCCAAAGACTACTTGTAGATGACTTCAGCTCCTAGTCTCAGTTTGTTTGGTTTAACCCCAAGTGACTAGCTTTAGAGTCAAATTATTTGGTAGACATAGGGAAAACAGATATGTACAGTGAGAGAATTGAACCACAAATTGAAATTTTGTGGCTTAACTGCTATTTCGAAATCTACGAAAGAGATTCCTAAGATCTAAGATGAACATTTTTCAAATTATGAAGCGGATTTAGAATACCCATAAAATAGATTTTCATGGTATGCAACACTGTGGAGTAATTTTGGATAAACAAGTGGCATTTTGTACCCAAACTCGTTATTTTGCTCCTATGAGGACCATGACAGAATTTTTTGAGAAATGTTGTGTAGCGTTATTCAGAGTAATTGAAATCAGAGCGTATGACTCGGAACAAATCTATTGATTGTGATTCATTGGAAAAAATAAAATGAATGATATATTAACATACATTGATTTTTTACTGTCACCTCATATTGTCGATGCATATTAGCTTCAGAAAAGTGCGGTATGTTAAAATATTTTCACTTGTATTTATGTTTATATCATCAAACACGTGTTTCAAGGACTTTAAAAGTGATTATATGAATATTCAGGAAGCACATTTCGAGTCTAAAATCATATTATACAAATATTTATGATTTAAAGGTCAATTATTTTTATTAATTTGGCGCGCAAACTTAAAGGAAGTTATAACACTTAACAACGCACAGAAAGTAATCATAATTTAATATTATTTAATATTTTCGTGTGCTGAACTTATTACGGATTAGAAACTTACGAAAGAGCGCTAGGTATAACACAGCAGCACAAGTATATTTGGACACAAAATAAAAGTGGTCTGCCGTCTTAACTTCAAGTTAACGCTCAATTAAATGTATACTATCTATTTTGAGCAAACTGGAACTGAAATTGGAGGAAGGAATTGCCAGGGTTCAAGAAGATCAGTACTACGTTGATGCTAATTATCATCATTGTTTCAAATTCATCGGTTAAAATTTATTTATGCGTAGTTTAAACTAGGGAATCTTTATTTTTACATATTGGTATTCATCGTTTAGCAGGGTTTCACTACATTGACCTCCTCTGATTTTCTGGGCTCACCAATTTAAAAGACGAGTACAGCAATTTTTACGATTTATGATTTTATCTCCACGTGTATCCTCTTAATATCGAAAAAACTGCAATCGTGTTTTTTTAGAAAAACGAATTCGTGATTTCATCGAGTGTGGTTTTTGTTGCTCAAACCACCAGTCATTATTAATGACAAGTTTTTTTTATTGCTCTACTATAATGACTCGTGACAGTGCGTTTTTGTTCACGTAAACCAGAATTTTATGATGGAATCCTGAGCCAGTTCATGTATTTTATTTTCATGGAATGAAACTCATAAGATTTGCATGAACTCAAAGTAAAATATTTACTGAGAAAGAAGCTCATGGACTTCAACCATACACGTCTTCTCAATTTGCCACACAGCGTCTGCCCCCGAACTGGTGTACCGCTTCATCGCCCACACCCTGCAGCCCGGGCCGGCAGTCTCTCTGAAGTGCATCGCAAGAGCCACGCCTACGCCTCACATCTCCTGGACGCTGGACGGCTTCCCTCTGCCTCGCTCGCACAGGTGACACTTCCCTCTGCCTCGCTCGCACAGGTGACTCTTCCCTCTGCCTCGCTCGCACAGGTGACACTTCCTTCTGCCTCGCTCGCGCAGATGACACTTCCCTCTGCCTCGCTCGCACAGGTGACACTTCCCTCTGTCACGCTCGCACAGGTGACACTTCCCTCTGTCTCGCTCGCGCAGGTGACTTTTCCCTCTGCCTCGCTCGCATAGGTGACACTTCCCTCTGCCTCGCTGTGATGTACATAGCATAGCAGGATTGTGATGTACATAGCAGGGGTTATACATTTGTATCTCTGCGTCTTATGGGAGACAGTCTCCTACATTTTTCCGTCACTGGAATATGCGTAATGCTGACCTACTAAGGAAATGGTAACTGATTTTGCAATTGTAAAAAAAATTCTCCCCAATGTGCGCTGCATTTGCTCCATAAGATCATCCATCATGAGGGATGGCTACCCACAACGATCCTCATCATGAACAATTGGCCGAACTTTTGAGAAATCCCTAAGCCGGCAACGTAAAATCAATTTGGTCATGATGCCTAGTCCATACACTATACACAGTTGATGATGGATTTCGATCGGCATCAGGTCATTTGCGTTGGAAATCTTTGTCACAGACTGGACTTCACAAATGGCTGATGACGGAATAGTGCTACCTGGTGTGAACGATGGTCTCTCCATTACTCTTCAAGGCACTTGCACTAGGCTTTCCAAATATATAGCCTACTATCTGTATGAAGTAAGAAACACTAACCTCTCGGAGACACTTTGCATATGGCTCCAATCGCTAGAAATATTACGAGTAATATGTGTTCGACTCACACGCAGCTAAATACAGAAGTTAAGAAAACTACTAGTGCTTGACCAAGTCTGCAGTCAAGAGCGTGAAGATACAGAGGTAGCTTTCATGGCTCAAGGTTGCCAGATACACTGAGAAACTTGAAAATGAAGACACTTCCTAAGAAATTATCCATCTTTACTAAATTTTATTTAACCTTGGGGTAATGCTGTTCTTCAGTAAAGAAGATCAATTTCTTCGGGTCTTCTTCCTTTTAAACCTTCTGATAAGGTAGCTACTAAGCCAAACCATTGATTTGTTGTATATTCAAACGCTGAAAAATATCAGTTTTACGTGAGCAGTTTTCATTTGTCTGCACTGGGCCACTCCTCGGCTGCAGGAGTGTGACGCAGGCAGAAAATCTCATTTGGTTTGTGGTGACTCGACCCTCTCGAACTGTTTGTTTTGTGTCGACTGCGCAGGCGCCAAGTCATCAAGAGCCCTTGATAGTTATTGTGTATGGAATTTCACTCAATCTTTAAGAGTGATAGTCATGAGGCACTGTACAAGGAAATGGCTAAACATGTGGTTGTAAAAATTAATAAAAAAATAACGAGGAACAAATTCATCAATCATACTCTATAAATACCCAATATCCACGAGAGACTTTCGATTTTAGCTCGACAATTGCAATTTACGTCCTGTGTCAACTTCGATGGTTCCTGTACGTAGGAAAAAAATTCACGTCTGAATTTTTATGAACGAATATTTGTTTAAAGATGTTTTGGGTGTGCATCAGACATGTGAATGTTGTGAATGAGCTACTCTTGTTTTTTGTTGGATTGGACTGGTGAATAATTATACTCCTTTCAAAAATTATAATCATTCAATAAATGCTATTTCGATAAATAACAATCACGTGGATAATAAATCATTTTCACACAATTTCTATAAATATTCTATTCAGCATTTTAACAAGTTGAAAATCTTAACGTGTGTTAACAACAAAAGCCTTGAACGTATTACACTGCACAAATTTATAACGGTGTAAAAAATTAAAAAATATTGCGAGAAATCCCCCTGAAGCGACGAGCTCCAGATCCCAAACGTGTGATGCGAACTCTTTGCGTCGATCACTGCATGGAAACCTTCGAAACTTTCAGTTCGCGGAACAAATCGTTTTTCTCATCACTGCTTTTTGTGTGCGGTCGAACGAGATCCAGTATATCAAATTTTTCTAGAATCTGTGAGAAACGCTAACGATGACTATGAAAGTGCATAAAAACTTTCATGAAAGCATACGAAAAGCAGCCTGACTGAAGTTTGCCTGAACACATTTACGTCAGAACCCAGACATCCAAGGGGCACATTCATGTTAGAAAATCACGAAATAAAACATTTCTTTATTTATACCTGAGATTCAACGCGATAGCAACTTGAGGCACTGTTTCTTTTGTACCACTTCGTCAGTCTTTCTCGAGAGATAAAACTTTCAGCGGCTTTGTTTTTCTGGAGTTTAACTCCCCGCCCGTCGTTCATTTCGCCGCCCGTCTTCCAGCGCTGAAAACAGAGTGTCGGGGCTTCAACATTTTGAGTTGTGTGTTGCCACATGAGAGTGATGACTGTTGCTAAAACATGTGAAACTAGTGCTGCCTTTACCAGCTACACTAAATGATTACTCGCCTTGTTGACTCATTTCAGACTTGACTTTTGCGCTCGAAAGTACCGTAACATCAGTCAAATCCTTGAGTAATGCATCTACATAACCTACTACGTTGTTCACTGTAATGAACCAGTACATGTAAAAATATGTGGTACGCAACATTAAACGCGACTTAAAACACCCCGATGCACAGTCTGGTTCATAAGGAACTCACCCTATTCAAATATAGTGCAATGAAAATGATGAAGAATAACTAGTAATGGGATTGCTTTGAATGAGAGACGAAACTTAAAATTAATTGAAGTGTTGAATCTAATCGACCAAATCAATAAGTATTGCTCTGCTCTCATTAACATTATACTTAAAATAGAACGTTACACCAAAAAGTAACGTATCAAAATCATGTACTCTTAGCTCTATTCACAGCGTAATGGAGCCATCGCTGTGCAATGAAGTCACAGCAACACATATGGTGATCAAAAGGGTCTTGATAATACCACCATAAAATTTATGGTCTACATTGGAAAAACATCAGTCTCCATGACTTACGAAAAAAGCTACGGCAGACCAGAAGCCGTTCGAAATGACACCACAATTCAGTTGATTTCAAATAGTGTTGCTTCTTACCCAAAAACTTCGACCAAGAAACTTTCAACTCAGTGTAAATTTTGTACGCACATTCCTGATGACTTTAAATCGGACATAATCAAGTCGTATAAAGCTCATTCCCCCTTACTGGGAAGTCATTACGTAAAATTACAGTTTTCAACCACCTGAAAATCCCAGAATTATTTTTCAGCGTTCACCAAGCCCAGCCAAAGTTACAGCATGGTGGGGGTATCACAACTTCATGGATCATTGATCCCTATTTTTTGAAGATGTCATGGTAATGAACACATAGGAAATGAAAACCGGTAAAGGCTGATGATGCGGAGTATTTGTTACCTGAGATGGAAAATATGGACACAGAGAACACCTCGTTCCCAAGATGGAGCTCTTAAAGCTAGAGGGCCACAATAGCTGTGCTAACAACTGCTTTTAAAGCACTGAGTAATACCAGGTTACGGAGGCACGTCGTGGCCTTCTCAATCTCCTGATTTAAATGCTAGTGATATTTTCTTCTGGGGACATGAAAATGAAAGAGTTTTCGTCTAGAAACGTGAAATCTTACACGAATTGAAACGCAACAGTTTTCAAGAAGTTAGAAGAAAAATTTCAGATGTCTTGGGCAAAGTCGTGAACACCAGCACAAAGCGAGCCCGTGTTTCTTTAAACAATAATGACGATCAACTGAATAAAATACAATTCACACTCCTCTGTTAAATAAATTTCCATGATCTCCTGCTTCATCTTGTATTGTCTTTATCTCTTGATATCTTGTAATTTTTAAAAATTGATTTTCAAAAAGGAAAAGTTATTTATGAGCCACCTTGTGTTTGGAAAATTCGGCAAGATATTGCCTTAATGAGATTTTACGAATCATGCTCAGTATGTACCTGTTCTGTACTGTTTTTAACTATAATTTTCTTCTTAAATTTAGGTGTAGTTTTCAGAGCACTAATGTGAAATGCTTCTTTGTGCATTATTCTTCAAGTCTTATAAAAATATTCCCTTACTGATTCACTACGTTACTGAGCAAAAATACACCTATTTATTAATCTTATTTATTTTTAAAGATATCATGCTACTCCTACCTGAAAATACCATTTGTTAATGAAAATTTGTTCATTTATCTTTATGATAACGCTATCTATGTATATACTATTATCAAGAATGTATTGTATGATTACAATTTTATTATTAAGAGAAGCATACTTCCCTCATTTATGCCTTTTAAAATATCACTATATTAAATTCAGAGATATGATTGTTAAAACGCATTCTGTACGCTTAAATCTTACTTAATTGCAGATTTTGTCTTCAAACAAGAATGTCAAGTACAAACCCTTCATGAGGTATAGGATAGGATAGGATAGGATAGGCAATAGGCATAGGTTTGTTAGGTTTGGATATCGTATGCCACTGGACTATCACCCCAGTGGAGACGCTTTAGGGTGCGTTCACACTACGAGCGGAGCGGCAATAATGCTTGTACACGTTCGAATGCAAAAACGCTCGGCTTTTCACACCACGAGCGGAGCGGAGCGGCGCGCTCGGGAAATTCGTTGAGATTTTTTGACGCTCGCGGCGAGCGTTTCTCTTTGGCTCCGCCTTTGGATCGTCATATCTTACAGGGGTAGAATTGTCGTTTGATTTCAAAAAGTGTAAGAAATAACTAATAATTTGTACAACTAATCATATAAAAGGTGTAACTGATGGTGTAGCATGTAATATTTTTGTTTAATTCTGCCCATATGGGTTTATTAAGCATTTGTTTCTTTTTTCTTCGGCTTTTTCTGATTTGTAAATTTATTATTGCTTCAATTTAAGGATTTTTTTTTATTTTCCCTGTTATGTAGTTTTATTTTGATTTTGTTGTGCTGTGTATCTTATTTTATTATATTGCTAAAGGAATAATTATGTGCGATTTTTCAATAAAGTTTCAAGAAAGTTTGAAATGGGAGGAAAGGGAGGAGGAGGCCTCAATGAGTGTCTGGCACACAATAAGCTGCAAAATATTAGGAGCTTAGGTGATTTTTTCCAATAATAACGGATAACACTTCAGTATTTTAAGAATTTTTCGGTTAGGACAAGTCAGTATTTGTCAGTATTTTTCACTTATCTTTCTCTGGCACAACCCTGAATTTCTGAAGGGAATTATTTTCCCTGCACTGACCTTAAAGTCACCTCAAGACGCTCCTTTATTCTTATTGGCCTACGAAAACCTGTCATCCTATAAAGTAATACAGCCTTTGTGTAAAGACTTTCATTTTGCTTGAACTACTTTGGTTTACATGTATCCTCAATAATCCGTAAATACTCTAAGAATTGCGATTCATCTCTCCTCAGTGCTTCGAAGAGATAGTGGTATTCTCCACTGCGATATCTCCTCATATTGATGGGATGGACCCAGTATTTCTGTTTCTGTTTCTTGCTGTCGAACTATAGGACCGAACTCGCGAAATCCTCCATTGCGACTGATTCCTGTGGACGTCGCTCTGCTCAGCCTGCATGTGAGCACACGCTCCGCTCTGCTCCGCTCCGTACCGCTCCGCTCCGCGCCGCTCCGGTCGTAGTGTGCACGCACCCTTAGGTTATCTCAGTTATAAATAAGTTTTCGAGATTTCTGTCTTTCGCCTTATGCTCCCACTATGCTTCTTTCAGTTTTCTAGCATTTTTCGTTATCTTTTTCGTCTCTTTGTCTTCTTCTTTCATAACTTGTGGTTTTCTGCGCAGGGTGTCCTGTGTGGAAACACAATATATGCGTAGATGCTAAGTTAACCTTAGTGCAAACTAAATGGTTCTTTCTCTTCTCTCTTTGTAAACATTTTTGCAATCAAAACAGAACCCTAAACTAACTACGAGCATTTAAGTTGTACTATCAGGCACAAAGTTTATACAGCGTTCATTAAGTAGGCATTACACAAGTGGACATTGCAAAAGTCCGTGAGAGTTGCAGCGATTGTGCGAGTTTTCTTCACAAGTGCACACTCTAAAGGCCTCGTAGATCGATGCTGCCACGCGTACAGTATACAAATACTGTACAGCACGCTCACTCACACCTCCAGCACAACCTCCTCCCACCCATCTCTTGCTAGAGGATTAATTTTGCAGAATTCACACCATTTCTACTATAAGAAACAATGCAGTGAAAGTAAACGTGTTGAAGTGAGAGCTTGGTATTTGAACGCTCGGCAAAATTATATGCTCACTCATGCTGAGGCATGAATTATAATTGACAAACTTAAACTTTTTTTTTTGGGGCACGAAAATTTGTGTGATTCGATTTTTCTTTAAATTGTTTATATATATGTATAAAACATTATACGGTCTCTGGCATAGATGCTACATATGGTCATTTCGAGCCCTTCTTTGGAGTCTGTGGGATACCCTTGAACAGCAAAGTATTCCAAATAAGAAGAAACTTACTTTTTTGTACTTGGTGTTCAAAATTACTCTCCGTGGTAATTATTTAATTCTGCAATAAACATTTATAAAAAAATTAAAATGTACATTAGACTTCACAAAAATTGAAAACAACGTTATATATTGATGGTATCGTCCATAATTTTCAATATGAAGTTGTCTCCCATGTTATGAAGAGTATGTCGAGCCACTGAATAACACAAATTAACTGAGGGAAAATGGCCGACCCCTGGCCGCTCACTTAGTGGTTGAATAAAAAGCTGTGCATGAAAAAAATACTGTATAGGAATCTTTATGAACTGTAATAAATTTTTGTGTGGTGTGGTAATGCTAAGAGAACAATGTGTCTAGATTCCTAACTGCCGAGAGACTTTTTGAATCTCTTGTGAACCACTTGATCCACTTGTGTCACTCAATTAGTGGAAAATGCACAATTTGCCAAATGGCATGTTTATCGGTGCTTACTGTGATTGTCTATAGAATTTTAAAACGATTTCTCATAAATACTTCACACCATTTTCTTCGTGATGACTTTTCTCTGTGATCAATATTATACTGACGTTCAGCATCGCATGAAAATTTTGTGCAAGACACATTGCATACAAATAGGTATAAACCCAGAAAAACAAAAATTCGCACATGGTTATGAAATAGCTCTAAAAACTCATGTTAGGATACATGTATGCAAATGAAAAATTGTATGGCTGCTTCCATGTTTACTACAATGTATAGTCTACAAACATACGCGTGTCATGCTTCCGACAACCCACCCCTGATGAAAGGAATTATTTTAAAAATAAAAGAAAAATAGTGCATGTAAAATATCTCTTTGTAGCCTTGTCTGTTTCTAGCACGAAGCTGGAGCTACTCTTAACTTGAGACACCTGCAGGGGAAGAGAAGTATTTAGTTTCCTCATTAGCAGGGAGTCCAAACTTCGCCTTGTTTAAGCGCTTACTCGCAGCTCTTTGTACCTTGCTGCTGCTCTGGGGTCAAGTCGTCCAACCTGCTCCACAATTTCGCTGAAATAGACTTTTAGCGCTCCTCATTCTGAAAACTTTGATTATTTTAGAGCAACTCAGTAGTTGTGGAAATTTAGAATCGAACCTATGCGAAGTGTTCATTCTAGTTTCAAGTTGTGCGAAAAAAAATGATTAATGAGAAGCCTTCTGCTGTGAGCATATAAAATGTGTCGCCAGTGTCTAACACTAAGAACTATCTTCGAAAATGTAGAATAACCTTATTTTCTTGAGTAGACGTCGGTCTTAGAGATGTTTAACAACCATAAGTTTTATTTGTATTGTGTATACATGGAATTGAATGTGTAATTTCAAAAATAAAAAGGTCATGAACACGAAAAAGTAATTGAAGGAGAAGAAATGGCCAGGCTGTGTTTCTCTGAAATCGGTCTGACGAAACCACAAACACCTTTGAACAAAAACGTGCTAATTTTTTCAGGAGTAATTATTTTAAATATTATTCCTAACATCTTATTGTGCCAACAGCTATGGTGAACGGTGATTCATTCTGCTTACGAAACAAATTACTCGTAGGAAAACTTCTTGTAGTAAATAGTTATAAGATAAGCTTTAAAATTAAACACTCTGCAGCTCAAAGTTATCTCAGCAAATTTTGAACGTTTGTTATTGTCCATTACTGTAGTCTTTCGTCTGCTTGCTTTGCATTTATCTGATTTTTCATTCAATGAAAACTCATATCGGTGGATGTTCTCCTATCTAGAATATTTATGACGTTGCTCAAATTCTTATAATAATAAACTTTCTTGTTCCTAACGCTTTTAAATATAATAGCTTTAGTCCTCATCTGCCATATTTTATTTAGGTATAGTCAAAAGTAGTTTCGTGAAATATATGACTAATGTTGCAATTTTCTCTTTATTGAAGGTCTCATAATGTGTAGAGGAAAAATTTATTGACAAATTATGATATTAGTGGTATTCCTATTTCTTTTCATTGGTCATGTGGTCCGGTGTTGTCCGTCTTTCGTATAAAGAGTCGTACGTTCCAAAATCCCGCCCTGGGAGCCCGTGATGTTTTCACGTAGCGAAGTGTAAGAACGTAGCCTCAATTTTCCGTTCGATCCTGATTTTAAAAATAGGTACCGACTCGACTTAAGGGGGTGACCATTACAGCGTCATGTCATTAACTACGAAGCAGTTGACGAACCAGTGTATCGCACTTCATTGATTCAAGAAAAATCAACTTAAAACTTTCACTTCTGACGGTTCTGGAAGGGCGAAGTTGGTTTCTTCTTCCACTTCAGAGGAAAAGGAATTCTTCCAAAAGAATATTTTCAAATTTTTTGGGTCAAATTCTGGGACGAGGAGAAATTTTTTAAACATTCACTAGTTGTGTTTCACGGAACAATGACTATTTTATTGCTATTGTCCAACAATTCCCATCATTTTTACGTTTTATTTTATTTTGTCTTCAACACGCCCAAGGTTTCTCCTAATTTCATTCGTTTACTGATGAACCAAAATTACAACTTAATTCATAAAATGAAATTCGAGAGCATTAGTTCTGTACAATGAAAAGAGTTCTCCTCTCTCTGTAGACTGTTTTAGATAGCGCCGTTTCTGGTTGAAAATGAGCGGGATTTAAAGATCGACGAAAAAACACGTTGGAGCAATTTAAAGTATAGTCCTGAATAATAAGAATTTTTTAAAATTCTTTTCCCTAAAATATCAAAATTTAGGACTCAAAGCGTGCCGCGACACGTCGTTTGAACCTCATTTTGTACTTGTGACATCTAGTTCTTCACTTTTCCGTTGAGAGAAATAAATCGGCATCGGAAGAAAGATATAAGATAAAGAGTAAGAGAGCTACATACTTTATTACCTATAGAGCAGAGCTTGAAGGCACGCTTATAACCTTAATGAACACCGTCAGCACCGTCTTTTTACGCCTATCCATTCACTGGAAAGATCAGTAACAATCTTCCAGTTTATCATTTTATCAAACCCAATTTCCATTTCTTCTCAATGGAAATTTTTATTTGATTTTCTAACCTAAAATCAAATTCTCTCTTTTTGGGATTTCAAGGTTTTTGATGGGCCAGTACGTGTCGCCACTGGGTGACGTCATCAGTCACGTGAACATCAGCAGCGTGCGGGTGTCCGATGGAGGTCTCTACCAATGCACGGCCCAAAACCCAGCAGGATCGGCCAACCACGCTGCCCGACTCAACATATACGGACCTCCAACCATCCGACAGATGGAACCCCAAATTGCTGTTGCTGGAGAGACTTTCATAGTCACTTGTCCCGTTGGAGGATATCCCGTTGAGAGGGTCACATGGCAGAAAGGTATTCCATATTTTAGGCTCCTTACATGGATATTTCTCATGTTTACTAGGTATCAAAGCAATATCGTGTTAGTAACCGAGGTGTAGTTTTGTCAAAGACATTCGCGAGGCATGTTTCTCCGGTTACAAACATGTAACGAATTATAGTAATTATGGTTTACTTTTCTTCATTGGATCACTCCATTTTCCTGATCGTACATGGGAAATGAAGTTTTATTAGTAAGTTCAGTTATATCGTGCCTTAGAATTTTAATTGCTAAGGAAATATTTTGCTTAGCTGCGTGAACTCATGAATCAAATATTTTATATTTTGGAAGAGGTGGCTACATACAGTGAACTTCCTCAGTATCGTGAAAATGACTTTATCTTGTAAGAGTTTTCCGTATTGGGAAACATTTTAGTGCGTGCTCTGTCCCTTCAGTAGCAGGAAACCCCAAAACCAAGTTGGCATCAAAAACTTTATGCTTTGATTTTCGATTTTGATCTCTTGACTTATCCTTCTTTTCCTTAATTTGTAACTTGTGAGCGAAGTATTGAACATTTTTTTGTAAACATTGGACGAGATATTTTCTTTCCCAAGAAAATCTAAGTCTATTTAAAAAACGTAGCCGTGCTTATCAGAGCGGATAAGCTGAATTACGAGAATGTACTTCTAACTTAAATACCTATCTATTTACTCACCTACTTAACTCCCAATTTGTTTGCTTATCCTCGTTGATGTTAAACTCTACAGGCATATGCAAAAAAAATAACACACACTAAAGAATGTTCTAAGCCCCTTTTCGATTTAGTAGCTTACGAATAGTCAATAAGACTAACTCTTCTATGGAAATTTCACATGTAATAAATATACATTGCATCGCTGTATAGTTTACGTGTAGAAGAGATAAACGGTAATATTTTCAATAGTATCAGAGTTACCAATTGATAATGGAGCTGGTCTCCGAAATGCTTTCTAGAATGAACTGTTTTATGGTAGCTGTTTTATATGTAGGCTTTATAAATTTAAAGAAAACATGATTTCTATTCTCGCCGCCGTGTTCTTTTTCAAGTTTCTTAAAAAAATTTGATCAGACGCTCCTGAAAACAAATTTGTATCTTCAGCAAGATAAAATTTTTCACATTGTTGCATGAATGAACAAATTTTCTCCACCCAGCATGAAATCCTCCTTTTTAATCCCATCATTTGGTATCTAAAGTATGGAAATGGCAGGCCCTCGATTGATCACGATAAAGAGGCTGTGTTTTAGATTCGGATATCAAACTGCACGTGACGAGCGAATCAGCCTCCGATGCAAGCGAACACACTCAATAATCAATGTCATAAAAAACGTGAAAAACTTCGCGCTTTGGCAGCGAAGGTTGGATAATATTTTATTCACGTCCTGTACAAGTCAGGAAAGAGTTGGTTGTTGCTCATTTATTAGGCATTTCCCATACATAAAATAAGGCGCAATCTGAATAAATTGTGTTGTGCTTTGCTGTGGAACCTTGAACTTTTACTGTGAAGACTCGGCATCATAGTGATGTGCCTGTAATTGATGGAAAACTACTCATTATTTTGATTCGAAGTTTTTGTGCTTGAAGACAAGGAAATTCACCGACGTTACTGCGACTTATTTCCTGAGATGTTGGCAAGAAGTCGACAGCGTTCTGTTCGAAAATTTTCAATTGAAATTTACTACTTTTGTGGTTGAAACCGTCTAAAAACTATTCCTGGTAAAATTTTAGTTCATCTGTAAGCAACTATTTCAATTTTGTTATTGTAGTTAATTCAGAGGAGAATGAACATCGATTAAAATTGTCTATGCACTGAAAAAGTTCTTGGCACATTTCAGTGTGTCTCTCTCAACTACAGAGTCAAGCGATTGGGATAGTTAAATCGCGTATTCAAATACCAAATTGGTGAACTTTTAAATAACAGCTTTTAATTAAAATTGTTAAAATAAATACAAGCTCACCAGAGATCTTTGCATATATACTTGTTTTTTTAATAGCTACATATTCACAGCTAACCTTCACAATTCATTGCTAGTGTAAGAAAGTGAAACTTTCAAGCGAAAGGCCGTAAAATTACCTTTAAGTAAGTCGTGGTCGGTGCACTAACGCATGTCATACCGTTTAGGGCACGGAATAGTATGACGCAACACATTTGAGGCCTGCATTCGTGCTGGGTTTAGAGCGTGTAGGCAAGTACGACACACTTTAATGCGTCAAAAATGGGCGTAGGTAAGTGTGTTGGTGACAAGGAGATGACGGTTAATACCTAGAGGTAAAGTTCCTAAAGCTGTTTCTCAGAATGTCAATGAAGTCAGGGTGGAGATAGAGCTTGAGCAAGACTAAGTCCATCCTAAATCTACTATATAATAATACACAGTAGTTACTTGCTTGCTTGGTCCGTCTCTTTGTCACGCTCATATGGATGCTAAATGATCATTTTAGGACACGAGTTTCACCATTGCACTGAACAAGTACAAGAATATTTTGATCGTGGATACTATTAGGTTATATATATATATATTTATTTGCTAGCCACACCAGGACGATTTATTTAAGGGAAATATTGAATCCCGTCATTTTTGACGGCTCGTGTACATTAGTTATCAGAAAAGCGAGCAAAAACAATCCAAATAGTTTCTGTATCGAACTATAATTCTTTTTGCTGAATGTTTAAATACACTCTCCCACGTGGTTCCAAAATAACTTCTTTCAATCCAAAATCAAAATAAAAGTTGACATGTTGACTGTGTATTAGGACATAGTTGCATCACTAGGTAAATTTCTCATTTACTCACCGCTGTAAGTAAACAGCATATAAATTATTTCAACACCTTTTTCCAGAACAGATTCTAGCATACGAGGTACAACGCTATTACATTTTTCACGCTTCTTAGTAGAGATAGAAGTTTCTCGGGCAATGAAGCCGTATTTTAAACACTGCTACGTTCAATCTAACTTAAACAACCATAGCATTGGCACTAACGCAACGTGTTAAATGTACATAAACAAAGATATCTAAAAATAAAATATGTCTAAGCCGCTTACGGCGGCTCTTGATGTACGTTTCTTCAAAAACGTAGAATGATATCCATTTTTCTTACTCTGCAGAAAATAAAATAAATAAATAGTATCGAGTTAACTAATCCATTGATCAGTCTAATGCGTAACTAGGTAAAGTGAATTAAGTTAGACATCATTGCACACCTTGAATAGCGTTGATGGTAGGATGCCCTAAAAGTCGTTGAACTTATTCGGGTTCACAGGTAGCTATACTCAAATTTAATCATTGCATTAGACCTAAATA
The DNA here is from genome assembly GCA_014220935.1 of Platorchestia sp. MABIK. Classification (NCBI taxonomy): domain Eukaryota; kingdom Metazoa; phylum Arthropoda; class Malacostraca; order Amphipoda; family Talitridae; genus Platorchestia; species Platorchestia sp. MABIK. The sequence goes on from JACJUY010000024.1 coordinate 181,293, forward strand.
ATAAACTACTTCTATATCGCTTGAGGTAAAATCATCAAAAATCTTCAAAAAATCGGTCCAAATAAATAAGGGTCATAGAGAAGCAATAATGACCCGATAGTAAGAAACGTACATTTGACATTTACGGAGTTATCAGCGTAGTCTCCAAAATACTTGAGTTGTCGTAGAGGTACAACATGTGGTTTCAAGTTCTCCTGAGCAGACTTGGCTACAGTACGTGTTACTGAATGTAGCGTAGCATGGTCGACTTGGAGGAACTTATGCAGCCAGTTCTACCTATGCAATGATGTCAATTGCCTAACACTCTGGCTCCCAGATTTGGGGCCTTTGTGATGTATTATTATATTACTCTCAAGGAGTCTGAATTTTGTATTTGGTTTGTAAATTACTTTCTCTATAACTGCTAGGGGATGTCCAGCTCTCAGCTGGGTACTACTCCATGCAGAATTATTACTCCATGCAGAATTGCAAGATTTCGCGCAAGTGCGAAACAGAAAGTCACTACAGTCCCGAACAAAGGGCTGCCTCTTCTGAGCAATCAATGCATTGAATTTAGCTGTGACAGACGCACGAAATGATCAAAACAGCGACACCATATTTCAAAGTTCGATTGCTGTTGTGTATTTGTTGCTCACAGAACCGGCTTGTGACAAGCTTAACATTAACTTCCGGACGTCAGGACCTTGATGAAACATTTGTTTGTCACTCATATATTGTGTCAATGATCTGTTGATTGTCTCAGCAGAGATTTCGAATATATGCAGGAATATTTTTATCCATTCTACGCTATTTTTTGATTGGATCTCTCCCCTCAGTTACAATAGATGATATTTTTTTGGCTGTTGATGGTGAATCATGACAAAAGAGAAGTAATTTTCCTCATTTATGCAAATGTTCACTTTTCGCTGTGAACGGAGTATCAAATTAGGAAAAAAATTTCACCTAGTAACGTCTGTCTTCAAGTTAGGACAGAAAAGGAAAACAAATGAAGGAAGTTGATACTGGTAGAAGAAAAACAAGGTAAAGGGGCTTTTAATTTAAAAAAATGAGGTCATGATGCTGTAAAATAGTTTAAAAAGTGAAATGTTCGTGCTGTGTGATGGAGGAAAAACGAAACAAAGGTGCTGAGTAATAGAAAAATGCGATGGCCTTGCTTTGAAATAGGAGAATGAGGTAACTTTTCCTCGTTAGATGGAGTTGCTCTGCCGTCGGATCACCGTCAGCGAGTGCACAGCAACGGCACGCTGACGGTGGCCTCTGTCACCCGTCTGACGGACGAGGGACAGTACGCTTGCACGGCCCACGACAGACAGGGACGCACGGACATGCAGGCGTTCGGGCTCCAAGTGAAGGGTAAGTCATGAGAGGCCGTGTGAAGCTGCTGTAGCAATAATCGAAGCTACGCAAAATCACAAGTAGGCAAACCGTGCGAGCCATCGAATTAATTTGTTTCTACCATAGTGAAAGAGACGAATTGGCATGATTTTAGAAGATAGTTAACTTCATGTGAAGTTGGATTTTTGAAAAACTTTGCATCGGTTTTGATTATGATGCTGTGCTCTTCTTCCATACAGTTAGTTATAAATGCCAGCTTTTGATGCATTGAAAATGAAACTTACGAGGAGCGAACCTAAGATTAGTAAGATGAAATGGACGTGAGCTCGTGGGCTCTCGGTGTACAGTTTTATCTAAAAATTTAATAATTCAACAATTGGTCTGAACAACTAAGTGTTTTTCATAAATAGAAATGATCTATTGCTGAAAAATAAGGCGTTTTGGAAGCATGACCAGTTTACCGCAATGGATTTTTATTTACTTCTGTTGAACAGCTGAATTGCTTCACCTTTGAAGAACAACTGAATTATTTTACTTATGATGAACTATTGAATTACTTTACTTTTGATGAACAACTGAATTACTTTACTTATGATGAACTATTGAATTACTTTACTTTTGATGAACAATTGAATTTGTTTACCTTTGATGAACAATTGGATTACCATACTTTTGATGATCAAATGAATTACTCGCAACTTTGAATAGAAATTTTTGCAAAATTATTTTGTCGAATTTTCATCATTTAGGAGCTTCGAGTGTCCGGCGTTCACATGAAAAGTTAGAGCATCCGCTTCTCTAAAAATTCTGTATAATAAGCAAATATTTTGATACTATGAATTTCAGAAAATTAATACACCAGCCTAGTGACACTCCCCCAAATAAGCATTTTCTTGACAGACGAAAAGAAAAAAATATTGGATTTTGCTCTGGCTTCAAGCTTTCACATTTTTGACTGCATGCAGTGCCTATGAAAGTGTATTCCTATCAAAGGCAGATACGTTTTTTATGAATCACTTACGTTTATTTCTTTGAAGACAAATGTAACTCACAGGCTAGAGGTTCCAGGCTCTTCAGCCAATGTTAATCCCGATTCTCAAGCCAGATTGTTAAGCCAATGATTGATGTCTTAATGAGTGTGTGATTGCCGCTTGTAATTCCTGAGACATCGGCAACGAAAAGAGAGAAAGAGAGAGAGTGAGAGAGAGTGAGAGGGAGAGTATGTGTGAGAGAGAGAGAGAGAGAGAGGGGCATACCAATTGCATGACGCTGCTTGCCTCTCATGATGCTAGCCGATCACCCCGGCTGAAATAATTTAGCTCTGCTAATTGGTTCCATTAGCATATTAGCCTCAGAATAGTTCAATTACATTAGTGTCATGCGAAGGTGGAGGATGAGGGAGTGGGTGATATGTGTAGAAAAAATGACGTGTTCTTTCTAACTCTCAGTGTTTCTACGCTATCAAATTTAATGTGTCTCTCAGTTTATAATGAATTAATGCAGGCAAAGCCATGCCTATAAACATTTCGAATATAAGTTTCTTTTGGAATCAAGTAACGGGAAATTCATGGAAGTGAAATTTTAGATAACAAATTATCCGAATTAAATTACGTTGAGAATTCGTTTCAATTTTGTAATTAAATTTTTACTTTGACTTAATGTCTCTCAAAGTTTCACTTCAAACGAATAATTTTGATAGCTTTGTGGAGCAATTTTAAAGAAGTAAGTGCTGCTCTGTTTGTAACTCTGGAAAGATTTTCAAATTTCTTCCAACGTTTTGCTTCCACATTGTCGGGACATGCGAGAAAATTTACTGTTACAGTTGTGAAAAATAGTTTTTGAAATATATTTTTGAATTGGTTAGTCAAATTAAAAATCATTCACACGCAAAAAAATTTGCATGATTTTGAAGCTGACTTGATATACATTCAGATCCACGTCCGAAGAGTGTTGGCCGATACTAAAGTGTTTTTCCCTTTAAATACATACAGTATTTCAGTAAGAGTTTTTAAATATTTCAGAATAGTTTATGAAATGATTCATTTTTGGAAATTCATTGATTCATTTTTGCATCACTTTGAAATTCCTTAACCTAAGAAGTTTTTCTGACAAACGCCACAGATGTTGGTACTCAAGTAACTCTGATTTGTTGATATTCTTCTGATTTATTATTATATGTAATTAAAAGCCAATTTAGATAACTTTCATGTCCCTCCCATTTGTGTGTCATTTTGGCACGATATTTATCGTTGCTTCTAGACATCAGTATCTAATGCAGTTCCAACACTTCAGTGCAAGAGCAAAGTTATTAATGTAAATTTACTCGTGGTTTTAAAAACTATATACTTCATGAGGGTGTGAATCCCAATAACGCTCTTGAGCTAAACGCAAAAAAGTACCTGTTCAAATGGGAAATGTTTTGAATCTTTCCAAATTAACTATCGAATGATCGACAGTTTCGACTAACTTTTTCATCAAAATGATTTTATTCATTTGAGGCTCAATTTTCGTGCTTGCACTTCTGATAAGGTATGAGATTAGCATTATGTTTGCAGATGAGCCATGTACTCAGCTTAATTAATATAACCTAATTTCTTTCATTAATCTACTTTATTTTATCCCATAAGGACAAATAAGCAAACATTTGTGTTTGTGGGGGTACTTCTTTCTGTTTGTGGGGGTACTTCTTTCTGTTTGTGGGGGTACTTCTTTCTGTTTGTGGGGGTACTTCTTTGTGTTTGTGGGGGTACTTCTTTCAATACATTACTCCATGATTCATTGTTTACAACTCTAATACACCCTAACCGACGTTAGTTCCTATTTTGAAAATACCTTATAAAATATATTTTGCTTGGGTGGATTTTTAGGAAATCTTCATCAATGAATATGTACCGTAATTTCTTGATCGGAGTGGTTTGAGTGACCGCTTTTGAGATGATTTCTGAGACCATCAATATCGTATCACAAATATTTCCATAATGATAATTTTGAATTTTTTGCCGGCGACTGGGGTATTATTTCAGTGGCTCCGAGCGTGTCCGCAATTCATTTCCAAAGCGGACTGCAAGCGGGGGACCGCGTTATGGTAGGCTGTTCCGTCAGCAAAGGTGATCCCCCAATCCGCATCTCGTGGCTCAAAGATGGAGTTCCACTGCAGGCGGTGCGCGTTCCAGGCGCATCTGTGCAAGACAAAGGAGAGTTTGGCAGTATTTTGGAACTGTCACCCATAATAAGCAGCCATGCTGGCGTGTACACCTGCACAGCCCGCAACGACTGGGCTCAGCAGTCGCAGAGTGCCACTCTAACTGTCAATGGTACTACACGACAGGCCAATTTCAATACTTATTACGCATGCAATCGTTTGTTTAACTCGGCTCATCTAATGTATATTAACCGAATGAACGCCATGCCTTTGTATCGTTGAGTTATCTTCTTCGTACACAGTTTCTTTGTAAAAATTTCCATTTTGCTGTGCTCCTTTGACACTGCAGCACTCAGTGTTGACTTACCATATCCTGTCTTTCGTTTTCTATAAAATATTAATCAACTGCTTTGACAGATTTATGAGAACGACTCTTCAAGACGATAAAAAAAAGCTCATTCCTTTCGAGATGCGCATCGGCTATGCTCAGTCGTTGGTACTTATGTACATCGTTCCACGTTCGTTGTTTTGTTCTGAAGGAGATACCTCAGTTTTAATTTGACTGTTGTGTTTTATTATGGAAATTCGAACACAATTGAGATGTGTTGGCCGATTCATTTCTTGACATGGAATGACTTTTTTCAATCCCTGAATCTACTGGACATTTCTTCACCGAGGGATTGGCTCATGGCGTTCCCGTTTTTTGTCTCATCTATGAGCTCTATTACAAATAAAGCTTTCAAGATTTCTCGCTGCCAGCCTTCTTATATGCCACTCTCGGCAACATATCCTTGTGACAAGCTGCCGAGATCTGCAGTGAGCAAGTTTTTTTGGACTTACAGTTCCTCCTCGCTTAGCACCGATAGTTTTCACGGGCGGCAGCAGGGCGGGCCAGAGGGTGCAGGCAATCTGTTCCTTGGAAGAAGGAGACTCGCCAATTACGATGCGCTGGCTCAAGGACGGCGTCAACCTTCTGGAATCCAATGGTGATATCCATATCTCACAAGCGAACGATTTCACCACTATTCTCGTGATCAAGAAGACCAGAGAAGCTAGTTCTGGTAACTACTCTTGTTCGGCGAGCAACTCGGCCCGAACTACCATTGTCTCCACGACTCTTTCCATCAGTGGTACGAAGCCGAGCAACTTAGCCCATTGATCAGAGTACTAGAACGAGGGACAAACTTCTAATGAATAGAATTATCGCTAGGGCAGTGTGAAATAGGAGAGGATTTTTTAAAATTAGGAAGAAAATCACGCAAGTAATAGGGAAGGGAAAAGAGACTCATACATAGTTTCTCCTTCAATAAGCCATGAGCTAAATTTCAAATATTTCTGTTAGGGGAAAAAAGCTGACATTTTTTCACGGAGGCTTCCAGGATGTGTTCTTGCTATTGATTTAAAAGTAATGATTGAGTGAAAGAAAGCTTTGCAGCGATAGTTTTGATCCATTTTCTCACTTATGGTGTCGATCTTACTATGGTATTTATGCCAATCAATGGGCACTGTACCCGACACAACACAGGCGACATTGCTAAATCGCATCATTTAACAACACTCGTAACCGAGGGAGTAAAACCCGTGCTCTTCATTTCAAGTCTTGAACAGCAATTGGCGCAGCTTTCTCTATCAACATTATATATACATATAAATTCATCCATCTGCGCATTCATTATAAAATGGCCAATGTAGGTAAGCACTCCGAGTGGGCTAATAATAACCGCTAAAAAGATCCTAATTTTTCTTGCAGCTATTAACGACCCATAATTGCGATGAACTTAATTAGCATCAAATAATTAGAAAAACTAGAGTGTGATTTAAACTTTTTGTTTTTACCCGAAAGATTTAGTGATGTTAGTGGTAGTTTTAGTAACTTGTTGTCTCACGATGCGACTTTTTATTTGACACTGCGCACATTTTCGTTGCTCGTTTCTTACTCGGTCTTTCTTTTTCATCGTTGATGATAAACCATCATTGAGTCAGTGTTTTTAAAGCCTTAATTTATTAAATTGTTTCTGTTGGATTTTATTCTACAACTTCAAATCCAATCAACATTCAATGTCTGTGTCGTCCGTATGTAAAGTTAAATATGTTTGCCTGACTCTTTCACCTCTCAATTTTTTCTATCTTTGTCTGTCTTTCACGCAAATATTCTGAATGTTCATGGTGCACGCTCAATTTATATAATGTAAGTATTGATTACATTTGGCAACAGTTAGCAATAAAATTGCCAAGAATTTCCGTTTCCGTGATTGTGCTCAATAATGATTTCATTGTGACGCAGCTGTCTGAACGAAACTCTCTGAGTAGGATCTTCTTTTTGACAGCACGAAACTTTACCTCTAGAACATGCAGGAAATGGTGCATCCCTACGTTCATTCATGAAACCCTTGAAAAGGCATTTTCAATCTACGGCCGCTATTATTAACATCATTAATCACCATTATATTCCAATGAAATCGGTAATTTTTTAGAAGATGACGGGCTGTTTTGAACACATCATTCAAGCCGTCTACATAGGTTGCCATTTTTCTGTGTTTTCGAGTTTGATCTTATGACATGTTGTCGCGACCATGTCGTGACTACAATTGTCGCATTGCTGAAGGCAAACGATGTCATAGAGAATGAGAGACTCGGCTTCGAGCATCAAGTCAGGTTAATTTAGTCGCGATAGTTACAGAAAAATTAAAATTTTAATTAAAGAAATGTAATAGTTCCAATTAAAGAAAAAGTTTTACTTCCAATTAAAGAAAAATTAGTGGTTCCAATTGTAAGAAAGTAGTAGTTTTAATTAAAGAAAAATAATACTTTCTATTAAAGAGAAAGAGTGCATCCAATGCAAGTATGAGTAGCATTTAAAATCAAAGAAAAATAGCTGAAACTTCTTAGTCAAATATATATTAACGTTTGAGAACTTATTGTAACAAACAATTATGCTCATAACCGATTGTAACCCTCCTCTTTTATTTATTCATTAAATTTAATTAATTCAATTCTACTTCACTTTCCATGAATGTCTGCTAGGCACTAATAATTAAGTTATATGTATACGTACGATTAAAGAGCAAGATTTTTTCTCAACTACTGAAATAATATCACGTGAATTTTAGGAAATTGCTTCGTCGATCTATGTGGAATAGAAACTGCAAAATCTACCTCCATCCTTTAACCACAGAGAGGCCCTTCAGACTTGGCAGTGAAGTATGTCATTGGCTCTCATTTGATATTTTTTGTATTCTCGTACAAATGATGCTTCTGTCCTCGTAGAAACGTAGATGAGAAATTGTGAGTTCATTTCTTAAATAAGGCGATGCATGTACAATCCCAGTCTAACTTTTTCGCCGCCTGCATGGATGTTTTTCACCGCGCAAGCAATTTAAGTGATTAAATTGCTTAGGCGGTGAAAAACATGCATGCAGGCGGCGAAAAAGTTAGACTGGGATGAGGCACTTCTCATCAAGTTTCCCTAATTTCTCATCTAGCAATTGAGCTTGGAAACACGTTCTTCAGTTTTGGATTCACAGTTTGAATTTAAAATCATAATTATACGTCCATGTTCACGAACTAAGTATCAGAATCACAAATTTTGTTGACGCATGAGACACTACAGTTGAAAAGCTACATTTTTTCTAAAGTTCTCATTGCAGTCTTAAAAAAATGGAATCTCGGTTTCCAAATTGTATACTTTTATTTCCATCTTTCTCTACGGGCGAGGTACTTACATTTCATTCAAGGGTTGCTTTTGTACTTGCTCTGGCTTTTGCTTCAGAGAGCAGACTAATGAGGATATCATTTCATTTTTGTAGTTACATTTGCCTTACCTTCACCCCAGTGCCCCCCACCTGGGTGACAGAGCCCATGGATGCGTCAGTTCCCCTAGGGGAGCCCCTAGCGGTCCCCTGCAGCGCTAGAGGGTTTCCTCAACCTAAGGTCACGTGGCTCAGAAAAACAGGTGAGCCTTCATATCAACCACAAATCTTTTATTAATATTCTGAACAAATTTCTAGACTTAGCTTGCTATTTTGGTGAGAAATTTAGATAACTTTTTATTTAGTGGCAACTCAAATGGAAAAAAAACTTTTGGGTAATTTTTCCAGCTTATCGTGAGTGAGGAAATTTTATGTTCCCTCATTCCAGCTTCTTCTGTCGCTGCTAACATTTGAAACTGGAAAAAAAAGTTAATTAGCCAATTAATGACTCAAGAATTGAGTTAGTTTGACCATCTCTTTGCTTTTAAATTGAGTGTAAATTGCAACTATGTAGGATTTGAAATATTTTGCGCGCAAATAATATCAATTTTTTTATGTGAGTCTTGCTAGTTCTTTTCATTATTGTTGATTCTTTCATGTTGACACTTCTAAGGGAAAGCAAGAACCGTAATATTTAAGTAGCCGAACACAGCTGAAGTCCTTTCTTGATCATTTGACAAAATCAATCAAAAAGGCAAAGTTCATACCAATATTTGAATTAAAAATAGTTTTTAATTTTCGATCCTTGTTCATACCGAGATTATTCGTCATCGCAGCATTCCCGTTGAGTGGATCGCTGTTTTTTTTTTTTGTTGCGCACCTTCACTCGTGTGGCTTCTCTAGCATCAGTCTTCTGTCAATGAAAGATGCAAAACTTTCGCTCAATCGTGCCGTGTCAGCTGTAACGGTCTCTTTCCTTTCCATAAAATGTAAAACATATGTTCCTGCAGCATCGTAGCATTAAGTTCCGAAAGAACTTTTAGCATAAGCGTTCCTTTCGCTTCCTGAACATCGAGAAGTACTTGCAAACCTGCTCTGAGCGTTCCTGATAAAACTTACGACAGCTGAAACAACTCACAAGTGAGCAAGATTGACTACATTAATATTTCCCTCAGACTTTTGTTTATGTTTGGAATGTCGCAGCGTCTGGAGAGTGGAAAGACGAGTTTCGAGGCGGGACCATTTGGCGCGGTCACGGCAGCAACGCAACGCTCGCTCTGCCTCGCGCCGCTCTCGACCACGAAGGCCGTTACTTGTGCAAAGCAGCCAACGGTGTCGGCTCAGGGCTGTCGAGGATCATCACCATCACCGTAGATGGTGGGTTATTGCTGCGCTCTCCGAGACGACTGAAAGATGATGAGAAATTTCTTCAGAATAAGAATGTTTTCAGTTCTGCTGATTTCTAAATTGAAGAAGTTGGATATTTTCTTGAAGAAAAGGTTTGGATGAAACTTTTAGGAGCACTGATCAGTTTTTACTAGATAAGTTATGTTACTAGAACGAAATAGTTCAACGATGTAAACTAGCACATGTTCGTCATGCATGTCTTTTGAGTATAGGAATGATATCATTTTACTGCACGAACACACATTATGTGATGGATTCTCTTGAAAATTAAGTTTTGACAGTGTTCATTTATGCTCAGGAACATTGAAAAAATTCTAATTCATAAGAATTTGATATCCAATTTGAAAGAGAGTTGGTTTCATTTATCAAAGCCAATAAAATTATCTGTCAGGTGGAAATCATATGTGCTCAATTAAATACGTCATATTTCTGGCAGTCTTTCCGATTTCATAGTTTTATGGATCTCAGAAAAATATCTTAAAATATTTCATTCTTCTCAGAACCTTCTTGATTTACGCACCCAAGCCCTAGAGTTGAGTCTGATGCAGGAAAAACAGGCAAGCAATTATGTCGTGTTTTTGACTGCACGTATGAAAACACAACTTCATTAGCAGCTTCCTAGAAAACATCAATCAATATATCTCTGTTCTAATTTCACAGAACCTCCATGGTTCCCGAATCCAAACCCCAGAGTTGAGGTTGACGTCGGAGGAACAGCGCTGCTGAGGTGCCGAGCGCGAGGTGACCAACCTCTTACTCTGCGCTGGGTTAGAGACGGAGCCACTCTGCCTGCCGGTCCTCGGTGAGGCAACTAATTTGTTCATCCGTAAATCTTGCCAGTGTTATGGCGGCTTGTTCTTGTTTTTCCGTTCGGTAGGTTTCGAAGACATTTTCACGAGTCGAGTTAATTAGCAGTCTAAATTAGAGACTCTATGAGATTGGCTTCATGGATTCGATCTGTTTTTCTCTTTGAAGTTAGCGATAAAGCTCTAATTATACGATGTCGTGTCTTATTGAAGTTCGAGGATATTATTTATAGTCTCATGCTATTGTATTTCAGAACTATACTTTTTTTGCCTTGAAGTTCAAGAACCCGATTGGAAAAGTTGACGATACTGATACTTGATTTAAAAATTTAGTTAAATTGTCTTGTGCCCGTGAGATGTTAGATTTCAACCTGATCTTGAACAAATCGGAATATTGAACCTCATTATTACATAATAACCAAACATTATAGCTTTTATGCAAGTCATTTTGATTACAGATTTTCATACCAATTATTCATGTTAAGCAGTATTTTGAGTACACTATAGTTATAAATGTCTTTTCGATGATGCAGAGTGAAGAAAGCAAATCATTACGCTTCGAATTTAAAAAATGATTTTCCATTCCTGGAGGAGAATATTCGCTTCTCCAGATCCATTGAATTAGGTTCGCACGTGGCTTAAAAGTCGAACATCCTACTATTTTAAAATGAAATCGAATTGTGTTCTATGTTTGGGAAATGAAGATCAATTGTTTCTCCGGCAATATAATTCAATTCCATTTCTGCATTTGGAATTGATTAATATTAACAGAGCTCTGCTTTACAATCGTTTGAAAAGAAACGATCGGAATATATCTTCTACAATGAATTGAGTCTTGTTGAAGGAAAAGGGAGCCGAACGAATTAATTAGATATAGATGAACTCGGTAATCTCTGAGAATCAAGTTTAGAGGGAGGAAAATTGGGTTAAGTGTTCTGAAGAAGATTCTCAGGTGCGCATAAGATCTAATTTTTGAGTTGAGGATTTGAACATCGACCTGAAAATTTTGAGAAGCTGGTGAAGTAAGTATTTTGGTTAGAAAAGCACACTCGGTGTAATGAATGCATTTTACTTGCAAAATAAACGTTCATTAATTCGTATGCATATTTGTAGAAGTATGACTGAATGAAATGATTAATTGTCGTACCTTTTGATTTTCAAATTAATTTGACCATTTGATGCTTTTTCATCTGAAAAGACCAAAAAACGCACCTTTAAGCGACAAGACAAAGTTGTGAACAACTGATAATTTCACGACTCAAATGACTGAAGGAAAAAAATTTCATTAACATTGCCTAGTTTCTGAGACATAGTTATTTAGGTTTGTTCATGATGTTATTTAATTTCGTAATGGGGATGTCAGTGAAGGTTAATTTCAATATAAGATTAAGTTTAATCATATGTGTGTGGGGTGAGTTGAATGATTTCAGTTCTGAACTTAATATTTACCACACAGTCACTCAGAGCCTTGATGCATTCCAGACCCTAAAAAGTGGTGTTTATTTTCACTTCTCATTAATCATTTTGGACTAGAAAGACCCTAGTTCAATCCCAGTCCTATAGTCGCAGGGAGTATCAGAGTTGTTGTTTTCATCAGAGTATGAACAACTTCTCTGCAGAATATAGAAGGCCAGTAGAAGAGTTTGGAGGAGGAACTCTTCTACTCAATGGCCATTTATATCATTCACTCATCCCTCCCATTAAGTCGAAAAGCTGAAGGCGGATTTTTAAAATGCGATTCTGTGCATAAAGTCTGTCAGTATCAATGAATATTCTGAAGGTGGGCAAACTTTCATTCAGAGATAGTTAGAGTTAAGGAGTTTGCATGAAAAATAATTTCCCTGAGATCATGGTTGACCAGAAAAAAATGGTACGCTTTAAAACCGAGTTTTGAGTGGTAACAGTACTACCCTGCGCGATCCCAGTAGCGGAAATTTATTTTCCAAAACTCATATGTACCCTAATTACATCTGCTATAAAACCAGCAGAAAAATCGGTGACATTTTTGCATAAATATTATTTCTTGGTCAGCGGTTAGTAAACTAAATAGAGTCAACGTGATTCATCAATTTCAAAATTCCAAAGAAGAATTTATGTCTTTTAATAATAGTTACATTAGCTTGGCCAGAATGATCTTTACGCCATGATTGCATATCCATAAGTATCAAAGTTTAATTTATAAGAATTTAGCAATGTGGGAAATGTAAAAACGTTGCATTTTATGCTTGATAGTTCAGTGTTTTAGTAACATGATCAGCAACTTAAGCACCATTTCACCACGGTTTGAGCTCGACTTCATGGAACAATCATTATTTTGAGCTCGACTTAATGAAACAATCATTATTTTGAGCTCGACTTAATGGAACAATAATTATTTTGAGTTCGACTTCATGAAACAATCATTATTTTGAGCTCGACTTAATGAAACAATCATTATTTTCGGCTCGACTTAATGAAACAATCATTATTTTGAGCTCGACCTAATGAAACAATCATTATTTTGAGCTCGACTTAATGAAACAATCATTATTTTGAGCTCGACTTAATAAAAGAATCATTATTTTGAGCTCGACTTAATAAAAGAATCATTATTTTGAGCTCGACTTAATGAAACAATCATTATTTTGAGGTCGACCTAATGAAACAATCATTATTTTGAGCTCGACTTAACGAAACAATCATTATTTTGAGCTCGAACTAACGAAATAAATATTATCAAAAATGTTTTTCTCGTGCAAGCCACGACCCACCGGAGCAAGGGGCGGGGGTGCAGGAGGCGGTGCTGGAGCTCAGCGTCAGGAGCGCCCGTCGCGCTGACGCGGGACTCTACCTCTGCGAGGCCGCCAACGCTCACGGCACGCGCACTGCCGACTTCCAACTCTTTGTTATGGGTGAGGGCTCAGATTTTTGTTTGGGTTAAGCAACAAGTATTCAGTATTTCTTGAAGGTAATTAGTGCTCTGAAAAATTGCGTGATAGAAAACTTTGTTTGGATGAGCGGGCACCCGGTCTTATGCTTTCGCGGCATCATTGATTATCATGCATGCGTTTCGCCACATGGAATGCATATTTATACATGCATATTGTCACCGTAGCGACGATGTACAGAGCCTAATCTTTACCTCAGACACTTTTTTTAATTGCAGCGCTGACGGAGGACAAAATTATAGCTGCCCCAAAGAGATAATTAAGCATTATTATGCATGGCGGATGGCCTTAAAGATACAAATTATTATTAAACAATAATTTATGTAAACTGATACAATTTTGTGGTTCAGAAAACACCCACATGGAAACACGCCCACACACTCTTATGCATTTTAATAAAACTTGTGCACTGTAAATAAGGACGATAGGCCATACATAAATATGTTTGTGAAGTAGCGAAACGAATATATGACAATCGCTTATGTGGCGAAGAAGATAGACTAGATATATGTGTGTGGGGGGGTCAACGAATGTGTGTGTGTGTGTCGACTTCGTTCCTGAAAGGAAGGAAATTAGGACTTTCAGGTTTTCTTGGTTTTGACAAAGAAGTGTATCTTATGTATCTGCCTTCATCAAATTTAATGTTTCGATTTTTATATTTCAGTCCTGAAAATACAATTTAACAACTCTTAAGCCTAATTCTATTTAAGTATTTACTTGAACGATGGTTCTCCTTTTGATTTGAGGAATTTTTAAGTCCTCTTCATTACATTCATCTTCAATTTTCTTAACAAATTCCTTATTGAATTAACGTTTGGACTCTGTGGTGGCCGCTTCGAAAAGTTTATTTTGTAGATCTTCCATCAATTCATATGTAGCCATTTTAGACATATTTTCGGCGTCATTGATCTGAGCAAAGCTCCAACAGCAACCCAGATTGAGCTCTCTTCAAGAATCTTACAGATTGTTGATCAAAATATCAACATATTCTACGTTTTTCCTAATTCCATGACCATTAACAAGATTTCCGGTTTCAGACGCAGCTAAACATCCCAAAAAAAATTGAGCACCCAGCTCCATGCTTTACTGTAGAAGTGTTTTTTCTTTAAATGATGTTCTAGATTTCCAGTATACGAGTCAGATGTTATGGCCGAAGAGTTTGTTTTTAGCGTCATGGGACCATATATCTGCATCAAAAATATAAAAACATTCTCCATGAGGCGTTTAGCAAATAAAATCTTTGATGTATTGGCTTCAGAAGTGGCGTTAGACTTAGATTACATGTTTTTAGACCTCTACTCTTCATAACTCTGCCATCTGTCATACGAGACACAGATGTTGGGGTGAGCCTGCGCAGCCGGAATGTCTTCAGTAGAAGCATGGAGATTGCTTTAGCATGCATGTCTGACCATATTATTTTCTGTTCTTTCAGATGAAATTTTCATTCTCCCACGTCCAACTTTGTTGGAGGCATGACTCTCTTATTGGATGCTGACATGACAGTTCACTTAAGAATATCAAATCTCTTGGACATCTTTTCATTCCCTTCACCTTCGATTTGAGAATTCCCCTCTTCATTTTCAAATTTGGCTCTTAGTTCTTTTGTCTTTGCATTTTTTATGCCCCCTTCAAAATGACCGCTAGCCCTCCCTCAACTGGCGACTGACGAATCAGAAATAATCTTCCCTCAAAATTTCAATAAATACATCATGAAAAGGAATTTAGGTCTACTTGTGTTCAAAGGAGACCAATTTGTTCTTTACATTAGCAAGTGTGAAAGAAATTGAGCGTAACAATATTTTTAGCCCAGGTTTGTTCTGCCTATTTATTTATTATAAATTATATATTGGACAAAATCCTTGATACTTCAGAGGGTTATTCCTTTAAGATATCTGTATACACGCGTTGCAAAAACATTAAAACAATAAATGTAGTATTAATCTATCCCTTTTTGCCATGCTTCTAACACGCATATCACAGCATATACTTCGCTCTCATTTATGTTGCGTTCTCCTCCGAGGCGTACAATCTAAGCATCACATTTCCAACACGGAACATCTTAATTTTAAAATATTCTCTTGGCTGCGTGTCGTTCCAATCACATAGAATACACTGAAAACAAGCAGAAAATGTTATTGTAGATTCCCTTACACTCGAAAAGCTTGCACATCACTGCTTTTCCTTGTAGCAAAAAAGCTAAAACTCCGTTGTATTGAGGGCGTTCGTTTAGTAATGAAGCGACCTCGATTCCTCTAGACGTGCCAGGCGCGCCCTCTGAAGTGACTGTCGTGGGAGAAGGAGCGAGACACGTCGTCCTCCAGTGGGTCGAACCCACGGCCGCGTCGGGCGAGGCATCTGTGGTCAACGCCTACAACGTCTCGTACACGTCCGATGGTGGTGAGACTCGGGCACATCGACGTTCTTTCTTCACGCATGTTGGTGGCAATATTTGTAAAACTAGTGTTTAAACAATGGGAATTTGTTGGTGCAATGGAAAAATTGGGCCTTTATTATTGTGATTGCTCTGCGGTCTGTAATTTCATCACGAAATAGCTCATATCAATGGGGAAAAACTTTGACTCCTATTACGGTTATTGCTCTGAGAGATTTGGTCCTATGTAGAAATAGTCCATGATAAGCAGTGAAAACTTAGTCTCTTATTACGGTGGTAACTCTGCGCCTAATGATTTTACGCAGAAATAGATCAAACTAAGCCACGAAAACTTCAAAATATCGATACATAAGCGCATGTAGATTTTGTTATTATGATCACTCATGCAAATTCTGGGACTGAGTTAACAAAAAACATCTCAACAGAAAATTGAAATTGCAAATGATAGGGAGTCTGTGATGTGAATTTTTGAAAGTAATATTCTAATTTAAATGAACTATATAGACCTGATGACGTTCATTCACTAAAAGGGATCCCTCAATTAAATTTTTCCGTCAATGGTAGATATTTCTAAGGATGAACAGAAGAACTTCTGCACTGCCACTGGTCTATAGTTCCCCCTCAGTGTTCACGTTCTCAAGGGGTTTCACCAATCGTTATCAGTAATGGAGAAGTCAGATACATTTTATAGCTTGAGGATGAATTATATTCAAATCCGTGTTAACTATGCACTATAATTGAAACTCAAATTTTGATGTAAAATAGAGGTATTTTTCAAATCATTTAAAATTATTCGAAAAGCTATAAAAATCGCTCTCGAAATTCTTTGCAAAGGTTTTAGCATGAAAATCACGAAATTGCTTTGATGTTGGTCTAATGTAAAAAGTCATCAAATTGAACTACATTAGCGGCTCGTTATTAATTTGAATTTTTAATTTACATATAAAACAATTTATATATAAAAATTAGTTTAAATTTATTAACGAGCAGCTTAGCTGTACATAAAATTCATAATTTCTTAATTATTTACGGATTCATCGAATTAAATTCACACAATATTTGAATCGACAAGATAATTAAACCTTGTAATGGTAAAAAAATTCTTTTTTTATAATTTTTCAGGATTTTCGAACAGCACGCGAGTCGAGGATCCCCACGCGAGAGTGGAGGGGCTGCAGCCAGCGACGGTGTACAGATTCTCTGTGGTTGCCTTCAACAGGGTGGGCAGCAGTAAAGGTTCGGCAGCTATCATCCATAAAACCTTGGAGGAAAAGCCCTCTGGAAGTCCTCGAAATGTGAAGGTGAGAAAGGCATCAATGAAACTTTCGTCGTCACCAACTCTTGCTTACATCGTTTACGATTCTTTAGTCGTTTTTGATATTTGTGGAAGAAGTGATTTGATTTTCTTATCATTTGAAATAAATGTCAGATACCTTTAGAGTGAGACATGCAAGAGCCGATTTGACGTACGTGTTCTGAAATCTTCGATTTGATTAGTTTTGTTGAAAATGGGATATAACTAGAAATCCAAACGTCAATTTTTTATCCAATGAAAAAATGTCATAAGATATCTGAATTCATTTTCAAGTCTAGAAGCACTTTTGATTTGGTTTTAATTTTTTTTGCAACATACATGTAGTTCAACTACAAATGTATGCTCAAACAGTTGTAAGCACGGAAAATTAATAGTTAGATTATACGCGGCATTTTTCCAGTGACTGGGTATTTTATTTTCCACTATTATGGAAATGGAATACATTAGAGTTTTTCTTGCCTTTCTCGTTTTTGAATGCGCAAAATCACTTTTAAAAAGTCAAGGAATTAAAATCCCTCCTATAGTCTCTAGCAGATACCGCATGAATGATGACAACTTCTTACGTGTGCTTCTCAGATTACGAGCACCACATCAACCACATTCAAGCTGAGCTGGTTGCCTCCTTTTCCAAACAACACTCACGGAGTTCTGCTTGGCTATCACATTGGCGTCAGAGATAACAGGTGAGTTTTTCTGCTAGGCTATCACATTGGAGTTCTGCAAGGCTATCACATTGGCGTCAGAGATAACAGGTGAGTTTTTCTGCTAGGCTATCACATTGGAGTTCTGCAAGGCTATCACATTGGCGTCAGAGATAACAGGTGAGTTTTTTTCGAGAGGTCACGCTTTCCCTTGTTATTTGATCACTGAGGATACAATTTCATAGCCAGTATAATGGTATGAGTGTTTAAAAATACAGAGTTGTGAGAGACTTATGAAATTATCATAATTAGCTCCCTCAGTACGATGAACAAGATAGCTGTGTTTACAAGCTTGCGGCAGTTTTTGCTTTATTTTTGATATAAAAATGCCAACCAAATTGGAATACAGGTAAGTTTGAAACCTCGACGTACGCTGTGTAGGTTAGGTGACTGAAAAAATGATTGCTAGTGCAACTACAGAAGAAGCGATGAGAGTATAATGAAAAAGATTTGTTGATTTCTGTCAGAAATTCTCATTCAAAGAATTTGTATTCTGTTGAAAAAAAGGCTTGAAAAAATCAGGTGCACCTAGAGTCAATTGATTTATAATACATGAAGAGAGTGAATAT
The DNA here is from genome assembly GCA_014220935.1 of Platorchestia sp. MABIK. Lineage (NCBI taxonomy): Eukaryota > Metazoa > Arthropoda > Malacostraca > Amphipoda > Talitridae > Platorchestia > Platorchestia sp. MABIK. Next base: position 199,576 of record JACJUY010000024.1, read on the forward strand.
TCATACCAAAGGGAGTGAAAATTTTTTACTCCACGTTAAGCTCAACATGTTCTTATGTTGGTCTGAAAGTATTCTGAGAATTAATGGTGGCAACCGGAAGAAAACATCATTTTGGCCTTCAAGTAATTGAAAGAGAGCTCTTAACACCATCGCTTGAGCGCTTGAGATGTGTTGGAAAACAGTGATACCCAAATGGTGTAGTTGTTCGTGAGACTGAAATCACTTAAATTATTTAGATGTACGGGATTTCCAAATCAGTTCAAAGACTTTTTGTAAGCGTAACGGCTAGCCAATCAATTCACAAGAACTCAATTGTTAAATTCATTTTTTTCTTTTAATAACGTAGTTCATGCTGACTCAATAATTTTCTCGACGGCCATGTTTTCTAGATTTCTATAGTACTCACTAACCAGCTTCGATAAATAACTCCACACAGCGAGATTTTATGAAATTGAATTCATTCAAAATGATTGTGTAAAGCATTCATGCATGAAAACCAACCTGAAGATCAATGATTAGTTTTGATTCCGATGAATTACCGTCTCTGTTTTCAGCTTCACCCGGCGGGAAGAGGTGACCACCTACACCTTCATGTCCATAACTCTGGCAGAGAGCGAAGAAGCTCCCGCGCATGCGAGCGAACGTGCGGAGCAGCTGCTTACCTCCCGCACAGCGGAACAGGCCGAAGGTAATTGCCTTAACTCTTTGACTGCAGTAGGTAAAACTAAACACGTTCACTGCGATAGGTTGAACCGAAGTTCAGTATTCAACTCAAATATAAATTCAAAAGTTGTTAGAAATTTTGTAAATACCAAACATTAACTGGGTCTATTAAATACCATTGAGTTTAAGAGATTGTTAAAACTTTTTCAAACGATCCATTGATGGGTTGTTTTGCAGCAGGAAAAACTCAAGCACGCCTCACCGATGGGTCGTATCGCAGTTAACGTGTTAAGGTTAAAGTTCAATTGTAATTTGAAACAAATTGTAGTAAACAAACTTAAAAATTCCAAATATTAAATGGGTCATGTTTTCATTTAGTTTTCATTATGTACAGGGTGGCGCATAGGTAACGCACCCTTTTAAAAAATTCTGTAGACAGGATACGACATGTAAATAAACTTTAAGAGTTCCTCTATCGTTCGCAATCAACCCTATCGTTATACCTTTCATGGTTTATTTATTATTTATTTTTTAAAAGGGTGCGTTACTTGTGCGCCACCCTTTATTTTATAAAATTGAGTTTGTGACTGGTGGTTGGTCAGCAGTAAAATGAAAACTCCCTCATTGACCAAATATGGCTCGCGTCACAGTCAAAGTGTTAACCCTCTAACGCCTTTTAATGGTCCTCTTTCGAAAATATTCTTAATACATCATATTTACTGTTAACTTTTTCCCAAATCTGTTCTCTGAAGTTCACTGCTGAGTGGCAGTTCATTTCTCATTCTGATATCAGTGACAAGCTGATGTCAGTGTTAGTCTAATGACTGCGGTGGTGATAACGGCGTTGTAAGAACAAAATTACTGACGTTGAAAGGTTTTATTTAGTGCATCTGGCAGAATATAATCAGTGCTCTTCACTCTGTTGATAAGGACCTGAGTTTTGATCTTGTCGCTGTGACTAGCGTACGGAATGAATTCGTTAAAAGTGAACCATAATTTGTTTACTCAAATCTAACATTAATTCCGGATTCGTACAACGATCAGATAATCAAAATGCTCTATCGTTGGCCTTAGCGATCTACATTCTCCATGGAAATTCATACTCATTTTGGCGGATTTTTTTTACATAACTCCAACTCTGAAGCATTTTGTTGGTATTTCATAAGCCGTCTTTGTGAGCTTCTAACTCGGGTACGCTCTCAATAACTCGCAGCGCTTCAAGAGTAGTGCTGTACTCTGGTCATACTCCTAAATTATCAGCTTGCATAGCAAATCAACCATATTCTTCATTAAAAATATCTTAGATTGTGCACCTACTTATCCATGAGTGCCATGTTTTCAACAATTACACCGGCAAAAATCTGGTTTCCACAAATTTCCCAGGCAAATGTTTGATTTGCTTTTGATGAAATGCACACGTATCATGGAAACCATAATTAAGCAGGACGAGTTACGCCAAGTATTTTCCTTCTGCGTAATTACAAATCGCTTCGGAATTAACCGTGCAACTTCAAAGTTGTATTCTGAGGTTGGATTTTGAAAGATTTTGCGTTCGTTGTCGCGGTGAAGGCAGCAGTGTTAGTAGATTGCAGTTATCGGGTCATTGGACGGTTCGTAAGTAGGAAATTAACGATTTGATGGAACACGTTGCGATAAATTTTTTGCATCAGCTTAGGATTAGATAAGTTAAGATGGGGCAGGATTGAATAAATTAGATTATAATCGGTTAAAATAGGTTAGGGTGAACAATATAATCTAAAAAATACCCTTGAGTTTTCTTACTGGTCCAGCATGAATTAGGTAAGATTAAGATAACAAAGCAAACATTAGGAATGGTTTGAGTGTTTTAAGTTAGGTCACTTAAAATATAAAAATGACAATTCATTCTCGGTCACGATGGTAAATGATATGTATTGAACTAATTAGTAGTAGATACTTTTTCTACAGCCCTTCTTAAAATTAAATTAGCTGTGTTTCATGAGTGACACACACGTAACATTAGTGAGACGTTCTTTCATATGGACATTGCATTAATGCATAGTGGGAATGCACAGAAATGAAGCTCTTCATTTTCATATAATAATACATTTTTTTATATACTAAAAAAATGCCCTTAAATGTGCAGAAAATGCCTTTAAATGTGTATAAAAAGCTTTTAAATGTGTAGAAAATGCCTTTACCTTAATCATAAGGAGATGAAATGAAATTATGTTAAGAGTCAAGGGTATTAAGGTTTTTTATTTCGAAATCGATTTTTAGCGTCAAGGAAATGTATTCATGTTTTTATTATTTGGAGACACCATGCGCGGTCAGACAGACTTTCAATTAAATGTATTGTCTTTCTCATAAATGTTTTCATTTCAATCTACAGTGCCATCTAAGAAATTATTTTCACATATGGTTTCAAAAGTGCTGAACTTTAAATATACCGAACCCTCTTTTGCTTAACTACCGTCAACTGCCCAGTATAACTTTTTCGCCGGAGCATGCATGTTTTTCGCTGCCCAAGCGATTTAATTACTTGGGTGGCGAAAAACATGCATGCAGGCGGCGAAAAAGTTAGACTGGGTGTTCTCGCAAGTCAAAATGCAGTAGCTGTACTCTAAAAATTGGGCTGATATAAACCCAAAAACTGTACTTTTTAAAACACGTGTTTTGCTTGATACCAACGAGAGAAGCGCAACAAAATGCTGCTGCAGCTTGATTATGAGGGGCGTGGCGAGTGCGAGCAGTTCCTGTACCTGCTAATGCACTGCAAATATTGGTAATGAGGTGGCAACGTGCGCGTAATTAACATCTGTGACGACGCAATCAAGTTCATGTAATTAATTTCCATGCCTTTTTCTGATCATTCCTTTAACATTCGAAACGTTCAAAAGTTTCTATGGTAAATTAATTTCTGAAAAGAGATGAAACGCTCGTTGGCAACAGACATCAGCGTAGTTGGTAGTATTTTTGGTCATGTTGGCGATTGCAATTGGGTCTAGCAACATTCATCTATTTCTTATTCAATTCATTTCAAACTATTTTGCTTTACGTTATAATACCTTGCGCGTAACTGCTCTACACACCTCGTACTGCCCTTCTTTCACTCCTCGTCCGGCCCTCCTTTCACACTTCATCCTGCCCTCCTTTCACTCCTCGTCCTGCCCTCCTTTCACACTTCATCTTGCCCTCCTTTCACTCCTCGTCCTACCCTCCTTTTACTCCTCGTCCTGCACTTCTTTCACTCCTCGTCCTGCCCTCCTTTCACACTTCATCCTGCTCTCCTTTCACTCAATGTCCTACACTCCTTTTACTCCTCGTCCTGCACTTCTTTCACTCCTCGTCCTGCCCTCCTTTCACACTTCATCCTGCCCTCCTTTCACTCCTCTTCCTGCCCTCCTTTTACTCCTCGTCCTGCACTTCTTTCGCACCTCATCATGCCCGCCTTTCCCTCCTCGTCCTGCCATCCTTTCACACTTCATCCTGCCCTCCTTTCACTCCTCGTCCTGCCCTCCTTTTACTCCTCGTTCTGCACTTCCTTCACACTTCATCCTGCCCTCCTTTCACTCCTCGTCCTGCTCTCCTTTCACACTTCATCCTGCCCTCCTTTCACTCCTCGTCGTGCCCTCCTTTCACACTTCATCCTGCCCTCCTTTCACTCCTCGTCCTGCCCTCCTTTTACTCCACGTCCTGCACTTCTTTCACACTTCATCCTGCCCTCCTTTCACCCTCCTTCCTTCGCCTTACTCTCCTTTCAGGTAATTTCGCACAGTTCACTGAGCTGCACAGTTTCAATTTGATTATTTACCTCTCGATGTTTACCGATTTTCTTCTCGTTGTTTCCGCTGAGGACTTCACAATTTCAGTTCAAGAGGTTCTTCAAACTCTTTTCTCTTCTATGAATATAATTAACGACCTCATTGATTTTTCAGGACCGTAACCACACCATGCCACTGAATACCAATTTCATTCGTTTTGCACTCGACGCTCACAAATTTCAATGAAACTCTAAATATTATTATCATTGCTATTACTAATATTTTCAAATTATTATTAATGTTATTCAGTACAATTTCCCACTCTGTGGTCCCCGTGGCCGAATGGTTAAGAACGCAGCCTTCACGAGAAGGTGTCTATACGAGAAGCTATCGGCAGTTCGAATCCCGGCGCCACGCAGTTTATTTCTCTCAGATAGGAAAAAAAGAACAATTCCCCACTCTACCCAGCAAGCTAGGAAAAAAAGAACAATTCCCCACTCTACCCAGGAGTCAGAACCGGAGATAACCGGAGATAACCGCCATTGCATCCTGACGTTAGTTATAAGTCATTTGAAAAACCAATGTACAAGATGATGTGTATCAGGCTTGATGGATTGGAATAAAGCATCCTCTAGAGCGGGCACCCACGCAAAATTTCTATCCCTCCAGGGCCGGCTAACCTGACAGTGGGGGGCGTGAGCTCGGCAGGAGGCATCATGGAGGCGACCGTAGGGGGCCTGGTGCCCTTCACGCGCTACGCCCTCGTGATCCGAGCCTTCAATGCTCAGGGGGCAGGTCCCATGTCCCCTCCCGTCACTGCAGCCACCGCTGAGGACAGTGAGTGGTGCTCGTCAGTGAGTGGTGCTAGTCAGTGGTGCTCGTCAGTGAGTGGTGCTCGTCAGTGGTGCTCGTCAGTGAGTGGTGCTCATCAGTGAGTGGTGCTTGTCAGTGAGTGGTGGTCGTCAGTGATTGGTGGTCATCAGGGAGTGGTGGTCGTCAGTGAGTGGTGGTCGTCAATGAGTATGAAGGAGATCAGTGCGTGCACAGATAACCAGTAAGTACGGTCACACTACCTCAGGGCGGGTAACCACACGACAAAGAAGCTTCTCGCCCCACCACACGCAGCACAACCCAGTCTAACTTTTTCGCCGGAGCATGCATGTTTTCGCCGCCTAAGCGATTGAACTACTTGGGCGGCGAAAAACATGCATGCAGGCGGCGAAAAAGTTAGACTGGAAAATCATTTATCCCCCACTCGAGACTGCATCACTCGCGGATCAGGTACGTTGCGCAGGGAAGTTCTGCGCATGATGCGCTTCGTGCATCTCTGTGACGTCGCTGCGGCCGGTCTGTGGGAACAAAATCGTCCAGTGGACGCTCCCCTTCTCTAAGCGATCCCCCGAATACCTGCAATTAATACTGATTAAGAGCTTACTTGGGCTTCATTTCTACCCGTTATTGTTGCCCTGCCTTAATACAGTTGTTGATAAGTCGAGCAATAGCGACCGAGCGCAATTAGCAGAGGATAAATATAAAGGTGCATTCAGCGGAAGGTAGTCGAATTTAGAAGTGAATTCTAGCATGCAATACAACACGGCTGTTAATTATACTCTGATGCATATTGTTGCAAAAGCAGTAGGTGATTTTGTTTACGATAATGTCTGATTAATGTTCTTGCCTTGAAAGAATTATTCGTATTTTTAAAGCAAATTTGATGATTATTTGATAAAATCAATGTAAGCTTCCTCATATGTACTCCTACCCATACGTTTATTATTAGCAGCTAGTATTGGATGATTGGCTGAGAAATTCATCTGCTTGATGACGTAGGATGGAAGAATTGGGCGGAATGTTGAGAGATCGTTGGAAATACGCGGAAATGAACACCTCGCAGATATTGGGATTTTTGACCAATGGGATCTAGTCTCACAAATCATTCCCAATTGCTTATTTAAACCTGGCATCGAAAGTGCACTTTCAGAAAATGTACCTAATTCAGTTCACATGCACAGCTGTTCCCTGCAGTGTGTCCAGAACATTTATCAAAAACTTCCATTTCCTATATCAAGTGTATCCTGGGCCTCTCGTGTAACACCCGACATCACACAAATGGTCCGAGATTTCCGGCCATTTGTGATGAACCAACAAGGTGAAATTTAGCCATCGTAATCTTACGTTGATATCCGATTTAATGGAGCTAACTAGCTTCGGAAAATCTTAGAAGGCTCAGTGATATTTTAACTGTTAAATGAATGAGTTCAAATATTCAGTTTCTTAGAATTATTTTTGACGCGGCAGCAAATTAGAGCGTAGTCAAGCTTTTTTTTTGCTTCACGTTAACCCGTGCTATCAAACTAAGCAATTTAAATACGTGAATTATTAAGCTCTCATCTTTTCTTTGCAACATGAGTTAGTTTGTTGTTTTTATTTTCATCACTGGAGCACAAGAGTTACATAAAGTGAAGTTACTCCTCATATCTTTCCCTTCAATACTTAATCTTTATTATACGAGATTGTCAAACAAAATCAATCACAACATAAGTCTGACATAGTACGAAAAAACGAACAGAAAAAGGGGAAAATTGGGCAGTATGACTCTGAAAACTGCCTTAGCTGCAACTCCTGTCTTGCAACCGCTACACAGCTCTAAATGAAAACGATTCCCTAATTTATTCGAAAATAAAGCAGAATACACAATCTCTCAGCCTAAAATATATTCGGTAAAAATCTACGTATCTTTACTCACCATTTATGTCATTTAAGTCCCCTTACCCACAATGTCACAAAAACGTTTTTAAAATTCATGCGGAAATGTTTTTGTGCGGAAATTGAAATGCAGGTTCAGACCACTTGTGTGACGTCAAAGCTATGTTGCCACGCCTAGCAGCAGGACTGGAGATATAGGAAGCATTAATATTCCTAATGCTTCCTATATCTTCAGGCCTGATCGTAGACGAGGCGACATAGCAATGACGCCTCAGAACTGGTCATAATAATGGAGCAAGTTAAAAAAAATTAATGGAAGCACTGAAAATGAGTAGTCCCGTGTTATTTCCATGAGAACTTTAGTAAAGTTGTGAGATAATGATCAATATTAATTTTGGGGTACGTCGAGCCCTAATATATGATCGCATCGTAATTATGAACATTTTTTCGTTGGTTGTTTGAACTTAGTCAAATTTTCGTAATAAATGGCAATTTTTTCCGATCTTGAGTTACATTGGATGAACATAAAAAGGTAAATTATGTGAAGAAGCCCTGCCATATGTAACTTATTTGCACCAGTCATAAAATGAGAACCCTAACTTTCTGATGTTGCAAGAAAATGTGAGTGCAATATTTCCTTAGTTCGAATATTCTAAGTTTGAGACATGGGCTGATGATCGGCTTAAACAAGCTTGGCTTCGCATCTATTTTCGATTGTATCAGATAAAGTATGGGAAACTGAATTTTATACACACATTTATGAGTTAAAGCATTACTGCCTATCTTCTAGGATTTTCAAAGACTGGTTAGCCATGTTCTATGGGAAATTAGCTTTAAATTCGAGCTGCTTTAATTACACTTCTTCTATTAATCAGAAATAGTACATGTAAAAACATCTAATATTGTTTGGATCCGCCTTCCCTTATCCAGTCCGCAGAGTCAGAAGAACTGCAATAAAGATCTACTTTATTGAACACTAAATTATTAAGTAAATGTGGGAGAGAAATAGAGGCACAGAGTGAGAATGATGTTCTCTCACTATTCAGTGAGAGAGCATCGGCAACTGTGCCATCACGTAACAAAACACAAAACAGAGAGAACGTAAGTAGTACTGGATGAACGTGAACGTTCGCAAAACAAACATTTCAAAATTCTAAAGATATGACGCTTCACATAGGCTCAATATAGATTCTTTTAATGTTGGTAACGTCATACACAGCTCTCTGTTCTGCTGTAGTACAGGGGGAAAAGACAACAAGGAAATACTATCAGCGGGATTGAGCTCAGATTCGCCCAATTTGATCTACTTAGTTTAGGTTTTAGAATATTTCCCACTAAAACGCAAAATTGTAGACTGGCCACGATTCTAACGTCACGATTTCTTTGAGCAGTCCTAGATATGTAGGAGGTAATGGTACTCTTGCCCCCTTTTATATCCCAATGATATGGATGAAACAGCCTTAGCCTGGCCTTATCTCACAGCCGAGTCTGGATCCCTTAGCCACTATTCTCATCACGGAATCCCAGACCAATCAGCGCTTCCCATCCATTCAAACTTACCCACGACCTCCCGTAGAACTTAAGAAATATCCTCATGACTTATAATATTCTGAATTTGCCTGATTATTTGGAACTGTTTGAAAGCATGTAAACTGCTGATTCAATCATTTTCATGTCATCTAAAGACACCTCATTAGTGAGTGTTTACAGATGTTCTCCATTCAAATGGTCAAATCATTCAGAAGTGTTTTTCAATTTGTTCGTTGGTAGCTACTAGCTTTTGAAAAATTTCGTAGGATTCTCCTTGAAAAAATTTTCACCAGCATATCTTTCGGCTTCGGAGCAGTGTGTCGGAAATCATTTTATCGTATGCTTTCGTCCCGAAGCCTACTTCGCCTTTGAACATAAATGATGTGTTTTAACTCATAGAGACCATTTTTATCAAATCCAACCGCATGATATCGTATTGTTTTGTGTCCAGAGCCCAGTTCACCACCTGTGTACGTGTCCTGTGAATCTTTGTCTTCTTCGACGCTTTTGGTGTCGTGGTCCCCGCCCGCACGAGGAGCGAACGGCGTCATCACGAGCTACCGGGTTGTCTACAAGCTCCTCATGGGTGAGTAGCGATGCCTGACTTTTGTAGTTTGTCGCCCATTTCGTCACGCGTATGAGAGAAGGAAGATCCCCACAGCAAATGTGTGAATGACCTTTAATTTCAATCAAGCTGTTTAGTATCATCTTGAACATTGATGTTTCAAACGTCTTAAGACTCTAGAGCAGCGGTTCTTAACCTGTGAGGAATTCCCCATTGGTGGGGAATGGGGGAGTTGCTAGCGGGGGAATTTCGTGCATTTGTTTCCATCCACAAACAATCGATAGTATTTCCAAATCTAATGCATTACATCCAAATGTTGACTTATTTACCAAATCACAAGCATTTAGAATCTGTTTTAGTTCCAAAAACAACCGTAATGAGGTATTATATGTCATCTTTGGGTAAAAGTGACAACACTGCTGGGTTAGGAATGCCACAGGCTAACTCCTGTCTATAAGGAAGTTGGATAAGGAAGTAACCCAATAAGGAAGTAAAAGGAAGTTGCTGTGGTGGGGAATGGAAAGTTAGTTCACAAAAAGTGGGGAATTGGTGAAAAAAGGTTAAGGTGGGTTAGAAAGGTTAAGGCGAAATGGCGAAAGCTTAATGTAAATTGGCGAAAAAAGGTGGGTTAGAGGAAACGCAATGATGGTTATTTCCAGTCGAGCTAGTGTCCATTTTGTGCAACTCGATTGGGCGGAGAAATGCGGTTTTCTGTTTTTCTGAATGGAATCAAAAACCATGCTCGTATGGCAGGATTTCTCACCGACGACCTTTCACGAGATACGCTTGCGCTCTTAACCACTACGTAGACCACAGTAACCATAAGTCAAAGCTGAGAGTTGGAGATGAATTGTTTATAATAGCATCAAAAGAGGGCTATTCAGTCTTTGTGTTAACGTGGATTGCACTCGTAAAGATTTTGAAGTTCGTTTTGTAAGTTAATTGGTATGAAAGACTCACTGTTTGGAAGACAGATTATTGCTCGAAACTCATTTGCAATGTAGAACAGAAGGGGATTCATCTCAGATTTGTTCGAACCGTACATTCTTTTGTAGTAGGAAAAATTTTTTCCTTCAAATTTTGGAAGAGGAAAAATTTCTGATCATATATCGTTGAAAAGCGGCTTTGCATTCAGAAATAATAAGTTGGGTTGTAACTGTACAAATGGATTGTATCACTGTAAAGGAAATTTTTTGGATAAACATTAAAAAGTATTCATGAAGAATTAGCAGAAATGATGAGTTACAAAAACCTTTGTCATGTCAATCGTGTTATAATACCACTCTGCAAGTGAAAAATTTTTTTTAGTGTGCTACCAATCAAAAAACTAAAATCAATTGATAAAAAACATCCATCGTAAATTTTTGTATTCATTTTCTCCATGAAAATTTAACTGAAACTTTGGATTTTATCAGCTGTAACTCACTAATATTTCATTTAATGCAGAAAATCATACATAACTTTTTTATATTAGAGTACAATGTCTATTTAGAAAATCATTTGAAAATTTACTTCAATGGCGCACTGATGATTCGTATTATAATTTAGAAGTGCTATAGAGTCGAGCAAACGATATTCTCGCCACCGAAATGTTAGTTGGAATATTTGTACATCTTAATTGGGGGTCCCATTCACTGTATAACTGACCTGAGCGTTGTCATCGATGTCACTTTATTATTTTGAAAATTTGGAATATTGTTTGACATGACGGAAGATGTCGCTAATTCAGGACGAGAAGCGGCTAGATTACGCCAACAGCAACGGCGCGAAAGGCTTCAAAATGAACAAAGAGAGCCTGAACGACAGAGAAACACAAGCTAGTAACTAGCGAATATTAATATTAACCAGTTAGTATAATAGTTGACATAGACAGGATCAATCCCAAGCTCGGATATGTACATTTCGACTTTCAGATATTTTTTCGTCATAACCCAATTTAATGGCGTAATCTTTGAGCACCGCTTGAAAACCATTAATGAAACTTTTACTGAATGTCCACCGAATGTTTAAAACTTTGCTCTCAGAGCAACTCCTAGTTAAGAAATTTTAGCTCACCTGATTCCTCACAAGCTAATGCTTTTCAATTTGGGAATACTTAAGCATGAAGGGAAATTCTTACTTAACACACAAGTTGTGAGAATGCTGCAAATTGACTTTAAGCTTAAGTGCGTTCTCGCATAGTGATGCGGCTGAGATTACATCCAGCCACAATTTTTTATTGTTTCATTTCTTGCTAGCGCTAATATTGCAGTGAACCCAAACAACAGGAATGCTAGTAATGATCATTTAATTCATTTAGTTTGTTGGCAACACTGCCTGTGTCTTTGCAATTAGGAGATCTGCAAGAGCATACGTAGAATTTCATTCTGAACGATTAGAAAATGCCCAATAGGATTCAGGGTTGAAATCAAAGTTTTATGTTACGTGAAGTTTCCTTCATTTTATTATATGTGAATGAGTTACATTTTCATGTTCGTTGAATTTGAGACTTTTATATTGCTCTGCCTGGATTTGGCGTCTGTGTGTGAATGAAAGCGTTCACTATTGTCTGTAGGGCACAATCTTCAGAAATTTTTTTTCTCAGTAATCATGAAGCAAAGATGGTTTTTTCATTCTAAAGAGAAGGTGCTACAATTAAATTGTAAACTAATGTTAATAGCCAAAATGAGTCAAGGCTAATATTTATTGAGAAGTAATGCTTGTATTAGTTACATACATCCTGCAAGCATGCGATTAGATGATGTTGAGGTCAAAATATGGTCTTCCCTTCAGCCGACTGGGTGTAAAATGACAGCATTTTAAATAGATCCTGAAGACGTGAATAGAGTTAATGCTGTACCCGGTACATCTAGATGGTCTATTGCGCAGCAATTAATTCAAGCAAAAAATTTGATGCAATTATTTCATCTGAATTTAATACTTTACAACGAATCACAATAAATTGTGCCTGTGCCATGATACTGACGACAAATTTGCATGATGCCAACAGTAGTACATGCTTTGAATTATGGACTTTTTTGCACTGTGAAAACGGAATTTTTTATAATTGTAGCTAAGCAAAAAAAATTTGCAAATATTTAATTTAACTCTTTGTACTAACAATGGAATATGAGCTAGATTATTTTGAGTGATTTTTGAGTCAGTGTTACGATTGGTTTTGAACAGAAATCAATTCTCAACTAATTTGCATGATCTTACGAACAGAGCAAGAAGTGCACTGTTAACTTAAAAAAATTTACTCCTGATACTGTGGTTGTACGTAAACTGTCGAACTATCACTTAAACTTAGCTCGATTTCCTAACTTTAGTATCACAGAGAAAATGCTCATATGACAAACCCGCCATCGAAAATATTTAAGAAAATTTCATCATATAACTTATGGTTTGCTACGTTATAGGATTTATGTCCTAAAATTTGTGATCAATTGCAGTTAGGTAGAAAGAAAAATTTTGCCGTGTCACTTGCATGTTCTTTATAACTTGAGATCGGGCGCACCAGAACGTTTCCAACCTGACCCAACATCCTCAAACAAGAGCCAATACATTCTTGAGATAAAAGGTGTTCTTTTTTATTGTTTCTGTCATATTTTTATACGAGTTGCACCTTTATCAAATATCAGCGCACCTAACTAATTAGCTGCTCCCCTCATCAGTTGAACAGTTTTTCAGTTTATACTTACATTGTTGGAATTTTTGTCCGTATAAATTTTTCGGTTCCCGAAATTATTGAGCAGGATGCAGTTTATTTCCCTGATATAATTTTTTTTAACATGATGTGAGTTAGATCAAACTCACAGCGGCCTTTACAGAAAACAAATATTAATGTATTGAAATTAGAGGGAGGCTCGTTCCTCGGGTGAAAAAACCTTTTGCATATTCGTCCTTATCACAAATTTAATGAGAATTAGTGTTTTGGAGTTCACGGAAAAAACGTCTCGAAAACGATAAGAAATTTACTTATGACTGTTCAACTGCGAGATTTTAAGAGTTATAGTCAACATCAATGACCAAAGAAAACGAAAACAATGTTTACATAAAATCCAATGGGAATGAGCCAACTTGTATTGGAATAAATTTTAAGGGAGTCAGAATGCCGATAATTGTTCATTTTTATATTTTCTCAAAAGCACAAAAATTTAGCAGATAAATAATCCTGAAATAACATGCTGTGCAAACCTTGTGTAAGATAAAGGTAACTTTATACCCCGTTTATTACTATTAACGTTGGTATGATTGCGAATTACTATAGTTTTAAACGTAATTAAATTTATTAAGTCTGATCGGGTTGCAAATGGACGAGCTGAAATAGACCGATGGTTGAATGACGTGGAGGTTTGGGCTTACATTATTTTTATTGTGAGTATGACCCACAAGAACCATCCATATGCTTGGCATGTTACCAAAATAAGGAAGTCGAAGCATAATCTAATGCCTATGGTGGACTGACTTCAGAATTATTAACTCTAGAACAGCTAAAAAAAGTCAGTTTTAAGTCCAGCGGGAACGGCTGACAGGTAAACTAACTCTTCCTCCTCGAATTCATAGAAGTTCACTCATTCAGCGGACCTGCAAGACTCACTCGATCAAAGCATCTCTGAAATTGAGTGTTCCACTCTGTTCTCCACTCGCGAAATCGCTGAAGGCCACGTGCCACAAAGAGCAGCTGCTACATCAAATGAAGTCTAGCATCCTACGGTTGTGTAATTGAATCTCCGGTAGAATGAAAACTTGCAGCAAATGGCAGGTGGCTCGTCACAAACGGCTGTGTCGTTTTCAATGATACCGGGGCATGTCATTTTTTCAGTTCTTTCAAGAAATCAATTTAGTTGGCCGACCTGACAATTGTCTGAAGAGGTTTCAGGCTTTGTCGTTTTCAATGATACCGGGGCATATTGTTTTTTCAGTTTTTCAAGAAATCAATTTAGTTGGCCGACCTGACAATTGTCTAAAGAGGTTTCAATTTCATATTTTATTGTTCTCTACAGGAGTGTCTCCAGCATACAATACAATATCGTCCACACCTCAAGTGTTGGTTTTCTGTGGTAGGTTATCTGCTATTGAGTGATCGGGTGTATTTTCTTGAGCTTCTAATCAAACGTTTGGCAAAATGTTTCAGGCCTTTATTTTATTTCTTCGGAAAGAATATAAAATTAACGAGATTCGCACTGTTAAATTTTTTTGCTACCCATTTGAACGAATAATTTGTGTTCAAATCATTGTTTACATACGAATGTTTTTTAATTCAGGTGAAGCTCATTTAAACGTTTCATTTTATAACAAAATTCTAGGGAAGCTCTTTTAGCTCGCTTTAATTAAAAAGCACGATTTAATTCATAAATTTTGAATTCTGTTTCACGTCTCTAGAGGATACTATTTATTGGATCACTTTACAAGATAATCTAAATTCTCCCTGCCCATTTTCCATTGAACTCGAAAGAATCGACTCAAAACTTCCACTTTTGAAGTCACATGAGATAATTTTCTCAATTCTCACGAAGCTGAGTGTCGGTTTTCAAAAAATCAATTAATTTTTGCGACTCCCTTCTCAGTCTAACTTTTTCGCCGCCTGCAGGCAGGTTTTTCGTCGCCTTGGCGATTTAAGCGATTAAATCGGTTAGGCGGCTAAAAACATGCATGCAGGCAGCGTAAAAGTTAGACTGGGTTTCTGCAGTGAGAAAATGCTGGGGTTTGTTGTTTAGCAGAATTATTTTGAGTCACAAAATTATTTTACTGATGATATGAGTGTAACATGGACACCTCGAGGTTAAATTCGTGCTTTTAGTAACTGACAATTTTATCATATAACTCTAATTGACGCTAAATTTACAAAAGCGACTGAACACCTTTCCATAATCATTAATTTGCTGCAAGTTTTCAGAAGTAAAACAAAACCTCATCAAATAAAGAGTAATTGACTACAAATTTTCGGAATTAACTAATTTTTTTTCAAATTACAATAATTGGGTACAAATTTTCAGAATTAACTAACTTCTTCTAGATAACAATAATTGGCCTACAAATTTTCAGAAGTAGCTGAAAAGTTGACCAAATAACATTAATTGGCTGCAAAGTTTCAAGAGTAGTTGAAAAATTTATTAAATAACACTGAAAGGCTACTTATTTTTCGAAGCAACTGGAAAGTCACAAAATAGCTCTAATAGGCCCCAAATTTTCAGATCTTTCAACATAACCACTTTTCACGAATGTAAAACATTTCACTTCTTATCGTTTGTTGACTAATCCTGAAATAACATGCTACGCACCTTGTGTAAGATTAAGTTAACTTACGAAAACAGGAAACCGTGAAAATAGCTCTCATCATTTAAAGCACTCGAACGCCACGACAAATCGTCCTTCATTTCCCGGCCAGATGCCCACACCGGCACCGCCAGTCCGCCGTTCACGTCGACATCACTGCCCTCTAGTGGCAGACCTTACACTCCGCACTTCGGGAGCAGCGGTTACGGGGGCACGGGCAGCACTGCGGGCGGCACCGTGGTGGTGACGGACGGACTGACCGCACGATTGGTGTCCCTTCATGCCTACAGCAACTACTCAGTGTCAGCGGCAGCCGCCACCGCTATCGGTGCTGGGATCATGAGCGAAGCTATCACCTGCACTACGAAACAGGACGGTGAGTCTTAACTCTTGCAAAATGTTATAATATGTTCCACTTGAAATGGGATTTGAATACTCGGGTTATTGCTGAAAGATTTAGAAATGAATAATTAGTGCTTTTTAAAGTTGTTCTTGATATTTTTTTATTTTGTGCCAGTCTGCACGATTCTCAATGCAAGCGATGGTGCAGCATTAGAACTTCTAAACCACACAAGTTTTGCTTAAGTGATCATGAGAGATTCGAAAACAATGTTTCTGTACGCTGAATGCATCTTCCCTAGTTAAATATTTCTATAGCTTGAACATTTAAAAATAATATTTGCCATAAAAAATTAACAAATCTAACGGTAATAATCCGATAGACACTTAACATACGCACTAGCGCGTCAAAGACAAAAACGCCCCTTCAACAACTTTAGACCTAAACTAACTCGGTCATAACGATGCAAACTTGAAGCTAACGAACCCGAACTCTTAACATTGGCTTCGGGGTCATTTACGACTTTTCCAAGCATCATAGGGAAAGAAGGCTTACTCTTGGGAGGCGTCACACTGGTGTAAGAAAAGTTCCTGGAGGTGGGACCACCAATATTTAATGCTGTGAATATTGTAGAAAAAAAAGCATCTAAGGTTAATTTATTAGCCAAATACCTTTTTCTAGCCTACCGATTGTATGCTACCATGGACTAAAATTGCAGCTGTGAACTACTGATTTTAGTAGTTCACAAATGCAATTTTAACCTAAGCAATAAATAATTATATATGGTTTTTACCTCAGTGCCGACTGTACCGACATCAGTGAAAATCGTCCAGTCTGACCCAAGTAGCGCCATCGTATCGTGGAACCCCCCCGAGAAGCCTCGCGGTGTCCTCACTCGCTACACAGTCCAGTGGATCAAAGACGGGTCTCCAGACAGGCTCTTCAGTAAAATTCTGGACCCGCACACCACACACCTGGTCATCAGGGAGCTATCTGCTCAGAGGGTTGAGGTGAGATGCACTTGAGATACCTGAGCAGCACATGGCGGCACTTCACTGCCCATTGTAGTATTGATGCGAGCTCAAATATTACCAAAACCTTCTCAGACAAAGAAGGTTGTTACAGACAATAGGAAGACATATTCACGTCATTTCTCATTACGGTATAAAAAGGTTTGGCGTCAAAAGTGTGAGGTATTCTTTCCAAAAAAACACAGAGCCAAAGTATGATGTAGAGTCTATAAACTGACAGTCTAGGGCTGCTTTTGCTCGTTCACTGATGTAAAATCAATTAGAATAAAAGAAAAATATAAATCTTAGGTTTTATAATTACACAATGAAAATCCAAAACTATCGGTTCAAAATTTTCTACCAGCCGTTCAGTTATATTTATGAAAGTGAATGACCAGAGCACATGTTTGGCAGCAATCAAGCTCATCGGTGACCATTCAAACAGCCACCCTATTCACTGATGACAAGACACGCAACCACTGAATATTAAAAACAAGTTTAGAGGATTAAAAGTGCAATCTTATCGTCGAGCCCACAGAACATTCATGAATAAGAACGCACAACCGTAGCCGAATGAAGGTAACATCCCTGGAAAAAATTGGTCCAACCTCATCAGAACATTTGAACAATATCTATCATAGCTATGAAGACGAAGTATTGACTCTTATTATTGTGATTCTGTTCTTTTCTACTACTATGCGAGCAGTATTATTCCTACTTGGGTAATTTTCTTTACATGAATTGAATATAATGAAATTTATTTTTCATCTGGAAATAGAGATTTATGGTTATTTTCAAGTTCTTTATCGTGTTCAAAAACTTAGTTTCATAGGACCATCAAAATAGTGAATGCAAGAAGTAAAAAAAGGTATATTTTTATTTATGCACCAATAATTTCGACGTTAACATGCACAAAAAGGCTGACCTTAGCGTTTAGAGCGCTGAACTTTGCACCAATGCTTTTCTTAATTTCTTGATTACTAACCTCATCAATCAGTGACCTTAAATCTAACAGGGGGATACAGTGACCTTAAATCTAACACCGTTTCCTTTAAGTTTTAAGGTTGCCCTGTATATACATGAGATTGAAATATTTTATCTCCTTTCTTGTAATCTTCGGTAATTTATGTAAAAAACTTGATAGAAGAGTTGTGATATTTCTACGCTTGAGTTGATCTGACATGGCTAAAGAAATACAAACTCTATAGGACAATTACGGAAGCTAAATTTACTGAGATTAAAGAGAGTGCTTTAATTGATTTCATGATCATATGTAACTGCATTTATCAATATATTACCAGGTGAATTTATATCGGCTGCTTGTACCATACTGCTGTACCATTTTGCTTTGCCATTTAACAGTGTTTCGTTCTCTTAACCCGTGCAGCTCAATGTTCTCCTGGAATGCAAGAAATTATATTAAAAAATTGTAGGGAAATCACTAAGCCCTTCTGATTCTACCACCCCACAGGGGATACAACTACAGTATAGTATCTATGAGAATTAACACTTTCAGGGGAAAAATGTCAAGTCAGGTCCACGGTAGGAGAAACAATGTAGAGGCAAACCGGTCTTTTTTCATCCGCCGCTAGTTTGTAGTTTCTGTGGCAATGCTGACGTCATGGCAACGAACCAATAGCATCGCTCATATAGCATCTGGCAACACTGTTAGCCCCAATCTGGCATCACTATTGGCCTAACGACGTGTCACAATGGTGACGTCATAAAGTTTGTTTGAAATAAAGCCATTCTAATGGCTAGCAGAACAAGAGGGGGTGTGCTTTCCCTCATAGAAATGACTCTACCTTGTTTCCTCTACCGTGGTCAGGTCCCGAGCAGAGGATTAGGTAGGGGTCTTTAAGCCATCTTGTCTGTTATGTTTGACGAAATAATTTTTTATCTCCATCAAGGCGTGGGTGTCGGCCTCCACCAGCGTGGGCAGCGGGGTGAGCAGCGAGAGGGTCTCCCTCGTGCCCAAAAATGAAGGTAAATTCTTTAAGAATCAATCTTGAATTCATAAATAAATAAATGAATTCAAATATTTATCCGTGCGTAATTTCTCCGATGTTATTATAATGGCAATCTCACTGAACACATTGAATTGGTTGCTCTGTCTTGGTTGGTTCGTACGTCTCTCTTTCACGCTCTTAAAGGATGCTTAATGACAGTATCTGAGATACGAGTTTCACCAGTGCACAGGTACAAGAATATTTTAATCGCGAGTACTTTTAGGATGGATATACATATTTGTTTGTCATATACATCAGCAAGATTTGCCTAAAGGAAATATCGAACCTCCTCATTTTTGACGGGCTGTGTACACTACACGGTAGAGGAAACAAGGTAGGTTCAAGCCAGTCTTTTTTTCGTTGACGGTGTGGTTTGCTGAAGTCACGGCAACGAACCAATAGCAGCGCTCACATTTCATCTGGTAGCACTGCTACCCCCAAATCTGGCTTCACAATTGGCCTTACGTCATTGCGTTTTGGTGACGTCAGAAATTTTGTTTGAAATAAAGCCTTTCTATTGGCTAGCCGAACAAGAGGAGGTGTATTTTCTCCCATAGGAATGACCCTACCTTGTTTCCTCTGCCGTGGTACACTACATAGGTATAACAATAATATTCGTAGACTCTTTGAGTTGCATCATTCGTTTTGCGCCTTGTTGCCCGGGGCTCGATCATGTGACCGTGTTTTTAAATTTATTTTGTCGTGATGTGACTGGATGCGGCAGACACTACAATGCGCAGATTTGAACGAGAATTAATAATTTTATGGCGAAAAATGAAGTAATGTTAAAATTGTCTCATGCAACTATCAAAAGAAAGAAACTTTGGCAAACGTGTATTCATCTTGCACCTCGATAGAGTTCCCTGAAAGATTTGTAAGCCATGTGCATTGTAAGAAACATTCCTCACCCACGCGACAATGGCTAATGCATTCTAGCTTAATCCTGTTTGTTTTCCCTATATTAAATCTAGAGATGACATACCATGGAAATTACAGTAAAAGTAGGAAAAAACTCTGTAACGAGCAGTATTAAATTACAGCTAATGTTTATATAACTCGATCCTAATGTTCCTGGGACTGTTCTGAAAGAAAACATGTATTTAGAGGTGGATTTTTTCTGCCTTTACTTGGATCGCAGATTGCAGGTTATAGTGTGTAATTTCACCCGAGCTCGATAAGCATAATTTTTGAACGGTGTGTATTCTTTAATAATTCTTTCCTGTATGAATGTGTTGATGTAAATCCCTATCCAGTTAATATTATTAAGTAAGATTTGTATTTTAAACTTTCATATTGTGCTTCATTCTAGATGAATTAAACTTGGGCTCTGTTACAGAATTGGCCGCAAGTAAGCAAAATAATTATAATTGATAATTGTATCGGTGATACCCTATAAATCCTTCAGGTTTTTAATTTTCACACATGCTTTATAATGATCAACCAGCAATACTACATTTAAGATTCAATACATTTTGATTACTGTAGAAGTTCCCGTCGTAATGTGAAACGATAATTGAAATGCACAATACAGGATCTTTCAACTCGGAGATTGCACTGAGTTTCACAACCGCAAGATCAACCTTTTTGGCCCTCAGTCAAGCGGTCTAAAGAGCAGGGAAACTTCGAGGATAGGCTTCAGACTTTTCAGAGTAGCGCACCTCGATTCCGACGTACCACATCTCTTGTTTTGGTGATTCAAAAGCAGATGAGGCGACACCTATTTAATTAAAGGAAGATGGCAAAATAGTACGAAACAAGTTCCACATCCATATAAAAAATTTACAGCTGCGTGGATTTGGAGTGTTTCCCTTCACTCAACCCAAGAAGTGAACTCTCCCTAAGATTGAAACATAAAAAAACATTGACAGGAAAAAATTGTTTGAATGGAATAAAATAGGGTATGGCAGACGAAATCCTCTGGTCTGACGGAAAATTGTTCACCATTGAAATGGTTCACAACTGGCGTAATGATCGCATTCCTTGGATGAATACATCTGCAATTGCTCCTGAATTGAAGACAGTTTGTCAATCATGATATCAGCTTCTGTTATGAGGATATTTCCTCATCATGAAAGAAATGTTCGGGTCATTTGAGAAAAAATTGTACAGTGAATGATAAAGCTTAAACTAATGACATTCAAAAGTCGATGTTTGGTGCTGGATCCAAAGATTTGCCCAATGCTGTGGATTTTCAACAAGATAGGTGACTGCTCATACCGCGAAATTCACCCAACTTCGGTGTGAAAACAAATGGCTACGATTTTGGTTAAAGAGAATACGGCCTCTCTGCTAGCCAGATCTCAATTCCACAGACTTTTCAGTGTTGTTGATACTTGAGTCTAGTACATGTTCTTATATTCAACACACATTTAAAATTCCATACTATATTAGATGTTTATGTTCCAATGAAGACGAAATGCTCGTGAAGCCATACACTATTACATCACTGTGTCTCAGTGAAAACCAAATGCCCTTCAAGCCATGTCATATTACATGTTTATCACCCAGTGCAGACCAAATATCATACTATATTACATGCTTGTATCCCAGTGAAGACTAAATGCCGTACTACATTACATGCTTGTGCCCCAGTGAAGACAAAATGTCATACTATATTACATGCTTGTGCCCCAGTGAAGACCAAATGCCGTACTATATTACATGCTTGTGCCCCAGTGAAGACAAAATGTCATACTATGTTACATGCTTGTGCCCCAGTAAAGACCAAATGCCGTACTATATTACATGCTTGTGCCCCAGTGAAGACCAAATGCCGTACTATTTGAGATGTCTGTGCCCCAGTGAAGGCCGGGGTGTGGTCGGTAGGGGGCGTGGTGGGAGCGGCCTGGAAGCAGGACGTGCGTCTCCCCTGCAAAGCCGTAGGGGACCCCACTCCTACCAAGCGGTGGACGCATGACGGAAAACAACTCAAGTTCGACAGGCAAGTGACATTCCATACCAAGGTTTTAAAATTTTAAAATTTGAAATTTTAAACATTTTTTTTCAAATTCTCAACTTTCCTGGGAATAAGCAACGTGAACAGCTGGAAGACTCGAGACGCTGTGCCTTAGGATAGGAATTTAATGTATACCTGCTTCTCTCAGATCGCTTAATTCCAAATAGATATTAAAGTATCGGATTTAAGTTTCAGTCGTCTAGAAGTAGGAGGTTGTTTCACTTAGTATTACATAAGCTTCATGAAGTTTTTTATATTCTATTTAGTTTTATAAAGAGCTGATAAACTATGAGAGCAGTGAAATTGCTAATGTGAACAAGCTATAAAGAGCATGAAAGGCCATGTACAGACAACAGAATTTCTAATTCACACTCCCTGGTGAGCAGAGTGACTCAGGAAATGCGCAATGAATACCGTTTGTTTTTATCTTTTGTCGATGAGTCGAACGCATAAAATGCTGTTAATAATTTTCATGAAAGTGATGGTAGAAGACAAATTTTACGCCATGAAAAATTATTGGGAGTAATTAAAGTTTACCTAAAGTATGTGAGTTAAAGCTTCATAAACTAAACTCTTCATAATTTTTTTGTGTATTTCATGTACACTGATAACACTTATATGCCATAATTTGATATCGCATTTGCATGTTCAGCGTCTGCACTAAATCATACTCTTGCAATTTTCACCAGTCAATTTCCAGTAACGAAATATCCAGTCCAACGTTCCAAAATTTTTCATAAAGTGTGGCCCAGAGAACTGTATAATTATGCACGCGGCAAAATTTTGAAGCAAAGGGTCATCATTT
>JACJUY010000024.1:222951-287755 GCA_014220935.1 Platorchestia sp. MABIK
TCCATTGGGGTCTACAGTGTCATCAAAGCAGGGGACTCAGTGAGTTCTTTGCTGGGTACATCCATTGGGGTTTACAGTGTCATCTGTGCAGGGGCCTCAGTGAGTCCTGTGCTGGGTGAATCCATTGGGGTCTACAGTGTCATCAAAGCAGGGGACTCAGTGAGTTCTTTGCTGGGTACATCCATTGGGGTCTACAGTGTCATCAAAGCAGGGGACTCAGTGAGTTCTTTGCTGGGTACATCCATTGGGGTCTACAGTGTCATCAAAGCAAGGGCCTCAGTGAGTCTTTGGTTGGGTAAATGCATTGGGGTCTACAGTGTCATCAAAGCCAAAGCAGGGGTGGTAAGCCCTGCTTTTTCTTCATTTAGAAGCACGATTCCAATCACGACCCTTCTTAATAATGGGATATTTTTTCCAAATATATCCATTGGTCAATTTTAAATTCTTTTACAGAAACGATTATGTAATCGACTTTCAAACTTTGTTGTTAGTTGAATCTCAAAAGATAACAGCAACTTAAGTTTATCAAAAAGGACTTGTTTCACCGACTCGCTTACGACCATTTTCAATCGTCTAACTTTTATTATGCTATGAATTCCTGCGCGCTAAATGTCTCTTATTCATTACCAAGTAATTTTGATTTTGACCATCACTCACGCTATGAGCAGTCTATGTGAGCCTTGCAGCATGAAGGTTAATTTTGATCTCACGTTTTTCGTCATAACATCGTACAAAATATTGCATAATTCGTGTTAAAGAATTCTGAATTAGTATCTCTACTTTGTTTTAAAACGAGCTTTGATTGTGTTGCACAATATCTTTACTGTGGAAATTGAGCTACGAGTTTCATGATTTCAACTCTCGTTCTCTCCGTTTCTACTTTGCATTTCCCCAATTTATGTGAAAGTCATGCAGTTCTTCATTTCATACTGGTTTCTACTTATCCCATTTGAATCTTGTGCATCAAGAAGTGTCTGCAGAAATTAAAATCGATTTACTGGTGTGTGTTTTCCAAATGTCATATTACAAATCTAGTCATAAATTGAGCGTATTATTTTTAGTTAGTTCACAGGAAAAAAGAAAACGTAACTCTGGCATAGGAAATATAACTAAAAATATTCAAAGTGAGAGAAAAAGAAGAGTTTTAACTAAAGACAAAAATCAATTATTCACAAACTACACGTTCTTGGGAATGCTCAAATAGCTGTATATCGATTTCGTGAAATATTTATAATTGTATGATTAAACCAATGCTTTGATAGATATTTTGAACGTACACACCGCATGAAAATACGTGTTACTGAAAGTATGTTCTTCTTGTCAGGTGTCTTGAACTCAAAATCAAGGAGATGGCTGTCATTCTTTCATTTTTAATTTTGAAAAGTTAGCTTAGCAATTTAATCATGAGACTGCAAAAATTAAAAAGTGTTATCCGTAATGAAGTTGGGCGCTTAAATACTGACTTGATCTAAAACACATCTTGTGAGGAACTAAATGACAATATGGGGAGAAAAAACTATCCTTCGGTTTATTTGCCGGTGAATAATCGGACGTGTTGAAAACAGCCGTTGCGCATTTTCTGACTCTCAGTACAAATGTGTGAACAAGTAATTTTGTGTTGAGCATTTGCTTGTTAAGTGGAACGTTTCGAGTGTTCACTTATCGTTAGCTAAAATAATGTATAGAGAAAGATATTTTTTAAACAATGGAATGAACTATGATATGAATCTCAAAAATGCACAAAAAACAAATTATTAAAATAGGAGAAAATACCCATTGGGTACGGATAATTCGAAATAACTAAGATGACCATTTAAAACATGTATGATTTCAAGAATGAAAACCAATTCCAAAATCCTTAAATCGTTGGAAAATTTACCCTACCCTAGACCTTGAAATCACTGTTTTTAATTGATACGATATTCAAATCTTCATGACGCCATGCAACTGAACTTGATGAAGTGGCTATAATAATAATGCCTCAGTCGTCAGTCAGAAAAGACAGGTGCAAATTTTTTTATTTTGCATGGGAAATACTGTAGCGGACAAAACTTTTCGAAGCAGATTGGACAACGAATTGGAAATTAGATCATTCTTACAAACTTCTGGATGTAATGTAGGTGTCGTTTTGCAGTTATTGCAGCAATTTAAGACTCTTCGCTCCACTCTCGCTGTGCACTATGATCTCCTGTTGTGATTCAGCCTCTAGCCACTGCAAGTAGACCTCAAGCTATTCATCTGAGCACAACCTATTGACTCGCCACCCGTGTGAACCTATGGGCTCGACGCTAGACTCCATACCAGAACTACCTGTGCCATCCGAAGCTCGAACTACTCGTGCGAAGATTTTAAGCCGAAACACCACTCCCGTACGAGTTAACAGCATGACATGATACCCTGCCACCATTTCCAGAGCGAGGACTATAAAAGAAGCACGCTGTGTCGAGCATCTTCCGCCTTCACTAGACAGACACTCACTCTTCGTTTTGTAATTATTGCAGCAACTCCAAAGTCAAGACTTTTCCCTCTGCTCTCGGTCTACAGTACTATTCAATAGTCACAACCTCGGATTCAGAGCAAGGAAGAGCACCATGCTTCGCTTTACCTTGTCGACCCCAACGGCCCTTACCTGTACTTTGAACAGTAAGGCGAAGCGTTCTCTTCATCTAGCGTAGTCACAATCAACTTCACGCTAACAGCGCGCTCCACTCTGATTAGCAGAGTAATTGCTTCCTCACCAAGGCTCCTTCGGCAAATCTAATCATAAATTGAGAGTATTATTTTTAGTTAGTAGACAGGAAAGAAGAAAATGTAACTCTGGCATGTGAAATATAACTAAAAATATTCATAGTGAGAAAAAATTGAAGGCTTTTAGCTAGAGGCAAAAAACTGTTATTCACAAACTGCACGTTCTTGGGATTTCTCAAATGGCTGTATTTCAATTTCACAAAATACCAACACGATTGCAACTAAGCGCTCCTCTATCAATGTATTCTCACTGAGCGTCCCTATTGCTACAAGAGTCCTCGATTTATGCCTACACTCTCCCTCTCTCCCCCCTGGACTTGACTTTAAGCTCTCCTTCAACCTGATGTGTGCCGTAACACATTCTTGCTACCCACGCTGCAATCATCGCTCACCTACTAGATCCTGACAGGCAACGAAGCCGGCGTAGTCACGACTTGAAATTCATTCAGCACTAAAACCAGTCATACAACCGAAACGTCTGTACTGGCTCAAGGCTTTCGTGGTTCAAAACATTCTGCGACACACTATCTCTAAGTTGACTGCCGTAGTGTCTATAACTACGTTACGCATCTTGAACCTAAATAAATCTCACACTATGTAAATAATTTCCTTCCTTACCGTAATTCTCTTTTCGAGTACAACTCTAACGAACGCAGTTGTTTGATCATGATATTCCTGAGTACGTGGGCATGACTTCCCGTTCTCAAAGTTGTAGAATCGCCTAACATGGCTGGAGTAACTCTTTGCCGTCCAGTTGTAGGGGATGATACAGAGTTGTGTAATAAAAAATTAACAATGCTAATTTTAAGTTCTTGAAAAGGGTAGATTTTCCCTTGATTTAAGAATTTTGGAATAATTTTACGTTTTTAAGACTAAATCTATTTTCATGTCCAACTCATCGCTTTTGATTTGTCAATGGTAAAAAACAGTTTTCTCTGCCTCTATTATACACATATTGCTTACTTTTGTCTGGGTTTAAGTTTATTATTTTAATTATTCTAGTTCATTCAATTATTTTACAGATAGCTTTTTCCTAAATTCTCTTAGCTGATGATGAGAGAAAGTTCGAAACATCATATTTTTCAAGTTAATTTTTAGCACAATATTTTTCGTTTTCTCATATATATTTGGCTTCTTTATCTATCGAGATAATAGATAAGTTGGAAAAAAATAATCCCTGATATAAACTATTTCCGAAAATAATTTTATTTTAAATTTTTATCGAGAAGACAGAATAAATTGAAACATTTTCTTGACGTTCTAATCCTGGATACTGAAATTTTCTCCAGTGCCGCCTTCCCCACCGTCTCTACACGTCACAGAGACGACACCTTCATCCGTGAGGCTGCAGTGGAGAGTGAGTGACGACGGTGGCACACCTGTACAGGAGGTTACGCTCTACTACAGGTGAGCATAGCGGTGTGA
The DNA here is from genome assembly GCA_014220935.1 of Platorchestia sp. MABIK. Classification (NCBI taxonomy): domain Eukaryota; kingdom Metazoa; phylum Arthropoda; class Malacostraca; order Amphipoda; family Talitridae; genus Platorchestia; species Platorchestia sp. MABIK. The sequence goes on from JACJUY010000024.1 coordinate 227,125, forward strand.
GTTGCGTGAGTTAAGTCTGGAATTTTGGGTGTTCGACGTCCCCATCCTTGTTCAAATTTGCTATTAGAGTTTAGCTGGCCTAACAAAGGGGAGACAAAAGACAAATCCGAGCTTAATTGTTTTAATAATTGGCAGAACTTCTGTAGAATCTGAGCCATTAACACGTGATAAACGTCGAATCCAATCGCGGTTATTTCAACACATGATGAACTTGGATGAAGTCCGATTATATTTAATTAACACCTGGCGAACGTGTATTGCCTGCTGAACACTATTCTGTAAAAGCTTCGCATTCAGTTCCTATTCAACATCAACTGCGATTGAGTACTGCTTTGGAATGTGTTCATTTTTTAAAATGCATTTGAGAAAAATTTTCTGAACATGCGTGTTCAGTATACGATATAGTATGCAAATATATTACAAAAGAAATGTTGCGTTCACAGCAAGAGGATAGGTCTGAGAATGAAGGCAATACAGATGATGACGGATGATGCTTTGAAGATCAAGACAGATCTTTTTTGCATGCTTTGTCCAAACCACAACGGATCTTTAAATCAATTTAAAATTCACCCGAAAATCGCTGTCGAAATATCAGGATCAAACAATATCTGTTTACTGAAGAATAAAATATTTTATTTCTCATGCTACTGTGTAGGAAATTTGATATTTTGGGATACCAGCGACTGGTTTCGTAACTTGAAATATTATCATCAGTTTCGTCAGAGATAAATATCATAATTGGACCGAACGTAGAAACTGGAGCGCAACGAGATGAGAATCTCCGTTAGTTTGACTAGTACGAAATCTACATTAGTTTGACAAGTGAACTGGAAGGGTTGGATGAATATTAGCAATTCATTTTGTCTAAAAGTCTAAAGACGAATACTGAAGTTGCACGCTCTTTTTTTACATACATTTGTCATCATATATTATGGATTGATTAATTTTAAGATGTATTGATGGAAAAGTGGAGGAAATAATCCTTCAAATCAGATAATATACATTATTTGAATTCTTTAGCTTAGCAGTTTGCCGAAGAACGTGCGCAACGTGTAGAAAACGAGGACTTTCTGAATCGCCCGATTGCAGAATATTGAACTATGTTGGACAGAGGATTCGAATATTTTAAGTAGCGTTGAAGAAAGAAAGTAGAAGGATGTTGAGTCCATGAAAATTTAATTGAAGTTTGGCACATTTTCAGTTAATGAAAAACGTTCATATTTAATGATGGTTCGTACAGACCTGCATGCGCATGTTAATGGAAAGATTTCCGCAGGCTACCAGTTGGTTTAAGTGTTAACATTTTGCGTAAAGACGTAACGATGATGGTGATAAGCAACTCAGTAATATACTGTATTGAAATTGTGCCCTTAAATATGAATTTTATTCCGTACAGCTCAGTAATTGGATCTTAGAGCCAATAAAGCGTCAGTAGTAGCAGCAAATCGATCATGACAACTGAAGTAAAGCTCTGTGATGTAAAAACCACATTTATGTGCTCTACTGTAATACTTTCCGAGTACCTAAAGCCACTGTAGGAAAAAAATGACTTCTAGTCGCCTTCTTCAGTCCCGTGCTGATCAGTGAAGCTTACTGCCTGAATTACATCAGTGGTACGAGCTGCTACGGTCCAGGAAAACCGTTGCAAAAACAGAAATGACGTCCATGTTGCTGCGAAACTCGAACGATGCTGCGTCAGAACAACACTATTGTTTCGCAGATTTGTAACGAGTACGTCTTTTATTCACGAAATAAATTGATTAAACTAAACCAGTGGATCGCTCAATCATTGGACATAAATGGATTTTTTCCTAAACTTCTCTGGCGTGTCGTGATTATTCAGCAAAAATCATCATTAGTTGTTCACTTACACTTATTGATATCTTTTTAATTTTCCATTCGATTTCGAAGTTTACGGCATTCATGATGGCATTGTGGGGCTACGAAACAAAGTTTTATTTTACATCGCTCGAAACTTTATGTCCTCACTCTCAAGGATGTTTCACTCATTTCCGAGCCTTTCATGAGTCAAAAATCTTCGATGTCAAATGCTACACATCATTATTTGAATTACGTTTAGGGCAAAACTCAACGCTTCTCAATTTCATCGATTAGTAACATTCAATATATCGAATGTTCCCATTCATGGAAATCAAGCTCAGAGAACAGGTTTTATCAATACTTTGTTGAAACTCAATTGGAGTATGTGGGCTGACAAACCAACTCGGTAACATCGGAGGCACTGTTGGCTTTGCGTATACGGTATTTGTTCTGGTTGTTACAGGCAGCTTGAGACTGCGTATGAGAAGTCATTGCTCTCGGAATGACAATGTTGATATTCGCCACAGAGCAACACGCTGGGACACATGTTACAGGCAGCTTGAGACTGCGTATGAGAAGTCATTGCTCTCGGTATGACCATGTTTGATATTCGCCACAGAGCAACAGGCTGGGACACAAAGGAGGTACGTGTGACGGAGGAGAGTCACACCGTAACTGGCCTCAAGTGCGGCACTCTCTACCACTTTTTCGCGACCGCACGCAACTCGATCGGTGAGGACTTGACAAAATGACAGAGCCAACCGTAAGACTTGACAAAGTGGTTAGGGCGGTTGATTTGATGCATGGGTGAGTGACTGTATGGTAATGCTGTTCATGGGTGAGTGGCTGTATGGTAATGCTGTTCATGGGTGAGTGGCTGTATGGTAATATTGTTCATGGGTGAGTGGCTGTATGGTAATGTTGTTCATGGGTGAGTGGTTGTATGGTAATGTTATTCATGGATGAGTGACTATATGGTAATGTTGCTTATGAGTGAGTGGTTGTATGGTAATGTTTTTTATGAGTGAGTGGTTGTATGGTAATGTTATTCATGGATGAGTGACTGTATGGTAATGTTGCTTATGAGTGAATGGCTGTATGGTAATATTGTTCATGGGTGAGTGGTTGTATGGTAATGTTATTCATGGATGAGTGACTGTATGGTAATGTTGCTTATGAGTGAGTGGCTGTATGGTAAAATTGTTCATGGGTGAGTGGTTGTATGGTAATGTTATTCATGGATGAGTGACTGTATGGTAATGTTGCTTATGAGTGAGTGGTTGTATGGTAATATTGTTCATGGATGAGTGACTGTATGGTAATGTTGCTTATGAGTGAGTGGTTGTATGGTAATGAATGTAGAACACAGTCGTTCGAATAAGAAACTGCACGTTACTTGAAGTTTGCAGTCATGATAGTCGGCCTAAATACCCGAATTTTTAAATTAAAAATACCGTAAAGAAATACTATTTATGCTGTAGTTTTTATTTAATATTACTAGGAGTTTTAAAAGTTTCTCAGCAATAAGTAACGTGGCTTGTTGCTCTCTTATGACCATCAAAAAAAGTCCCTTCTATGTGGTTTTTCTTTCCTTCCCCGTATAAGCAACTTGACCATCAGCGGCCGAGTGCTGGCCATTCTCCCTCAGTCAATGCGCATTCTTTAGCGTGGCATTGTGCATACCAAGACATTAGAGTCAACTTTTGAATTGAAGCTAGAAAGACGACACTTTCATCCCCTCTTATGAGTTAAAAGAAATTTTTAAAGAAAAGAGTTAAGAAATTTTTAAAATATAAATAAAGTTTATTAATGTTTTATAACATTTGGCTACTATTATTTTGTGATAAATTAGTAATCACAGATAGACTTTTTCGACACATCGTATAAATGAGGATATTTGAAGCTTGGTTGTAGCTCCCACAAGTTTGGATATACCAACCATCATGCGTGCCGTAGTTGCACGAGCTTTTTTCCGTGTAATTTTACTTCCAATTAAAATCCAAACCAGCCGATTTTATGGGAATTCATATACTGCGATGACTTGTTCTAACGCTTTTCATCATTTCTATTCTGTAGAGAATCTAACATTTCCAGTTTCCTATTTGTTTTTCGCAGACGACAGCGAGTCATCGGAGGTGGTGCAAGCCCACACCAAAGGGAGGCCTCCGGAGCCACCGCCTCAGTTTCAGTTCATCACCACGAACAGCACCCAGGCCACCCTCTACCTCACCCAGTGGGAGGACGGCGGGTGTCCCATCACACACTTCAGAGTCCAGTATCGCAGACTCAAGGCATCTGAGTGGACAGTGGGTAAGATTTCAGAAAAGCAGTTTTTAACTACATTGGTTGGGCAATGGGCGAGATTTTTAGAATAGATGTTAGATAAATTAGCCTAAACAGTGGGTCACACTTTTAAAATTGGTGTTAGCATAACTTTGCGTTGACAGTTGGTCAGATTTTTAGGGAATATGTTATAACTTTGTGGGGACAGTGGATTAAATTTTTAAAGAATTCGTTAGAGTAACTTTACCTCGAGGTGAAATTTTCACAGCAGTCGTTAGAATGTTGACTAGTCCAAAGGATAGTCTTATTAGAAATGGAGAATTTCTAGAAAGCAGCATGCACCGAAGAGCATCATTTGTAATGCGCTAAATCCTGGGAAAAATTAAAACATTAAAACACAATGACGTTACCAAACTATTCTTCATGTTAATGTCAGAATCTAAAGGTAAAAGGTATTCTGGCAAATAAAAATTGTTTGATTTTCCTCCGCAACGTTGGTTAATCCAAAATGTTATAGCGAACTGTCATCAATCAATGTATATGAGGGGATTCACTATGAGAAAGTCCACGAATATATTTACATGACATTTCGGGTATCTTATCATAAATTTTGATGTTACGCTTGAAAAAATATGATGTATTTTAAAGTCTATTCATTGGCAAGTAAAAAAGTCTGTACCTCAATTCCATTCTGGCTCCAAATCAGTGAACCAATCTGAGTCTCGACTAGGTACAAAAGGGCTTAAAGCTCATCACAAATTTTCTTAGTTTTAAGTTAAAAAAAGAATTTCAGTGTACGGATTGTTCCTGACAAAACATCGATCGTAAAAGAGTGATACAGCGTAGCTTGATGTTCTCGTAACTCGGTTCACAACAGTGGAAAATTGGACTTATAGTCATCAAATATTTTGATATTTTTCTTCTGTATGCGACGTGCGTAAAAACAGAATCAACTACAAACACAGATAATTCAGTTATCTCTTTCAGTTTCTTTTTAATGGTCTTTTGACATTGACTATGAAACAGAATCAGCTTAGATAATTGATTTATTTTTACACAAAGCAGTAAACCGTTGTGTATAACTTCACTTGGAGTTTCTGGTGTTCAATACGGTCGTTAGATTTGTGCTGTTATACTTAAATGTTTTTTATGCGTAAGCCCTAGTCACTAGAGGATAAACTTGTTCGTCTTAGCCTTTAAAATTCTGCTTCAATGTTTACGGTGAGTATTTCGTTCGTTTTTTCCACTGGTCACATGCGCACTTCTTTATATCTTCTGCGGTTTTGTACTCCGATGTATTTTTGGTTGCGTAAACTTCGTTAAAATGAATCAACATTGTAGTTCTCCTGGAGCAACAATATAATATTCAAGGAAATTAATTACACCATCTGCATTACTAACAGAGGCAATAAGAAAAACAAGTTGCAAATCGTGTTTAGTTCACGTTCAGAAACAAACCTTTAATTTTTATTCAATGGGTGTTTATGCGCTCTTAGGAAAATTCTGTCAAGTTCGCATTGGTGACATGTTTAGTGAATTTTTTTCATCATTTTAATTAGTTTCGCAAAATTTCAAACGTTCTTACATCTCTGTTGACAAACAGGTGATAGAGTGATCTCTAGATTTTAATTTTCATCATGAGATGTGTATCATGGGCGTAATTTTTTGGTAATTTACCTCCTAGGTGATTTATATTTAGATCGTGGTCTGAAATATTCTATTAATTTCCGTTACGGAAAAATTTTTAAAATTTATCGCTCTAATCAAATATGAAATATAAATGCTTTTGCCTTTATTTGAATCTGCAAAAACTTTTCCAGATTTTCACCCTCGCTTCAAGAAAAAATGTTAAATTTTGAGGCAGGCATTTTCTTTTTAAAATTTGCCTGTTGCTGAGCGAAACATTGCTGAGTTGTTTTTCAGTGCAATGCTAAAGACTTTGCAAGATAACTTTTGTTGGTAAAGTGAGGACATCAATTTTGCTGAGTTGATCATTTCTTGAAAGTTCAAATGATAATTTCGCTCGTTTCCAGTTTACTACTCTTAAAAATACGTAAAATCGCCCACACGCAGAATTTCATCTCGCCAAATGCCCTAACTTCGACCTGCACGCAGCAATGGCAATGGTTGCGTAGACTTCCATAAAATAAATCAACATTATAGTTTTAATGTGGCAACGGTATAATATTCAACAAAATTAATTACACCCTCTGCATCACTAACAGAGGCAATAATAAAAACAAGTTGCAAATCGTGTTCAGTTCACGTTCAGGAGCAAACCGCCAATTTTTTTATCGAATGCGTGTTCACACAGTCTTTCAACCTCCCTTTACTTAGCCTAACTTTCACTTTTACTTTACCTGCTCTCTCAAGTAAGCAACTCAGTGCCTGTCCTGCGTACGTATGCGGTGGGCGGCCTGCAGCCTGGTCAGCAGTACGAGTTGCGCGTCAGCGCACACAACTCCGCTGGCGTCACGCCTGCTGCCTATAGCATCACGACGCCCCTGCTGCACGGCACAGGTTTTTTTAAAGGAAAAAATTCATAAAAGACTATTAGTTTTACACAGAAAAGTCTCACATAGTTTGAACGGCATACGCAGGGTTCTGGCATAACGCTTACGTCATTGGATTAACTAAATTTTATGTCATATGCGTCAATTAAAATGCTCTCATTGCATTACCCAGTTTTGCTGTATTTCAAATTGCACCGGATTATTGTGATTTTATTGTTGGTCTGTATTATAAATGTGCTGTTCAAGGGGCATGCCTGATGCGCGTGCTGTAGAAAATATATTTAACTTCAAATGAAAACAACATTTGATGAAAAATGTTTCATAATTCAATCGAATTCTATTTGCCCAAAATCTGACCAAAGGATTATGAAATCTGACCGAAGGTGACAGCATTGCGCAACAGATGATCACGTCACCAGAGACAAAGAAAAAATGGACGGTACAGCGGACGTATCAGATTTTTAAGGCTACAGTCCTATTGTAGAATTTTGGAACAAAAAAATCATTAGTATTTTAGTTAAGGGTAGGTTCAAGTTTGTGGATTTGCAATGCTTTCATTATTTGAATATAATCTGTTTTAATAATAATTTTTAAAACTTCTGTATGAAAATGATGTCATTAACATCAAAACATCGTTTTTATAGACCGACAGGGACGTAGAATTTCATGGATTGACAGTGTTTTAGAAAATATTATCAGCTGTTTTATACTAGTTTTAACAAATGGTGAACTGGAAAAATTTGGCTGAGTTTACAATTTGAGAAGGAAAATGTTTTTACCTTTTATAAATGTACATTTTTAAGATTTTTCATTTCTGTTTGTCTGCCTTTCCGTATAATTGATTACATTTGCATTCGTAATGATATGAATCGATTCTTCATATACGAGTGGTTCATAATTGACGATTGAAATTAGGTAGCGAGTTCCCAAGTGTAAAAACATGATAGTTTATGAGCATTGCTCGGACATTCGGAAATGTAGCATTTATCTTCTGAAAAAACAGTTGTTTCAACATCACCTTAGTGAGTTGAAATTAAACTTACCATGAATAAATCAATAAGCAAAACTGGGATGAGAGATGAATTGGAGCTCCGGAATAAAATTTGGCCTCAAAATGATGTTCTAATTCAAGGCAATGAAAAAGTCCAATTTTTGTGTAAATTTCACGCTGAATTGAAACATGAAATGCCATTCATATCATCAACTCTAAGAAAAAAGTGAATAAAGTGACCACGATCAAAGAGTATGCTTGGTGTGGAAGGTTTTGTTAGTAGCTCAATATTTTTTCTGCGTATTTTCAATTAAGTGATAACTTACTACCCTTCAGTGAAAACATTACACAGCGGTTCTGCTAAAACTTGCCTTTTAGTAAAAAAATTATTATTCATCAAAATCCTTTAAAGGGTAAAATTACTTCCGTCAGACTATTGCTTGATTTCCATAAATTTCTTGCTCAATAGCCCTTATGCTGCGGGCAGGGACGCGGGGAATTATTGTGCCAAGATCACAGTAAAATAAAACAGCGCGGTGTTCCCTAGAAAGGAAATAAATTTCCCCAAGTAGGCTTTAGATTTTAATGCTTGAGCTAATTCTCGCCTGTTATGGCTCCCACAGGTGGTGTTATCGCCCCCATCGACGGCGGCTGGGACGTGGGGTCTCTGAACGACCCCCCGGTGGGTTCTGGGCTTTGGGACGACCCCAGAGTTGTTGTCCCTGGGGTCATCTCTGCCACAGCCCTCATCTTCACCATCATCACACTCTGTGTCTGCACTAGGAGGAGTGAGTTGCCTTCTAGCCATGGTCATAGGGTTGGGAAGAATGTACAGTTTAATATACTGGTCATTGAACTTTGCGGTAGAAATGAGTAATTGTTCAATGTTGGGTTTTGTACCAGGAGCGAGTTGGTGTGTAATGTACTTTGGCTTGTGGAATATGTATTGGTCACAGGATTTTGTGCAAGTGAGTTTGCATGTGCTATAGGCCATTCGGTGGTGTAGCATAAGTTTGTAAGGCTTTGTGTTCTGCACCATGAGGAGTGAGTTGCTCTGTAACATAAGTAAGTTACTTGTAGCAAGTTGCTATATTTACCTACAGAATTAATTTGGTTACTACAATTACCTACAGTAAATAAGTTTCTAGGGTATGAACTACGAGCTAGTTACTTTGTAATAAGTTAATTGAGTTGTAACGTGCATGTAAGTTTTTTAGTCAGCATTCTAGTTCATACTTTTTAACGCCCTTGGGGCTCTAGCGGTCAATTTTCCCAACTCGCCTGGAAACTTATGAAAATAGAGTAAATGAAAATTAACTAGAGAGGTATTTGAAAAAATATTGTACGGAAGGACATGCACATAATTAATCGGTGCTTATCCTGTTCCTTAAACATGTAAAATAGTTCACTGAAACGAGATGGGAGCTAAGCATATTTAATGATCATTGGAAATCACCAAACTGCAAACACAGCAACGCGTCACTGACACTAGGAGGAGAAATGGTCCAGTTTGTGTGTGGCGACCGAGAGCATTTTAGAAATCCAAAAAAATGCATTAGGGCCAAGAGAGAAGAAATTCTCAGTTTAAGCTCATAACAAACAAAGTCTAGAGTTTTTTTACCATGCTTTACTAAAATACACGCTTTACTAGCGTAAACATTTGCATTACATCTCTCTCCCCTCTGTGTTTATGAAGCTAAAGCAAAGAAAGCTAAATGGCCTAACAAAATCCCTTGCTTAGAAAGATTTCCTCATACTTATTAAGCCGAAACTATGACCAGAGATACTCTCACAAAAAGTATACGTTGGCCATAAGGTTCTGTCCCAAGAGTGAGTCGCATCGTAACGTGGATCATTCGGCTGTAGCTCTTGCATAGGTCATCGAGTTTCGCGCTGTAGGAAAAGGGCGTTTCGAGATAAAAATCAAGTGTTTGTTCTGGAAAGTTTGTTTGTTAATTATGCGGCAGTTTAAAATGCAGCTCGAATTAATTACGATTTTAATATCCAACATTGCAATGGTCAATGGCTTAATTGAAATACAACTTAATTTTGGATTGAACAAGGTTGTGCTCGTAAAAATTGCGGCGTTTTAAACTGAATTTTATATTAAACTCGAATTAATATCGATTTTAACACCCAACATTGTTATGGTCAATGGTTTGATTGAAAACAACCTTAATTTTGTATTCAAAAGTTAAAATGCATATTGTTGTATCTGGTGAGTCACCGGCCAATCGAAAATTTTGTCAGTAACCACCTGTGGGTCACGCCGCAGTTAACGTAGTTAACTATTTATCTGTCGTGTTGAATTTTCGACTAATTTACGTTGACTGGACAGTATTGCTGGCGGTGCGTTCTAAGAGTCGATGTGTCTTGAAGCAGCATTTGGCGTTGCTGCAGCGCATCTCCGTGCCGATTCTTGTCAGAGAGAAAACAAGCCAGCAACAATTATAAGAACAGTAACTTAAGCACCTATATATCGACGGAAGAACTTGATGTTGAACACAAACTTGGAACTCGATTTTGCTCCCAGAACTTGATGTCGAAAGAGCTTGATGTTCCACTCAGAACCTGATGTCAAATGAACCTGATGTTGCTCTCAAAACTTGATGTCCCACTGAGAACTTGATGTCAAATGAATTTGGTGTTGCTCTCACAACTTGATGTTCCACTCAGAACTTGATGTCAAATGAACTTGATGTTGCTTTCAGAAGTTGATATCAAAAGAACTTGATGTTACTGTTAGCTGTCTTGCTGACGTAAATTCCACGAAAATAAGGCATTTGATATCTCTGTCTGCAGGCAAGCCGAGGGAAGAGGAGCCTGCTGTAGACACGAAGAAGGCGCTGCCGGAGATAGAACGTGCGACTCTTGTCAAGAGGAAGCCTCCTGTCACCGCCGCTTCTACAGACGGGCCGAGCAGCAGTTCTGGTGAGCTCATCAATACTTCATATCGTAACTCATATTTGCAACAATAACATATAAAACTATATATAGCACTTCTAATGTTGTGTGACGTGCTATATGTATTGTAGGGTCACCGGGGCAGAGTGGTTAAGAACAGGAAGGTGTCAGCAGTGCCTCCCGGTGTTTCTCTCCGTTGAGAAAAATGAGAACTAAGCCAGAATTTCCCACTCTTCCCAGGTGTCAAGAATGAGTACCGGCTTGACTGGGGGTAACCGTCATTGCGTCCTGGTGTTAGTTATAAGGCATTTGAAAAACCAATGTAGATGATGATTTGTATTAGGCTCGATTGAAATAAAAAACATCCTTTATGTTATTTTTTGTGTTGGCTGCAGATCTCGATATCGACATAAACCCGATGTTATGAAAGGTCTTGCGCAAGTGTTCCTCATTTTCACATTGGAAATTAAGCCAAATCTTCCCTGCAAAATGATCAGAACGCATTAAATGTTGAACTTAATTAGTCTAATAGATGATAATCTGTGAAAAAAATGAAGGACCTGATTCCCACCACCGTCTTTTCGGTAAAATAAAAGTAAATGCAAGATTCACCTGCAGGAGAACGTATTCATTATGGACCATGTTAGCCACTTCATGCTACTTTTGAGCAACTAGGAAATCTCTTTAAAAAACTTAACAGATTTGATGTCTTATTCATTCAGGAGTAGTAATATTTGAGACATATGAAAAGAAAAATGAAATAATATTGGTTGTTTCGGTGCTGGGGCAATTATATGAAATCACGCTCTGTTAAATCGTAAGCTACACCATTGACAAATTTATCTTCAATAATTTCCAAGAGTTCACTTTTTACTGCTTTCATTGCGGACAGAAGGACACTTCAGTTTTAGACAGCGTATGGAAATCTTGTTCGACAGCGCACAGCATCTCATTCGATATTTCGACGGCGCAGAGCTGCTAAATTAAATGTAATCATTGAGGGAAATGCATATAAAATTTACCTCATGTACAGAATGAACAAAAAATAATTTTTCCATCAAAAATTAACTTCGTGATGAGGACCACACAAAATTGGAATAAATTATCCCTAAATAAATAATCTATCTGCGCGGACTCTCGAAATTAATCTACGGAATTTACTCCGAAAGCTTAACTACCTCCAGATATTCCTCGCCGATCGTCAATAGAAATTAATTTATAACCCATCGCACAATTGGCCTGATTTTGCATAATGAGATCTACGAGATATTTATGAAGGCGAGAATTTTCCAGTGGTTATATACAGAAAGAATTTTGTCAGGATATGTATATATTTTTGTCAACATATGTTCAACTAATTTTTTAGTCTCTGCTGGGTTTGTTGCGGGAGCAGAGTTTTACCCATCTTGAAGCAAAATTTTGTTACTGTTGAACACACTGATATAAAAGTTTTTTCTTCTGATCTTTCACGTCAGAAATTCTGATTGTCAGCTTACTAAATACACTTAATCTTGCGAACTGTAGAAAAATTATCTGCACATAAGAATAAATAGTCTAGTGTGCTTCACTGCTCTACCAATAATTGTAAATTACTTCAAAAATTATCAACTTCACGAGCAATAATAATGACGCTTTTGCACATTAGCTCATTTATAATCAAGTAGGGAAAGTATTTTTCAATTCTATATCCAAAAATGTTAAATATGGGTTTAAGTATGTGATTTCACTATTGATTTGCGATGATCATGGATTAAATTGATGATGATTTGTACAAGTTCAGGACTGATTTGTACTTGGATTGACTTGATTTTGATTCTTGCTATTTTAAGATTTTTTTGCATGGTTTGTAAGCTAAATTGCCAAAATGAACTGTGTTGCGCTCTATGTCAAAACATCAATGAACAAATTAAACAGAATAAGTCTACTGCTAATGAAAAAGGCCAAAAAAATTTGGGTCTGAGCACGATATAAGCTAGTCTTTCTAATCAAGTGCCATAGGAACCATGCTAGAGAACGCCTCAGTGCTGCCTCATTATGAAAAATTCCGGGAACTGTTTCAAAAATAATCAAGCAAGCTTAGAAATTGTGATTAAATAATTGGCTCATCTGTCACAGCTCAAATAATGAGGAACTGGAGGGTCGAAGATAAATGAAGTCTCTTCGGGAAGAGAAATTCTTTTGATGTCATTTTTTCAGCACATCAGGAAGTTGTTGAAAATATTCCATCAATTTTGATTTTTGGTCAATATGCTTGGATGTGATTTTACATCTCTCTTTCGAAACTTAGTTTTAGCCCCAAGTAATTAATTTCAAAGGCAGCGTGGAAATTTCAATCTATTAATCCTTGTAAAAATAAAGAGCAACCTCAATTTAATGTAAATTGAAATTAACGTTTTTGTAGTGGTCACTTTGACTAACACCAAAAAAAATCATTCATTTTCAAGAAGAATTTCCATAGTGTCTTGACACGCATCGGCACTGATATTTGTACGTTTATTAAAGGGATATTTCATTTCGGCTCGTCATGTTGACAAGCAGGAGCGAATTCGAGAATTGACTGTGCCTGACTCGAGTTCCCGTGCTCTGCTCGTGCTGCGAAGTCCCGTGCCTGATGAGCAATAATTCGTATCAAAATTAGCACTGCATTCATTTACATCAAATGTAGAACTCATGTTTTAGACCTCATTCGTCATTTTCCCCTTCAAAAATTTCAGTGAGAAACTTCGATTAACATCGATGCTCTGTGCTAAAATTCTGTTTACTGGAACATGCGTGACTTGTGGCGTAAAATTCATTATGGTTGGTTTCTCAATTTTTTATTTTATTTTGAACATATGTAAAATTAGAATTAAATTAAATTTTGACCCCTACAAATTTTCATAATATTTTCATGGTAGGCAATAACTTTTCATTAAATAACTTACAGAAACATATAGAGAAACTTTTGATGTGAGACACCATTATCAGATTCAAATCATTACATTTACTTTATCAGTAAAAGTTGTAGGCTCAAAATAAAACACCTAAAATTACAACATCTGAGAATTATCTTTCACTACCGATTTCATGATCCCTAATGCAAGTTCCAATGCCGGTAACGTTGCATAAAAAGTTATGTTAGACCGAAAATTGAAATAGATTAATGTAAGAGTGCAGTAAAAGATATATATTCCATTCGTCGACTGCTATTATTCTCAGACAACTGCAAAGTTTACCACATATCTGAAAATAAACTTGCGCAACATTGTAGAAATATATATAGTTACTGGAACCTATAGCTTTAAAACGAAACTGTGTCAAAGGCAGGTATACATATCCTGCTCTCAAATGAGTTTAATTCTAATTATAGCTTTTGTGTGTATTCGTCACTAGTGCCCAAAACACGAAATTAATTATTTGAACTATTCAAATTATCAACAACGTCGACTTATGTGACCATGCGAGAAAAAATAAAAATGCAAGTGAAGCACTAGTCTAGTATCCTAAGTGGCACAACCGATGGCTTGAGATGGCTTGAGACTATGAATTAAAATGCCTTTTGACATGCTCAATGTCTCAGGAGAGCAGGAGGAGGTAATTCCAAAATTTTTGCTCAAAATATGATTTTCCTTTTTTAGAGCATGATTTTTAAAATGACTGAGTGAAGGAGAAGTTAAAGATCCTCCGGTATAGAAAGAGCATGAGATATCCTCATACGCCATGACTCCTACTCTGAAAAAAAAAACGAGCTGAAAATTTTAGTATTGATTTGGAATAGCATGAAGCATTGGAGCGACTGATGGTTGATATGAACTCAAAAGATCTCTTCCATGCTGGACAATTGCAATGAAGCTGAAAAATCACTTTAGGAAATTTTTGAAGATGTTTATAGCAAATAACATTGAAGGTTATCTCTAAGTACTCGTAAAATTTGATCCTGAATTATTTAAATATGAAATGTTTTAATTGAGGAATGTACCTCTTTTCGATCATTATAACGAAATTTTAGCACAAGGACACATAGCCATGTTTCGTTTAGGAATCCTGACACTTTTCTGTACAGACTAGCTACCCTGTCGCGAGTTCGCTCGACCGTGATATATCTTCCACCAATGCTTCTTCTTCCACTCAAATGGACCCTTTATTTTTCTCGCAGGAGATTTGCTAGAAGACGACGTTTACCATTACGCGTCTTCAAGCTATCAATTCGGACGAATGAGTCCTCCTCCTCCAGCTCCCTCATCTCCCCTCCACCCGTATCCCCCTGAAGCTTCTTCCCCAGTCACCAGATCAAACCCCCACCAATTTAGGGAGCAGGCAAATTTCTCGCACGATCCCAGTAATTACCAAAAATTCACGCACTCTGAGGCCTCGGGCGCGTCGTACCAGAACCACACCCCCACGCACCAAATCAGACTCCTCCAACAAACTCCGACTGGCGGAGGCCGTTTCGCGAAGCAGGCCATTGAGCTGGGGGCGAAGAAAAATGGAGGCGTTCAGCAGAAGGGCTTCATGGCTGTCGTGTATCAGGCTCCGTCTCTCCACGACGTTGACGAAGCTAACTTGGTGAGTTCCGTTCAATGTAGGTGGTGGAATGACAGGTTTTATTGACTTTATTTTGAGAAGTTATGTTTTGCCTTTTGTGTCACTGTAGTATCTAATTTCGGGGTCAGGAGGCGTTCTAGGATATAGAGGTAACAATTGCAAAAACGATATCACGTTATTTTCCTTTTGCGATTGCATCCATGACGTCGAATGGGAAACAACGCTAAGCCTCATCCGTCGGTCAGCAAATTTGATTATGTCCAAGTAAATTCAAATGTTGCTGATTATTATATTTAAAATGAAAATAGTTTCTACGACAGAAAAAGACAAAACATTTCCAAGAAACAATACGAAAACAATTTGATCGACAAAGTTACGTATTGGATCACACAAATATTATTTTTCAAAGAGACGAACAGCATGGCCATCTGAGGGAAAGATTAGGCGGACGTCGAACACCTCCTTCGTCTTGCAACGTCTTCTAATGGAGACTTGCAATCATGTCAACATTGCTCTCGTACTTCGTTGATGTGGCGTGGGACTGGCGCCTCAGGTTTTGCCATGAAACTCAGTCGTTGTAAAATATCATTTTGCGTAATTAATTTCTCCTCAATTAAGCTCATTATAAAATACACTGATACCATAACGTTTGTTCGCATCTGTTATGCAGAAAACCTATCACGCATTTTCATTTAAAATAAAACAGTTTTTTCTCCCATCAAAATAGTCTGATACACAATATGTAAAGTCTCGAGAACAAATCATTCTCGTAATTGCAAAAGCCTATGTTGGTAATTACACAACAGTTTTGCAATCATACAATTTTTCCAAACAAATCTGTTTTCAATTGCAATAAGCTGTTGATAATTAGTTACAGGTTCCAGGTGTAAAATAGAACTTTTTCAAAATCAAATTCATTTCACTAAAGCTGATTATGCTTATGAATGGCATTGAAAGCACATTTCACAAGCAGGAAAAGAATTTGTTTATCGAAACCATTCGGAGCTCAAAAAATTACTCTTTCAACGAACTCTCACGTATGCACGTTTTTTTAGCCGAAATCATTAAGTGCGGCTTATTAATAAGCAGCTCAGCGCACTACGGTTTCCTCATCAATAATCATGTTTCAAATGAGGATATTTTTCTCTCAGTTAATTAGGTTGTTCATGTTTTCTATTGTGTAACTGGCAGCGCTTACGGCCAATTCTAATGAACGTAATTCTGTATTTCACAGCTAACTTAGTATGAATGCTAGGAGGCAGCAGCCTCATTAATTAAACTGCTATCTTGTAAGTTTTCTGTAATAATTCGAGTTCTCTTTTTCAGTGGCAAAAAAATTTAATTACTTGGGAATCATTGAATCATTCCATCTTTCTACATATTTTTTGTTGCTATTTTATCTCCTTTTTTCACGTTTAATCAGCGCTAGTGTAAAAAAATGTTTTACATGTTATGCTATAAAGAACCAATATACAAGTGTTAATACTCTATTTAAGAGTGAAAAATCAATCTTCTCTTACAATAAGGATGTCTGATATAGATTGATCAATTATCAGGAACACTGAGGATGTCTGATGCAAAATGATCAATTATCTGGAATACTGAGGACGTCTGATGCAAAATGATCAATTATCTGGAACACTGAGATGTCTGATACAAAATGATCAATTATCTGGAACACTCAGGATGTCTGACGCAAAACGATCAATTATCTGGAACGCTGAGGATGTCTGATGCAGAATGATCAATTGTCAGGAACACTGAGGATGTCTGATGCAAAATGACCAATTATCAGGAACACTGAGGATGTCTGATGCAGAATGATCAATTATCAGGAACACTGAGGATGTCTGATGCAGAATGATCAATTATCAGGAACACTGAGGATGTCTGATGCAAAATGATCAATTATCAGGATTACTGAGGATGTCTGATGCAAAATGATCAATTATCAGGAACACTGAGGATGTTTGACGCAAAATGATCAATTATCAGGAACACTAAGGATGTCTGACGCAGAATGATCAATTATCAGGAACACTGAGGATGTCTGATGCAGAATGACCAATTATCAGGAACACTGAGGATGTCTGATGCAGAATGATCAATTATCAGGAACACTGAGGATGTCTGATGCAGAATGATCAATTATCAGGCACACTGAGGATGTCTGATGCAAAATGATCAATTATCAGGAACACTGAGGATGTTTGACGCAAAATGATCAATTATCAGGAACACTGAGGATGTTTGACGCAAAATGATCAATAATCAGGAACACTGAGGATGTTTGACGCAAAATGATCAATTATCAGGAACACTGAGGATGTTTGACGCAAAATGATCAATTATCAGGAACACTGAGGATGTCTGATGCAAAATGATCAATTATCAGGAACACTGAGGATGTCTGATGCAAAATGATCAATTATCAGGAACACTGAGGATGTCTGATGCAAAATGATCAATTATCAGGAACACTGAGGATGTCTCATAAAAAATTTACCGCAAACTTTCACTCCCAACATAGCCGCATAGCCACGGTAGTTTTGCCCTTTAATCTAAATTTCTCTGAACTCTCCTTGAGCTTCGTAGAATCACATAACATGTATTCATAGGTTGTTCTGAGTTTTCGATCGGTGAATATGTGACTTGATTTCATCAAACTGGAAGACTTAAGGCTATTATGTCAAGTTGCTGGAATGCGCCCAAGGTAGTTTTGCAGGCGGGTAATATCTTCCAAGTTTGCCAGAATGCACGCTGGACAGTCTCATCTAATACTCGTAAGCGAGTTATATCTTCCAAGTTTGCCAGAATGCACGCTGGACAGTCTTATCTAATACTCGTAAGCGAGTTATATCTTCCAAGTTGCCCGAATGCACCATAGACAGTCTTCTCTAATACTCGTAAGCACGTTATATCTTTCAAGTTGCTAAAGTGTACTTTAGACAGTTTTCTCCAATGCTTGCCGGAGCGTTATATTTAATTTTACGAGCTTCGATTGCGTTTCCATCAACCTGAGCGCTCAAATTGCTCACCACTGATGATGGCTGGAGCAGTTGTTGTGTGGGGAAGACTTATTAATGCAGCATTTCGAATAATCAGCATTTGGGTTTTGCCTTGTGGATTGCAAACATTCTAGTGATATGATTCGTTCGCACTTCTTTTCTTGGAAGGCATTACTCATATTTTAGTGCATTACTAACATCGATTATTTCATCATATTTAGGAGTTTATTACCTTTGTTTCTCATTTCATGTTTTTTAAATTACAAGAAAAATTCGTGCCAAAGATTTACTGAATATTTTCAGTTTTTATAATTTTCGAACTTTTATTTAAAGAGTTAGGTTACATAAATTTAAGTTCCCAGTGCTTAGCGCTAACGAAATTGTGTCATGTTTAGAAAAAAATGCTTTGCATAACTTCAATTGCCACTTGAACTATTGATAAGTTGATCTGAATCATGGATGAGATTCATCACAAGATAAGGCATGAAATTAACTTCAAACTAATGCTTGAATTTCAAAGAATTTAAAAAGCGTCGCAACATTTTTAGAAAGTTTTTATCAGTATCATTACTCATTGCCCCCCTTAAATTCGTTCTAAACTTACGTGCTATTCAAACTACGAGTAAAAGAATTCACAACAAATATCATAATTTCATAGTAAAGGACTTTCAAATTTACAACAAATGTTTTATTTAGTCTACTGAGGCACGCCAAAGAGCAGTGATATCACAGTTTGCACTATACAACATTCATCTTAGTTTTAATTTCACTTTTCTTCATTCACATTGTGACTTTTTTAGTTTACTTCTCACTTTTAATTTGTCCATATACTTTGTTTAATTGGGATCTTACTTCTAATGCACTCTTTTTTTTTCATTTTTAATTTTAGGTTTATTTATCATTTATTTAATCGCGTACATCCACTTCGCACCAATTCAATCGGTTTGAAATTTACCCTCAATGAAATAAAGTATTTAGCTAGATTTTAATTCTCGGCACGCTTGCAGCTTAGAGCGCTTCAAATCTCCCATTATAAACGCTGCCAATGCGACAAATTAATTCTGTAAATATATCAGTGTGGGCTAAATTGCTTCAGAGAATAAAAAACTGGTACCAGCATTGCGATTAAAAGTTTTCCAGGGTGTGACAGATACGAGTATTAAAGAATGAAAAATAATTAATTTTTAATCTGGTTTCAGTTTTATCTTTCAGATGTATCGTATTTTCATTTATTTCTAACAAAGACGCTCTTGGCAAAAGAATAATTTTGATCAACTCATTTTTCCTCTGTCCTCTTCAGCCACCCCATGCGAAGCTAACGGGCGGTATCGAATGAATCATTTCACATTAATGGGTTATTTTCCACCGCATTTAATTCAATAACCAGAGCAAACTTGCCAATTTCAAGAGTCCAATTTCTGAAATTTTCTCTACATATATCTTTTTTTGATCATCACCCCGTGTGAAAATGCCATTTTCAATCAAGGCAAGAATAAACTACGACGCAATTAACAGTATACTGCAATGCAAGCACAAATTAATTGCAGTGCAAATATATCAACTACACTGTAGTAAAATTTAAGAGCAATCTAGGCAAGATTAAGTTGCGTTAGAAGCAACAATTAAGTACAATGCAGCAAAATTAAACTGTAATGCAATAAAATTAAATTATGATGCAACCAACAATCAACTGCGATACAATAAAATCAAATCACGATGCAACCAACGATACAATTGTGTTACGATGCAATTGTGTTCAATATGAAATACAGTAGTTACGATTACAATTATTGCGTTTACATACAATTATGTTTTATATGCGATACAGTAAAGATAAATTTCAATGCAAGTAACAATCAACTGCACCAATACAGAACATTAAACAGGGACGCAAACAACAATTGACTTCTTTACAATTTAACTCACTCCCACAAACAAAAACCTTAGCCAGATTCCGATCCCAAAATAACCTGAGCTGACTGCACCAACAGAACCGGTGTGGGTCGTACGAGACGCTCTCCCAGCGCACGACCACCGACGGCGACTCCGACTACGGCTCGGTGCTGCCGGCAGGTGTCATGGCGGACCGCACTCTGCCGCTCTACCAGCACTACCGACAACCTAAACATAAGGCACAGAAACTGCCCAGTTCTGACGCACAAGGCTTCGAAAAAGCCAGCAAAAACGACCGCCAGCTCTATGAGAGACAGCAAGTGGAACAACATTATCAAAGACCGCAGCTTCTTAAGTCTAAAGGGAAAGGGCAGCAGCCTGATAAAATTACCCCAAAACAGAGGCCGCAACAAGAGTTACCCCGACAAGTGTAGTCAATATTAATGTTTTTTAATATCTGTTTTACCCAATTGTCCTGTGTATTTAACTCCATTTAACAATAAGATAATTATCTGTAACGTAGTTGTTTCTATATAAAAATGAAAATTTATCTCTGATATACATACGTATGATAAGAATATTGTAACGAATTTGAAAGTGAAAATTAATTTGCCAGTAAAAATTGTTAACAAAACTGTACTAGTATAGAGGATAATATTTGTGTCATAGCCTAATGGAAGTGTCGAGCGCAGACTACGTTATACTTTTGTCTGCGCATGATCTGAGACCAGATGAACGCATAATGGACTCCAACTGTGCCACGGGTGCATCTTCTTTTAAAAACATATAGCACAACTTTTATTAACCAAGAAACCAGGAAATCTGAGCAGCGATACTTTGGCTGACAATTTTCAAGGTTTAATAACTTACAATCAACTTAATTTCATGGAATACAATCATGAGCTCTGGATGAAACGCCAAGTTTTGAGTCTGTGATGCTTAAACCTGCTAACTGACATCATGTTCGATACCGCACAACTTGTGTAAGAGTTTTATGACGGAGATTACATCTCACCATTTAGCTGGAGTTGCCAGGTGGTAAATAGTCATCGTGGTCAATTACCATATGAAAAATCATAAGTTAAGAATTTTAGCCAGAAAGACTGATCTGAAAATACGAGCAGTTGCCTGCCTTATGGAGCAAACTTAGAGTATATCGGTAATTTCCGGCACAACGCTAGCATTCCTAGTCCGATCTGGTTAATATTGTAACACTGTTTTATCCCTAATTTACTACAGCTTCTGTTGCGAATTCATAACTTGTTAAGTATCGGCAATTCATTAGAATTTATTTTATAGTAGCTCGTATGATCGACATTTAAGACACTACAATAATGCAGCCATTGTATAATACAATACTGCAGACATTTTATAATACAATGGTACAATTCGTGAATGATAACGAGACAGATCTGATCTGAAGAGATGATTAAAGCCCAAAATATTCATTTTTAAACTTTTCAAGCGCTGAGCAAAAATCAAAAATCAGACATGGATTTACAGTAGAGGGAAGATGTTATCTAATAGGCATCATGCTTTTCTTTTGCTGGTTATTTTTATGAGTTTTGCCAAAAAGTGTTTAATCTTTTGATTTGACGACTAAAACTGACACCGTTCTAAATTCCCTAACACCCAGCGATAATTACGCTAAGCAACTCGAAACATTGCCAAAACTCTAATGTAGAAACATATTATTTCAACTGCACTTCGTTTAAAAAGTGCGTATTTTTTAGAACTACTTATTTTTCTCAATATGTTCTTTCTCCGAAAATATTTGCACCGCTCGCGTTGTGACGCCCGCCGAAAATTGTTTGCGGTCGTAAATATTCTCAACAATTAGGATTCAATAAGAGGAGTCGGAAATTGGAAGTGATATAACCATTGGAAGAAATTTGAATCTGAAACCTCAAATTCTCAAAGAGTAGGATAGCCAATTCTACTCCTGAATCCCTTCTTTTGCTGCTGATAAAGTAATTAAAGTTTTCCACGTTTGATGCAGGTGAGCTCGTCTCTCCGACGATAATATGCAAATAATAATTTTGCCAAACTCCGGATTATGTCACAACGCTTTTATCTTGATGGGGAGAACAAAACTCTAGAGCTGAACGCAGCACGCGTGGACTCGGAACTTCACACCATTTCCCATCCAGCAACCGCTGCTTTGCTTCATCTGAATTTTCAAATCGCCCTTTGCAAAGTTCCTGCTTAGTAGCCGGATGATGCTTTGTTGAAGACGCTCTCAGGGTGGCTGTAGACGGATTTTTTCATACAATCCTCAAGTTACTCGCCGGATCTTGCGCTGCAGGGAGTAAAGTTAACGTGAAGTATTAAAGTGGAAGCGAAGTATTAATGTTAACGTGAAGTATTAAAGTGGAAGTGAACTATTAAAGTAAACATTAAGTACTTGAGAATGAACTGAACTTGAACAGAATTAAATTTGGTATGAATAAAGCTCGCTACATTTTTCTAAGGAGTGACACGATCTTCAAACTTCACGAGTACCAACGCAAATGTTTAAGTTAATCGGAAAAATCTACGGGAAAAAAATCTGAGACAATTTTGAAACACTTGGACAGATTTTTAAATTAATTTTTTCCAGTGAATAATTGTCTGGAAATGATCTGAGAAGCGGAAGGACTAACGAGATGCAAATTATATATTGGCGTCCGTACAAAGTTGTCCATGCTGTGGGTTGAGGTGTTAAAATAAAAGAACTTTGAGCTCTCCAATCTGAACGAATGAGCGCAAATCTGGAAATGGTGATTACACTTGGTAATTTTTTTTACACATTACTACCATGGCACACAAATCACCTGGAGGAACCAGTTGCAGAGCAAAAAATGAACTCTCATTAGGAGCTAGTACGACATTTATGGTGCCAAATTAACATTACCTTTAAGGAAGCAAGGTGTCATTGCAGTTCCCATACACGCGAAATTTAGAACTTTTTGGTTAATGTGCAATTACTTCTACTGAACGACACCCAAATGAGGCAATCTTGCGGACAAGGTTTTTGTTTGCTGAGCGAACGATTTGGAAATTGGACTGCGTCAACTTTGCCCGATTTTTTTGTTTCATTTCGGTGAAACGAAACTTTTGCTTATATCCTACTCGGTCGATACCTCCAAATGCGTTGGTTTGAACTAACACATCACTCGAAATCTTTTTAGAAGCATGTTTTATGAACCTATAAAGCACCTATTCTTTTCGAATTAAACAAACTATTACTGGGAAGTCGACGAGCAGATACAAATGAGCGATTCCATAATTTACTAATTTGACGCTTATCTCGATATCTAAAGCTTCTAACGACAAACTCATGGATATTTTTTTTTGAGAGTTCAATTTTCATATACCACGATGTAGATTTGTATTTATTTTCTTAGTTCAGTTTTTTTTTAGCCCACAGTGGGCATAAAGTGACCATCTGCAGAAGTGTCGATAATGCCCGACTAGAACAAAGCAGGAAACATAAATTACTAACTCTAGCCCATAGTTGTTTTCGCTGTGGTATGAGGTTCTGAAACGAGAAGTCTTTGATCTCACGATTCCAAACGAATAATCGTAAAATTGCATACCCTGAACTAAGTAGTAAATGATTGAATGTATCATTCGCCGTTTTGACAGCGAAGCATCGTTTTAAAGAATATGAAACGACGATTTGCCCGAAAATGGCTGATAATACTGCATTTTGAACTATTCAGATTAGCAGCTAATAGAATAAAATTTGTGTTGTGCTGTGTTATTGAAGCAAATAATATTATTCCAACAGATTTTTACTTGAGTTTGAACTACGAAGAGATGCTCTCAATCCAAGTATTATTTTGAGAATACCATTGATCATATATCAGAAATAAAAATGCCCTTGCATGGTTTCACGTGTAAATTTCTCATTATAAAACTTTGTCATATTATCGGTGTATTAATTGTTTCCTTCCTCATTAATTAGCTTAAAATGATATTGAAAATGAATAGGACTTCGCACGACGATTCATTTCTTTCGGAGCGAGCGAGGAGTGCAATTATATTACATCTTTCTTTTGAGCACAATGAAGCTCAATCAGCAAAGAATTCTGTACGGTCGAGCGTAAGAATAACGATCACGGCGATCGAGATTTCTATTTTACATTGAAAATCTCGGTTGAGGTGCGCTAGAATTTATTCTTTTCTTGCTCATTTAGAGCAACGGTCAAAAGAGGAAAACTTCCCGTTCAAAAACGCGTAATTTGAATTACAATTCAATCACTGCCTTTGATCGCTAAAATTTTCCGAAGTATAAAAGTGGATGAGGTGGTCGAAGACGCTGGCTGCTAAAATCATTTCATTTATTTATCTAAATTGTTTGATTTTGTGAACATTTTATAATGATGAGAGTTTTTAATTGTAAATTAATAATTTATTTCTTACATTTATTTATACGTGTGATTAACTTTGCGTCTTCACGTTTTGTTTTCATCGCAGGTGTAGTTACACAATATTAATTAGTTTTAGACTCGTCAGCCAAATAAAATTTGGAACGAGAGTAGAAGAGAAGAGGTAATTTAATAAGAACTTTAGAAAACGGGAATGAATGCGCTACATGTCTTCCCTCATAGAGACCCTGCGCACTACAACTGCGAGTTAGAAACAAAAAGGAAGAAAATACTAAGAAGAGATAAGAAAGATAGCATCAGCACTGAAAGAATCAAAATTAACTCGAAAGATGGAAGTTCCGAAGGCTAATTTATGGTTGAAATGTTTCTACTGTACACATATAGCATGGGAAAGACGAACCCAACCAAGCTAAGCCCACAGCCTACCCTATACCAGCATTGGGGGAATGGTTCGAGTAGGTTTATAATGGCATGAGGTAGACTTCTAACTCAAAATTATGTTCGCTGTTAATTTGAGTGGCAGCATAGTTACGTGAGAACAATGACAGTGTTAGGATACCGGATGCTCAAAGTTCATTACAGTATTTAAAATTGTGTTATTCAAAGGAAACGTAATTTATAAGTTAACATGTTTGTGTGAGAAGTTAGTTACTCGTTAAAAGACGAGAAACGTAATTTATTCATGCTACAATATCAGAACATCCAAGAAGAGGACGGTAAGCATAACAGCAAACTAATAGTTTAATGAACTTACAAGCAAAAAAGGGAATGCTGAAAAAGTTCATTTACGCCCCAACCTGATTACTGATACCGTAAATGCTGCAGGTCGCCAAACAAACTTAAAATGTTTCGATAGGGCTCCAAACTTCGCAAAATTTATCCGTTGGTCTTAGAACTTTTACCAACGCATCGGAGCTCCTGAAATGCTAATCTAGAAAACCGGAAATAAAAGTTTCTGCGCTTCAAAACATACCTGATATTTTCAGATAAAAACACGAGGGTCAAAAGAACAGCTGCTACTCTCAGTCGAAGTTTTCACTGAACTTGAAGAAACGATATAATCAGATGCAGTGCATCGGTCAACAACATTGGGATGTCAGTTTAACACTTTGACTGCGACGTGCGCCACCGGTGGTACACGGAGGTAATTTTCACAATGCTGCTGACCGACCAGTAGTAGCAAATTCAATTTTCATAAATACTTAATCAAAGCTAAATGAAGGCACGATCCAGTTAATGTTTGGTATTTTCAAAATAGTTTACTACAATTGTGTTCAAATTTGAGTTTAGCATTGAACTTAATATTTAGTTGTCGCAGTCAAAGTGTTAATACGATGTCAGATTTCTGTCCAGGTATGGCGCCAATTAAAACATATTTTATCCAGCAAGACATACTCTTACTTTTTTCAAGAGTAGGGTTGATAGTGAAATAAATGAATAAGAATTATTTTAGGAATACCCAGTAAAAGTGTTCTGGACTAGGGTTTATTTCCACTTACTCGCTGCTGAAGTACAGGCATTATGAAGGCAATCGTACCCCATAAGTAAAACATTTTTTGTTATTGAACCCACAACATTGAAACTTGGTATGCTAATTAAAAATGCAAAAAAGAATTTTCAAGTCGAGTGAAAAATGCGATTTTTTCATAGAAAACGAAATTTGCATTGAACACCAAATTTAAGAGGGGGTTTCAAAATGCATCTCTTCCTACAGTTTTTCAGCTACAGTAATTAAATGGGTATCATTGAATGCGGAAATACTCAGACATTACTATAACCTACATTACATTTTCCAAATTTCCATTTTGGAATTCATAAACAAATTTTTCCAAAATATCAATAAAAATTTTGTACTTTCGATGTGAGAACTTTTGATCAAAAACGAAATTTGAGTTGTCACATAAGTTATGGTATTGCCTAAAACTTTTCGCATCCAATGAAATCCATGTCATTACTGTAGCTCATAAACTGTGGGGGGGAGAGATCCATTTTGAAATTTCAAAATCCGGACCTCTCAAAAAAGACAAAACAAAGAAAAATGAACAATCTTATTTTTTGTTTTAATTTATTTGTGGGGCCTGTTAGGGGCCATGCAATAATTATACAGTAATAAAGAGACAAAGGAACTTACATAGCAACGTCGAGTCGTGACGTATCAGCAAAGGTGTTGTGTAACATGATGCAATCACAACAGCTTTGAAAGACTTTCCCGAATTAAGATATTGACTATATCGTCGAAAACATTACGTGAGAATTCTAGCCATAAAACCTTCGTGGTTAGAGATGTTCTCAAAACTTCAATTGTTTCTCATTTTTGGCAGTTATGAGCATTGGTTTATCAACGGAAATGATTAGCATTTACTTCATCGGTGAGAAAAATGATGGGCAAAGTTCGCTTAAGTTAGAAACTTTAGGCGTGATGAGTGAAACTTTTGTAGTTTTTCTGAATTCTTAAGCTTAATTGCAGAATGTATGCTTTTTATCCTCTCGAGGTCAAACAAAGAGCAAAATGTGCCTATTAATTGAGATAAACTGTTTTCGAACTTATAAACAGTAATTATTTCTCGAATGGCAACCGAGACATAACACTATGAAATATGAAAGCTCACGTTAGCGATAAATAAGAACCATTTAATATTAGACGCAACGAAGTTGAGCTGAAAAAGTACGGGGATTTTCACAATCGAACTCACAGAGACATGTTACTAAATTTTAGGTAAGCTAACGTCGCCTTACGCGTCGAACTCTTCTGGAACTCAAAAACAATTGAACATTTTGACTGTGGTACTCAATAACAATTATTGAACATTTTGACTCACAGACGTTCGCTTCTGTGATGTTCTCGGTACCAGGGATGGTGATTTTTCGCACGATGTTTCTTTTAGATAAGGCACGTCTGATGGAAACTAATACAATGCCGTCTTATTCCCGCATAATTCACTGCTGCTCATACTCGTTTCTTGGCATAATGATTTTAAGTATTAATTAATATTATTTTAAGAAGGCAATCACCCATTTTGTAAAGGCCCTTAGTAATGGTTCTCTGTTTGTTCATGATTGCAGTCAGAATTCTTTTCTTCTGATTCCGATCGGTAGACTGCCATGTACTTTGCATAGATTTTCAAAAATATTCAATATCTTCATTGTCAAAAATATAAAACGTGTTCCTTTACACTAATTCAGGAAAACTTTATTTACCCTTCGGTTTGATGTAGTTGAATAAAAAAGTTTACTTTGGGATGTAATATAACGAACGAAGCAAGAATGTGTTTCGCTGCGAACAGCCTTTTTTTAATCCAGTTTGCATTTTGCATTCAGTTCCAGTAAACACAGGAGTTTGAGGAAGCATCTATTTTATTCAGTGGAAAGTGAATCGAAAATGAGCTGTAGCAAATGCCGTTTCTGATCGCCAAACAAAACTGTGCGATTTTGTCCAAGGCGCTGGTCATAAAGCATTTCTGGCCAGTGTAGCACAGAAGTTAGTGCCTAATCTTGCCTCTCCGTACAAGACTTTGCTCCCCTATGAGCTCCATCGAGTAAAGGTTAAGCGCCCATCAAGCTTGATGAACGCCAACTCGGCGGCCGGTCTGTATCGTCAGCCGAACCTAGGCAAATCAGGGGCTTGCGCACCGGAGCTATGAAACGTCGGAAAAAGTCATCCGGATTCGTCTAAGAGAACCTCAACTGAAAAGAAACTAGTTACAGTTCCTCAGCTTAAACGTTCGCGTTCTAAGTTAAAATTTGGGATCATATCCAGATAAGCTCAGCCACTAATGCAACACATAAGTTGTTCGAATTTCGTATTGCTGATGATGAGCGAAGGCTCGAAACGTCCATTTTTACGAGTCTTTTACAGTCTCGAGAATACATTTTAATGAAAAATGTTTTACACTATTTTTCTGGTTCTCTCTTCTTTATTGAAAATTCGAAAATATCGAAATAACTGCTTCGAACATATATGTTCACCCACTTGTAACTTTCGAAACAATGCACCTATCGACACCAAATTACTCTCAAACGAAGAACTGTTTTAATCTTTTGTTTGAGAGTAATTTGAAGTCGATAGGTGCACTATTTCGAAAGTTACAAGTGGGTGAACTTGTGTGTTGCATTAGTGGCAAGGCTCACCTGGAAAAGATCCCAAATTTTTTCAATGAAGCCGAAAAGAAAGATCTGCTCAAAATGGACGTGAAGGTAACATGTATGTGAAATTCAATCCTGGTGATCTAAAATATCTAAGTCTAAAAATACAGTCGAAAAAATTAAATTTTGTCGAATAATTAACTCAAATGATTGGGCCGTTGAATATTTCTGTGGCATTATTTTACTAAGCCGATTTAGAAAGACGATCCGAGAGAAAATCGGATTTATTTCAGATTGAATATTTTTTCAGACCCCAAATACGCATTTTTTTTATACATCGTTCGATATAATTTCTGAAGCTCTTTGCGAGGTTCATTGAGAAAAATGAAGACGCATTAATTTCGGCTTCGTATCGCATCAGAAACAGAAACAGCCAAGTTTCTCAGAAATTGAAACTAAAATTACACCATTTTGAATACGATTTTATCAAACCACAAAACTAGTTGATGCCAAGTCATTCATTGACGTTGTAGAATTTAGAAACCAGAATAAAACTAATAGTTTATTTCACTATCAGAAATTTACCATAAAAAACTATAATCATTTACATTTGATAAATTTTCAAGATTGATCTTAAGGTATCGAGCAACTTTGGCGGACCCAAAAAGAAATAGCATTTCTACTTTTCCACTGAGAACTTACAAAATGCTTCTCCGCGTAACATGGAAATGACAAACAAACTTTCAAATTTTTAAGCACTTCAAAATTTGTGGCGCACAAAATTTCTACTGTCGTATTTAAATCGCCGATTGTACTTTCGTGTAAAGGGTTACAATGGCAGCATTGTAGTATCTCATACACTGCGCAATCAAAGATATCAAGCAAAGAGAGAATTATGGCAAAGAGGGAGTTGGGTAAACTAAAAATTAACTGCTGGTGGCTGACTAGAAGCTTTGTAAAACATTCACTGTTCTGCTGGCTGTTATAAGAGGAATAGAACTCTACCTATATTGCTGCATATTAATTAGAATGATATAGAGCCCTTACACTATGTGAAATAAAGTGGTATGAGATGGACATTCACTGTCCTACTGGCTGTTATAAATGGAGTGGAACTCCCCCTATATTGCTGGAAATTAATCAGAAGTATATAGAGCCCTTACACTATGTGATATAAAGTGGTATGAGATGGTGCTCTCGCTAACAAGTGGCTGTTAATTAGAAAGATTTGTATCACTCATATTATTGCCTGTTAATTGAAATAAGACGGAACACCCACTACACATTTAATTGAAAGGAAATTAAATGCTCGGTACCGTAGTGTGTGCTTCTGAGTAGACTGAGACAGAACTCCCCTCTATTTTACCAAGTGTTAAGTAAAATTTGAAACATTCTTTACATTGTGGAATCTGACAAGCGAGAGGATTTAGAGCCTTCGATGAGCTTTCCCAGACATGCTAAATTTATTGCTTAATCACAACCGCAAAATTTTCAAAATACGAGAAAGAAATAAATTACTTTGATGTAATGTGATGAATGTCTTTAACGTCTCTCAGGTCAGATTCCAATATTTATGCAAAAGAATTTCGAGAGCTCATTATTGTCATTACATTATTGTCATTATATTCGGAGAGTCAACATGACTGCCAATTAGCATACTAACGCTGCATTGCATAATCTTGCGGCAACGACCATCAGTCTCGTGGCAACTACTTGCAGTCTCGTGGCAACTACTTGCAGTCTCGTGGTAACGACTTGCAGTCTCGTGGTAACGACTTGCAGTCTCGTGGCAACGACCGTCAGTCTCGTGGCAACTACCTGCAGTCTCGTGGTAACGACTTGCAGTCTCGTGGCAACGACTTGCAGTCTCGTGGCAACTACTTGCAGTCTCGTGGCAACGACCTGCAGTCTCTTGGAAACGACTTCCACCTTAGAAACAACAATCTGCAGTCTGGTGACAAAGACCTACAATCTAGAAACAACAATCTGCAGTCTGGTGACAAAGACCTACATCTAGAAACAATAATCTGTACTGTAGTGGCAAAGGCTCATCATCCAGTGGCAACACGTCACCACCCTGTGTTGTGGTGGCATTCAATTTGCGGTTTCATGCGTAAATTCACGCAAGGATTTGTTTAATGCAGATGCAGTTTTGGATTTTATCGATGTTTCATTGAACTTTTGGCTTGTGTGTGGAATAAATGAAACATCGTTCATGTTTACACGATAAAGAGAGAATCGTAATAAACTTTAGAAATTTTCTATCATTATCTTTTCGTTTCTAGTGTTCATTTTACCAATGTAAAATAATTATTGGCAGTTGAATCCGTTAAATTTACATCTGATTAGCAGTTTAATTCTATGTAGATATGAAAATAAACGAAAGTTGATTGTTTTTTTATGGACAAGTACTGCACGAAAAAACTAGGGCTTCTAACGTTCTTGATACAGTTTCCAGGGCCATTTAAAGTTCTTTAGCATTTAATTATCGATACACTCTAAACAACTACAAATTTCCTGTAATTGGTCTAAGAAGATGTCGACTTTTCCTACTTTTAGTCGAGAACATGTACGAGCTACATTAGTTTAATGTGCTTTCATGAACATTATTCGTAAATTATGCTATGAAGAAAAATTATTATAATGGATTGATATGAACGAACGACTTATCAAAAATGTTCCAAAAATCAGAAAAAATTAACAATAAAACGAGGTTCACTGAGAACGTTAAACACTAAAAAAGTCACACTTTATTAGGTAGGTTATAAAGAATTAAAATTTACTCATTAGAGTGCGGAGAGCAAAAAGAAATTAGAAAACGAGAACAGGAAGACAATCATAAAAAAATGGAGAATTGGACTTGATCCAAATCTTGGTTGTACGACTTCCAAGCGACGCTAAGTTAGGAGATAACATCAGCTCTCGATGTCCATCCCAATTGCAAATCTGGGCGAAAAGAAAACTGAAAATTACCTAATTTCTTGGCTGAAAATTAGCCCATTTCTTGCTGAAAAATGTCTGTTTTCAATGTCTAAAATAATAAAAATCTTCACTGCAATGTACCGAGTTTCTTAGACATAAATTACCCGGTACTTTTGAAGGCAAATTGTATAATTTTCCATACAAATTACTCAATTTCTTTTCAGGAAATTATTTAATATCAAGTTTAACAATAATCCAATTTATTATATCTAAATTACTCAAATTCTTGACAGCAAATTATTCTATTTTAACTTCTTCCAATTTTTGGTTGCAAGCAATTCAATTTATTGGTGATTAGTTACTAAATTTATTAACTGAAATTTATCCTATTTCTTGGCTACAAATTGTCCAATTTTTGGCGGGAAAAAATATTAAATTTCTTAGCTGCAAAATACTCATTTCCTCGACTACACACTACCTTATATTTTGGCAGCAAATTGTCAAACTTCTTAGTAATCAATTTTTCAATTTTGTTGCTGCAAATCACCGAGTTCCTTGGCTGGAAATTACCCCGATTTTTGGTTGAATTGCCTAATTTTGGGGGCGGAAAATTACACAATTTTTGACAGAAAATATCCCAATTTCTTTGTTGTAAATTACCGTTTTCTTGGCTCCAAATTACTCTATTTCATGTCCAAAAATTGCTCAGTTTTTTAACTGCAAATTACCCGATTTCACGACTTAGTGAAAAAATATAAATTATTTTTCTGAGGGCATCCTTCATGTTGCTCCGAGAAATTAGCCAACCGCTCTAATTAGCACGGTCCTCAAAAATTATGAACGAGTTTTTTAAACTTGTAAAGACCCTTTCAAATGCGAAAATAAGATGATAAATAAGAATAGAGGTGGTCCTGGAGATCTTACAAGGCTGCGAATGGCAAAGAATTGTGTGAAAATACAAAGCGCATTGTGGAAAATTAATTTTTTTTATAAGCGCAAAATTTCCAATGCAAAATTTGCTCAGAGTAACCATTAACAGTTCATTATTTTTTATTCAAATAAAATTTCGGGGCTAATTTTACGTTTAAAGTGAATTGCATTTCAGGTAGGAGTATTTATGAGGAAAATTCTAAAATTGTGTGTGGGATGTGAATTATTTGAAAAAAGTTATAAATTAATTAGGCAAGTGTTAATGATCGTTTCATCTACTCTTAACACTAAAGTTATGTCATCATTTTTAAATCATTGTGAATTCAGCCATCATGCATTTTACTGTCGAGAGATCAAAGCACAAAATGGGCTCATAAATTTGAGACTTTATTTAATAACGATGCGTGGCATGATCACTGCTCTTAACTTTTCATAGCAGCTTAGTATGCAAAACATTTTAGCGCTGACTAACTGGACCGCAGACACTGAAAATTTAGCAAGTGAAAACAGTAAATTTCAGCAGAGAATTTCAGCAAGCAAAGTTTTGCTCGGCTGAGGTGACGAAATTATTGCGGCCCATTTACTGAACAAACAAATTAGCAGTTCTTGATTTCTTTGTCAGTGATTTTAGGAGGGGATCGTTGAAATGTATTCGTCAGCATGAAGAAGGCGAAGAGAATGTCTGGAAGCAGAGAGAAATGTTCAGGAAAACTGAAAAATTTTTCAGTAAACTACACCGATTGAATCAATTTAACTTTAGGAAACGAGTAACTAAGGTTAAAAACTAATTGGGCTGATTGCTGTATGGCAAATAAATAGTAAAAGATTAACATAAGAAGAACCCAACTTAGAAATTAAAGGGGAATTAATCCAAATGTAAATTTGGGTTTAAACTCTATTGATTTATTTAAAGCTAAAATTCAATTAGAAATATAAGCTTCTATGATAAGCTATTCTGGGCAAATAAACCTATTTTGCGTAGAATTAGATTAGATTCGCTTGAACGTAATGTTCAAAAAGCCGTCACTCTCTTTTGGAACCTGAAAGCCCCGCATTTGCTGGGTAAAGAAATAAACGTCTAACAGCGACTAATTTTACGTTCACAAACCATTATTTGCAGGCTGTAAAAACTGCATGACGAAACAAAAAATAATGCAGGAATTGGAATTAGGAAATGCATTTTACACTGAAAGATATTTGGACATGAATTTTTGATTACTTATTATGCTCGATTTTAATTCTGCCATTAATTTTTGGTGTAGCGTAGGCTGCAGTTTAGAATTGGTTACCGTAGCTGTTGTACGCGTAAATTTCAATGTGTTCTTCAGAGGTACAAGAATTATTTCGAGCCCTGATAACTTTGAAAGCGACCGTTTGACGTCATTCATAATTTTATGAAGCAAAGTATCTAATTATGCAAAATTTGTTCGCAAACGTAGGCCCCAGTATCGCATTATGTTCAATATAACATTTTTGTATTCATTTTCCATCCTTGTACCTCGGGAAAGTCCAACAGAAGGATGAAAAACTGACGCATTTGAAAAGTTTTTACGTTTTTCCAGCGTAAAAACATGTAGACTTAAACAGACAGGCTGAAACTGCGTTGCATCCGTTTATTTCAACAAAAAGAAAATAACATCCGGAGCTTTCAGAGAGAGAATGTTAAATCGAACCGGTTTTGTTTCCAGCAGAAAAACCTGTACGCTACAAGAATCTTGCATTCAAAACCAAGCTGAGAAGGAACTCGTATCCTCGATACGGACTTTGACATTAAGACCTTCCGATCGATAAGGCAGTCTTTCTTTTCAGAGTTCCGATAGCGGCAGCAGTACGACTGGAGTCCTAAGCAAGAAAGATGTTGTTTGTTCTTTCAGTCGTTGGAGTTTTCTTCCGAGAATTTCTGCCAATAAAAGGGAGCTCTGTTGTAGAAGGCGAATGGCACAAGGAGCCGCCTATTACTGATGCAATAGACTGTAAACTGACGTCGAAAGGAGGCAGCTACGAGGGAGAAAGAAGTCATGGCTTAGTGAACGGTTCCCAGAGAGCTTGTCTTCACTGGAATAGAGCTAATTGGGAGTACATGAAGTTCACTGGCTAAAATGACTCAAAGTGGACGAGGAAATTCCAGCCGTATGATGCTGTCATCAAAAACTGGCTTCAGTTCGAGTCCGATTAAGTTGGCCCGAAATGTCGTAATCCAGGATCCATTTTTTCAGAGCCAACGTGCATAATAGAGGCAGGTTCTAGCATGGAGCTCTCGCGTTGCAGAGTCCCAATGTGTCCGTAGCAAAAAGATTACAAAACGGGAAGCATTTGCGCCATAAATATCGCTGGTGATCATTATTCACGTAGTATTTTGCCTTAGTTTCCTAGCTTCTTTAAACCGAGACACAAAGCGAGTATTTGCCGGCAATTTTGGAGCACAAACTATTATGGACTTCATTACGAAGGTGAAATAAAGAAAAATACCTACTAATAAATACCGTGCATAATACCAGATTGCGCTCCAGATCCACGTTCATTTGTTGTAAGTGGAGGAAATCTCGTGGATTCATGGTTTTTGCTGCCTAAGTTTTATTCTGTAGTACACATTAGTGTACGAGGCTTCTCATCAAATAGGTTAGCGGACTTACTGCTACAGTTCCGCGTTTCTGCCGACATGGCTGACTCTGGAATAAATTTAGGGCTGACACAGAGGCACTTTCAAGTGGGTCATAAGGCATTCTTGGCTGTACTGGATGCTGGTCACATTCCTGCCGTGACCAATTACTTGGCAGCGCTCTGTAACGATTCAGCTGATGTCGGAGACGTCGTCTTCTAGACGCGACATTGGCCTGCTGTGTTCCATAGCGACCAGTGGAGCCGGCTGGTCCTCGTCATGAAGCACGGCAAAGTTGCTGTCATTGACAAAAAATCAAAGTCAACAAAGCCTCATCTTATGTAACCCAGCGAACTTCTGACCGGTTTTCCAAGATGGATCAGATTATAATCTGATTTTATGGTAGAAGTTTCCTTCGGCAAGCTAACGAGCTCTGGGTGTCCGATCATTCTGACACTCTCCGAGCGCTCACTCTTCGCTAGAAAAGAGGACAGGCGGTTGCTCGGCTACGGTTAATTAACGAATCTTGATAAAGTAAAAGTGATTCAGGGAACTTCAGTTTTCAAAAATGTTTCTCAGCGAATGAAAGACATGATGCACGAGAAGCAAGGAATTTTCTTCAAAGTCACTGGCACTTTTCCTAACATGTCCATTGACTTTCACGTGAAAGGCTCAGCTAGAGAGGGCGCGTCGGTGACCTTTTGTACTCGTCCTCACAGGGACAATGGCCTGACTTTCAATTTAGACAGCCACCTCACCATTTGCGTCACCAGCGGACAAGATTGCGACGAGTTAAAGGAGTGGAAAAAGGACAAAGCCGTGGCAAAGAAGGCAATCTATAAACTTAAGAGTCCTCTTTTGTCGACAGACTTCTGGACGAGGTTTGTGATCAGACTAACCGATAACTCGGCCAAAATTTATCGAAGCCAGACA
The DNA here is from genome assembly GCA_014220935.1 of Platorchestia sp. MABIK. NCBI lineage: Eukaryota > Metazoa > Arthropoda > Malacostraca > Amphipoda > Talitridae > Platorchestia > Platorchestia sp. MABIK. Next base: position 262,902 of record JACJUY010000024.1, read on the forward strand.
CGGAACGGGGAAGACGAGGAGCTTTCCTTGTTATTTTCAATCATTTTCATTCAATTCAAAGTCCTGCCGTACAAATTCGTATCGTTTAGAGGGAAATTGCATCGGTGGACTTTTGATTGCATTCCAGAGAGTCTCGAGTAATAAAAACCTCCTCTCTGCTCTTTGAAGTCACACCTGCCATTTATTGCTGGCATTGGTTATCAAGGAGAAATTTTCTACGGCCTGAATAGACAGAAAAAATATGAAATATGCCGATCTTGGATATACGACTCAGAGTAGGTGTCCAGGTCAAATCTTTCTGTCTTTCCACTAAGACCAGACCTAAGCAAAAGAAGAAACAGGAGGTATTTCCCGTATTCGGCTGTTCCGAGACATAACTTTTGCAGAAATTTACGGGGGGCGTACACTATTGCTCCGACCTGCGTCGGGACAAAGACTGGCTAAAAGCTTCTTTGTTAAACTGCTTGCTCGACACAACACGTGCCTCGTTACACGCTGCTCGGGCTAGAGTACGACCAGCGCCTGACACACTCACAGACCGGCCGAAAGTGCATTGCTGACAAGGGAACTCTTGAGCAATGTCGCGCGCTACGCGATGTTACCCTCGGTATCGCTTGCAAAGTAAAGACGAGTCTAAATAAAGGGAAATCTAGTGAAACATTTTATGAAAAATGTTCGGTTCCTGTCACAAGTGCTGAAAAAATTTCACGTTCTTATCAGTAATTTGATGTACATGTAAGTAAAGATGAATTGCATAATATCTTTGCTGTCAAAGACGGGATTTAATTCGGTGTTCTTCCTGCTACGTTAGGGTATTTGAAATGTGTGTAAATTAGACTCTTAGATTCATAATTCAGAACGAGAGGGACGATAAATTTAGGGGATGATAACTATATTGTGAATTTCTTGGTAGGTAATAAACCTTGGTCGCAATTGTCGGGTACGACTGATTGGGAAATAATGTCGGAAAATGAAATAACTTTTTATGAACTCTTCCTATCGAAACATCGCTGGATTTTATACTCGCTTGATCCACGTTCACTGAAAACTAAGAAAGAGCTTTTGTCTTTCTAACCTGCAGTGTATCGAGAATTGCGCGATATCACCTACATGCAATTTAACTCTGTGCAGGCAGTAATGTAGGACAATTTTAGCTTGGGCTAAAACATTGAACCTCCTAGTTTACCTCCATGGGTTCGGATATACATGCTAACCAAGCAATGCATCACTGTTGGTCTTAGAAGTGGAAAAATATCTAATTACAGGTTCATGCCGCGGCTCATTCAAGATGAAGCAGAAATATTTGCAGTCGATGATGCTAAAGCGCCCAACGGGTAGCTGCTGCTTATGTTTTATGCTAGAAATATTCTCAGTCAATCAAAAAATGGGGACGAGCAAGCGCCGCTTAAGCTAATGTCCATTAGCTGGAAAAGAGGCTAAGTTCGTTTCCATAATGTCAAGAAGCTGTTCGGTCACCAGCTGGGGTCTCAAGAGAGAGTCGAGGATAGCAGTTTTACCGAGGGAAATCGTCTGAAAGAACAGAAGCACAGTAGTGATCACAAGGAATTTCAATAAAGTGTTTAAATATAAAGTTTTTCTGTAAAAAATCAATCGGGAGGTTTAATTGATGATAGTAACATAAAAGAAATCAGAGGAAAAACCGATAGGAATCTATGCGCAGAACATTCACTTAGAAATCCCAGTGTTTCGACAAAAGGTAAAAGCTTTCATCTGAGTTCTGATGGTTTCACCAAGAAATATTTATTTCGGGAAAATAGGAATTAAAAAGGCAGCCTGGGCGATAAACCAAAAATCGAAAATGAGGATTTTAATGCGGATGAATTCGAAAGCAATGAAGTCGCGAAATATTTGCGAGAATTGAGAAAAATAAGTCAAAGCTTGCGAGCCGAGCAGCCTAAGCCTATAATGTCTTTATCATTTGCAATTATGCGCCAGACGGCGTCTGCGTGGCTCGATCTGTCCGTCAGTCTCTGCCCGGGAATATTCAATTAAAGTCATACCCCTAAATCACCACCAGCTCATCGGGCCTTTCTCTCGCAGTCCATAAAAGGAAAACTGGGGAAAAATGCCAAAATTATGAACGTGGGAGCATTGGCATCTGTCCAGAATTTATTGCGAAAAGGAGGGTCTGTACTATTAAAAGAGACAGATTTGAATTCGTTCCATTAGGAGCTACGCTAGGGAGATTAAAGTTTCTCCTAACCAAACTCGAGAGCTTTTACTTAATCTGAAAAATACTTCCCTCGATAGGATTTGAACGAGCAAGCTGAGGGCGGAAGCAAAATATTATTTTTTCTTGAAGCCGATGATGGAACTCTAAAGAGAGTTAAATTAGATGCATTAACTGGGAAATTAAATTAATAATACCCTAATTAACGCCTCGTGAAAACGGAAGCATTGACTGAGTATAAAAAATTACGCCGACTGCTTGGATAGCACTTTTTGACTCTAGAAAATTTACCTCTGCAATGCAGGCCTCCCCTTTGGCTAAATTCCTGGATAGTTCTCTTACGAACTCGATCTAGCAGGAATGCGAAGCAAGAGCCATTTGCAGTCATTCAAGGCAATATGGGAACTCGTAAAAGCTTCCTTATGAGCAACTATTGGCGCATGGCTACTCAGAAAACTTACTAAGAAGTAATCGTCCGACAAGGCGACTGCACAATACCACCCTCGTTCGAAGGAAACAAAATCCCCAAAAATGCCAAATGGGTATAGAAAAAGACTTGGTGCAGCCAGCCGTGCGGCACGGGACATGGGTACGACGAGTGGAGGTGTGTGAACGTCAGTATCAATGGAGAACTCTGTAGATCCAGGGGAGGCTACGAGCGCAAAAGAGAATACCGCATTGAGCACGTCTGCAATACGTTCCAATGCGGTCACTTGCCTGATAACTTGAAGAATTTCCTTAAAGATGCTGTAAATCGAAATAAAAACATGACAATTATACGAGAAAGAGAACATGCTAGCTTATCATGCTTATCTGATGCATTCGTATCAATTTATTCAGACAAGAGATTCGAAGGAAAGGTGAACATGTTTTGGTACAAAGGAGACAAAAGTTACAAGCACAACGGGAAAGTTTCAGATTTTGGTGATCTCGTGTTCAATCTCAGCTCTGCTCGAGATTCAGGTCTCTATCAGTGTTTGCTTTCCCTCAGTTCCTCTCCCGTGAACCTCGTCGACTCTTCGGAACGACAGATCTACTTGGCAAGTTTGCAGAGTTTGGTCGTACGAAGTCTGAGCGCAACTCATCATGTTTTGCTTGGTCGGCCTTTTAGTTTCTCTGTCGGAGCATCAGCGTATTGCAAGCCTGTCGGCTACGACTGCGTTATTTTTCTAATGAAATACACCGATTAAACGTGGAAAGTTGTGAAAAAAATTGAGCATTATGTTCAAAATGTTACCTTAAGCAGATTGGAAAACCGAATGCTCGGTGAGTACACAGTCTGCGTCGCGAGGTATGAAGAAGGCAATGAATATGAAAAGAATTAAACGATAGATATGCCTTTTGCTAAAATTTTGTGCGTACAATATTATCATTTGAAAGAAAGCGTGTGGATGAGATCATTCGACAAAATTATAAGATTCATCACAGAACATGAACTGTACATTTATGCAGTCAATCATCCCTACATGACGCTTCTCTTAGCTTTTCTGATCGTCTGCCTGTGGGCTGCCCTGCTTGTCTGCTCTGATGTAATGGACAGGTTCGATAAATCTGCACGAGACCGTGAAGCGAAGCGGAGGTCACGGCAGAACTTCCTTCATGTCGGATTAGGCTAGGCCTTAACTCCTTATGAAGAATAGCTAATGCAGGAACAAAATCAACGTCAGAGGAAAAATCAAAAGCAGGTGATGTTTTGGAAACTACTTCGGCTTGTAACTCGTCGTTGGGAGTAAGACGTTTCTTAAGAAATAGATATTGGTAAGTAAGGACTACAGGCGATGGAATAAGAACAACTTTCATTGAGTGATATTTAATTTAAGGATTTTGTCAAAGATCTTCCCAGCTCGAGTTATCCTGACGGAGACTTTAGAAATTTGTCTCTCGAGAATAGCAGGGATGAAACGGAAAATGATAGTTGAAAATCAACTGTGTTGGCTGTTTTTTTTTTTACATGAGAATTTTTTCATCATACAGAGTTTTTGCAGATAATCTACGTTTTAGTATTAAAGAAAACATACTCGTACCGTGTTCAAAAATGTGTTTCATTACTTGATGGAAAAGTTTTTCATTGCTTTGTCCTAAATATTTAAATAGTTCCTCATTTAGAATAGTGAAAAGTTCAAGAAATTAAACATTTTCCCTTGACATACAAATGCTTACCCGTTTTGGGATATCTAAACGCTTAATAAATGGAACATTTTCACGAAAGAATACCGCTGTTTCTCCATCCGAACTAACGTCTAACACTGAGCAAGACTTCCAGTTCAATGTACATCGCTCATTTTATTTCCACAAGAAAGATTCAGCCAACCCAATGCTGGCGGCAGGATTCCTTTTGGCTAGTGCGCACGGAGCTCATTTTTCCCGTTCATCCGTGAATGATTACCTGATATTTTTTCTCATTTCGCCTAAATGATGGTCTGGAATTTTTCAGCACCGGTCTTTAATTTCCAGCGAACACGGACCAATTTATCACTCTTTTTGGAAGCCTACATTCGGACCGAAGGCAGAAGCTTCTTTGTTCTCAACTCCGTGTTGTTCACGAGCCTTTGAGTTTTGAGAAGTGTGCTCATCAGAGAACAGTGTTCTGCCTGTTTGTCAAGCTAATGCTCAGGGCCAAGGGCATGAGCAGGTACAGGTTTCGGGAGCGTAGACTTTTCAGAAACTACCAGGATTTGGATTTCAGAGGCTTTGGCCAGATTTGGAGATAAAATATAACCTTGAGCTTTCAATCCTTGGGATATTTTTATAGAATCATCAATGTAGCATTGGAAAGAGACATTTTTGCTAGCTTGTTTGAAAGCCACGGCTATCGTTGAACGAGAAAGTGGCTACTTTAACCAGAGCTCGGAGCTTAAATTTACAGCACTTTGAATAGCGGGTGTGGGCTTCGATCGTTGTCTCTACAAGAACATGAATGCTGCAGACTCCTGCGTGACTGCAGCTCTACAAAAACATGAGAACATTTTCTCTACAAGAACATGAGAATATTTTCTCTACAAGAACATGAGAATATTTTCTCTACAAGAACATGAGAATATTTTCTCTACAAGAACATGAAAACATTTTCTCTACAAAAAACAGGAGGACAGCAGACTCCTGCGTGACTGCAGCTCAGCCTGGAGTGGAACTAACACATGCAAGTTGTCAAGATTTGTTCCTACTTTTTCATCCTCGCAAAAAAACAGCATTTATAGAAGCAGAAGTTAATGGATTCGATCAATGAAAAGCAGACTTTGGGGGTTGGCTTGCCAATAAGTAATGCGTACTAATTGAGCAGACATTGTTTTCTGTGTCGCAGTAAAAAATGTCATTACAGCGCACTTTAGCCTATCTTGCAAGCAGCCCTGAAACATAGAAGTTCCTACAAACTTCGCTAAAGACTTTTATTTTCCTTAATAAATGCGTAAAAAACCCAAAACATTAATGGAGGTAATGAAGTCAGCTTAAATTTTCATTTCACTGATGACGCTTTAGTGCTTATGAATATTATGAAAAAAGCAAATATCATGCCGCTACTATTCCAAATGGAAATTGATTTATTAGCAAATAAAATTTCTTCAAACCGGCTACTCTCGAAAATAAGCAGGATTACTAACACAGATTAAATGGCATGTGGTACTGCACAATTCCGAAAGAAATAATTTACTAAATAAGTGCACAGTGCACATTTAATTTGTAAGTTTTCTGAACAGAACTTCTTTGGTTCAGATTTTCAAGTCCCAGCCCGTCCCACTCGTTCCATTTTATCCCACTACATCCTGTTATGTGAAACTTCGTCTCATCCCGTCCCACCATCCCCATTACATCCCACTCTGTGACACTTCGCCCTATGATATCTCACTCTGTCCTACTCAGCCCCATTATATCTCACTCTGTCCCACCAAGCCCCACTATGTCCCACTCTGTCCTACTCCTCCCCATTGTATCCCCCTCTGTCCCACTCAGCCCCATTATATCCCACTCTGTCCCACTCAGCCCCATTATATCCCACTCTGACCCACTCTTCCCCATTTTGTATCTCCCTCTGTCCCACTCAGCTCCATTATATTCCTCTCAGTTCCACTCTGACCCATTGTATCCCACTCCGCTTGGCACCGTCTCACTTTACCCATGTGGTCACGCTCCACCACCCGACACCGCCCGACACCGCCCGACACCGCCCGACACACTGCCGGCACAGCACCCGATACCGCCGACACCGCCCGACACTGCCCGATACACCGCCTGACACACCACCCGACACACCCGACACTGCACCCGCCACACCCGACACAGCGCCCGACACATTGCTCGACACAATGTTCGACACACTGCCCGACACACCGCTCGACACAGCACCCTACAACGCTCAACACCGCTCGGCACACCACCCGACACACCCGACACTGCTCCCGCCACACCCGACACAGTGCCCGCCACACCCGACACAGCGCCCGTACGTTACTCAGCAGCCAGAGCAGCAGTGCTCTCTCTCCGCCCGATCTGACGAAGATCTCGGCCAGAGCAGAACTGCTGCACGGCTGTGAACGGGTCCTGATTAAGCTTGCCTCTTGCAAACAAAGGCGGGCAGGCATTTCTAATCAGGCTGACCCTTTCTCTAGCTGGTTTTGTCCTTATCGCAGTCCCTGCAAAGATTAACGAACCACGGCCGTTTTTATGTGAACTTCTCTCCTACAATGGAACTGGAAGCTCACCGATAAGCCTGTTTACAGTATGAACCGATCTTTGCGATTTGTTTGGAAAATGAGCTCCAATTTCCTTGCTTAACAACGAGTGCGTTAGTTGCTTTTTTTAACCTACTGATACAGGCCCTATTGGAAAGTGGGAAATATTCTGGAATGCAAAATGTATAATTTCGTTGGAGGTAGAGTTTGAAAACTGGATAGCAAATAAGAGGACATGCGTACTCGTGAGTGAGCATGAGGAAATTCTAAGCGAGGCTTGCATTGAATAGTAAAATAGTAAAAAAGCTCGAAACCTTGAGAATGTTGCTTGGGAGCTTTTTGAATTAATTCTAGTTACTTTGTAGTCCTGTGTCTTATTCCTGACCTAAATGCATGTAGTATTCAGTAATTAGGGAATCTTTAAAGGGAATGAAAATACAGCCTTAATAATTTAATTGTGATCAAAGTTTGTACCCCAAAAACCGCCGAATGTTAATATCGAGAGCTAAGGGAATTGCAGCTGCTGTTTTGAATGTGCTGCATTAGCACGACATGGCACTGTTGCTTCTACATCAAGCAAAAGCACAGTAAATTTACCGTTGTCAATCCTGTGTTTGAAGAGACCTTAAAATACCCACAATCACTCTTCTCTTCTCATCGAGCGAGCTGTAACGATGATATCGACCTGAGAGTCGCGTAGTTAGTTAACATTTCACTTTTTCGTTTACAAAAACATTAGACTCATTTGCGCTCCTGGTGCCACAGTGTACAGAGGTGCACATGTCAACTACGGGACACACACGCTAATGCAGGTCGCTTTCAGAGTCCACGAGTCCTGGTCTCTTTGAAACGATTGAATTCGAATTAAAACAGTTCTTCTCGCCAAGTACGCTATTTTCCTGGATCTCAATTTATGGCCCCAAATGAACGTTTGTTTTTTGTTATCGGAAATCGAAAGAAAGTAGGTGGTGCTCTTCAGCCTAAAATCAAAATTGTCGCAATGTTGGGGACGAAATAATGTGAAAGCGCAGCCTTATAAAATAATTTTCTGCTGTATGAGAAATACTGGTCTCGTTTTCTAAAACTGCACGTGTAATGAGGTGTGATATAAATTTTATATTTAGTTAAATTAAATCCAACAGCTAGAGCACGCTCTTTTTTTCGTCAAATTGCTTGCGAAGTTGACCTTATTAAAAAATATAGAACTAGTTCACTCGTGTGTGTTTCCTTGAAGAACGTTTTCAACGAAATTTATTTCAAATAAATATATACCGACCACTTTCTGATGACAAGCCCTGGTCAAATGTTCACGATAGTGGAAATTGGTGTCGGTTAATGAATCTGAACTTAACTGAATCTTTCATGTCAAAAATTTTATTTTTATTTAAATACTAGACCAGACGTCCTTTTTTCAAGCATGTTTTAAATGTAATAAAAGAATTTTCTTTGAACGTTTTTGGTATTTCCAAATTAATGCCAAAAAATTGTTACATATCTATAAAACTGGCCAAGAATGATTCCATTAAGTTTTATTCGAGACAAACATTTGCTTCGAGATATTAGCGGTAGTATTGTAACTTGAACAAATCTTTTCAATAGATAGAACAGCCGCAGTAAATTTTCCTCTGTCAATTTGACTCAGTCGTATGTTTTTATTTTTTTTTATTTTTTGCATTCCAATAAGATAAAGTCAGTCCTTCCAATAAAATAAAGTCAGTCCTTTCTAATAGCAAGAGCGCATCACCACCATGCAATAGACTGTAATCACAGAAATGACTTCAAAAGTCTTTAACATAATCATACGCCACGCTGGTTTAGCCACACGTCTGTACGAGGCAGGTCAGTGAGCGAGCGTTTTCGATATTAAAATAAATATTTTTTTTTTGTACATTTTTTGTGCTTAATTTCTCTTATGTTTTTACAATAGGAATCTCAAAGGAAATACTATACTGTGCAGATTCTTAAATGTGTTCACGCGAGTGACGCAAAATTCAACGCAGAATTATTATAGCACTTCGCATGAATTTGACAATAAAAATGTCCAGATTCGAAAATTTGGGGGGAGGCAAAGATTCTGCAATGATCAAAAGTCGAAATGTATCTAGAACAGGTCTCTGAATTTTAACGATGGGCCGATTGATCAATAGGTTTGTAACGATTTCTGCGTCAGCCACCGATGTGTTTTGGGAAATTGGGCTAGCCGAACAAATAATTTTTATTCGAATATGCAAACCATTCTGTTTCTTGACTATTTAAATTGAAATATTTACATATTCTCTAAATAAGTTATTCAGAAGATCGAAGTTTCAGACATATGTTTCACTCAATTACAGAGGTAACAGCTTTGCTGTGCGCTGCTCAACAACACATCTCCTCGGAAACGACTTTGTTTTGAACTCTGTGCACGAATTAAGCTATGCTCACGTGAACAAAATAATTTAATATTGTGCAAAAATATCTCTTTTATTTCGCTATAGGGGAGCCATTCTGAGAAAGTTATAAATTATTCTTCGCGTCTCTCTGGAATGACAGCGATCCTCACAAATTTAAAACTGCGTTCTGTAGATGAGCAGCGCATGTCCCAGTCGCCCAGTGTGTTATTCAAAACTATACATCAATATTATAAAAGGAGCAGCGTCCGTCCGTCCTTCTCACCGTCCGTCTGTGTGACCTCCTCTTCTAATCGATAGCTTTGATGGCAACAAGGCTACAGCTTAACAGATACAAGAAATTATTCTATTGCATTTTTTTTCTGCGGCGATTGAATTCCCTTTCACTTGCATTATGGTATCCTGAATACGCTATCGCCTTATTTCTACAAAAGAAATTTTCTTCTCTGTTGAAATTCATCATGTTGCTTTGATATTTTTAATTGATAATACGAAAAGAAATTATTTAAATTCATTTGACCGTAACCTGGTTACCACTTAGTATAAGGCCCAAAATTTTGGAACTTGAGTTATTGTTTTCGAAATTGTGATTTTCTTGAAAAGCTTCGAAGAGATAATAGACGACATTTCAGAACAAAATTCTGGCAAAAAAAAGCCTCCATGGATAGAAATGTGTCCAACCGTAAGAGAGAAGCAGCAAGACTTCGACAGCAAGAAAGACGCCAGAGACCATCACGTGTGTGGAAGATAAATATTTGACTGCAGATAAATATATATGACTGCAGATGGCTATATTTTAATTCAGGAGCTTTCAACAATACACTTATACGTGTATTGTTGCTTAGGTTAGATTAGGTTGTATAGAATATCAGCAGTTGAGACTTAAGAAAGTATTGGAAAGCCATAGAATAGCATGGGAAAGCCATGTTTGAGCTCAGTTGGAACGATATCTAACCCCATCATTTTTTGACGGGCGTGTGCACTAGTGACCAGTAATAATGACAGGAGCTAAACAAAATAACGGAAGCTCACTAAAATTTCAAGCCAATTTATGGGAATGCATTGTGAACATTTTTACTTCCATTTCATAAACTGTCATTGCTTTTGAGACTCTTTTTAAGAGTCTAATTTGTCCGTTTCAATGACAGAAGCCACTGCCATCCGAATACGTACAGTTTGGCCTTTGTAAAAATAACACATTATATATTAAAAGTAATTTAGGCATCAGCAATAAGGATGCTCCCAAGGGAGGAAGGAGGAAGGCACCATTTAGTACAGATTTTGAGGAAAGAAGAAGAAAAGAACGAGATGTGTTCCCTACACTCAGCACATAGAAACAGCAAGATTGAAACAAAATGATGAAACATGAAAGTTTAGTAAGAAAATAACAGATGCTGGAAAAAGAGGGCAGTGAACCAAGGAAAGATGGTTCGTATCCTTATAAGATCATGCGTCGGAGTTCAAATTTTGTGGATAAAACTCAATCACTACGAAAAAAAATTCATTCCAACAATAGGAAGGCCTACCTAACCTTCAGCTCAGGACATTATATCTTCCCCCTGGAAGCGTTTATTCCCATAAATACAGGTTGATCAAACATGAGTGACAGTTTTGAATAGTACAAAATCTGTTGAACTAAACAAAAAAACTAACATCACCTGCGTTTTTCCAGCTATCCAGACAGTGAGGTTTTATTATTCCGTAGATTTGATACCGACTGCATGGAATATGTTGCTATCTTTGTGTAATTTAATACAACTCGACTTTGAAAATGACTGCCCCTACACACCAGAAGTTCAGCTTCAGAAAAGATTCTCCCTTCTCTGCCGAAGAATCCAAGTTCATCATTCTGAAGTATGAAGAAGTCAAGTACACTGCAGCAGTGTACATGACTTATAAGGCAAGTACACTAAGAATCTGAAAATCTAAGAAAAATATCGTAGGCACTCTTAAAACTTTGTTTTCATTTTTTACAGAATGTTCGCTTTATTACAGTCCTCTAATAAGGGCGTAACTAAATTCTAACGTAACATCGCAGCTGAGCATAAAAGAATGCACTATGTTCTCCTCTCTCATCCGCAAAACGCTAATCAATATCGAGGCCTGCATGCACTTTTAAAATTTTCTTCAACACTGTACATCAATCTTGGTTTCTTAACATTTCTTGTATTTCTCCTACGGAGTCACATTAATCTTCTTTTCATATCCCAACATCAATATTTACTCTCGCAAACACCGATGTTCCTTTCATGAACGCGGAATATAGGGATTTTTTGCTATCACCACCCTACGTTCGTCTTTAAACATTTGTTTTAAATTGAAGTCAACAGCAAATATTTTCAAAGTTAAACGTCGTTTTCAGTTGTAATTTCAATCTAAGTAAAATATTTTTCTCGTCTGCTTCGAAAGTCTACGCGATGCAGAAAACTGGAAGGCCAATTTTCCTTCAAGTAATAATCTACTCTCTAAAAGCAATTGGCTCGCATTTCGGAGTTATTTACGTCGAATTTCAAGTGGACTTAAAAGACTTTATGCCGCGAGCTGCAATGCTGAAACGACGTAGATTATTTAAAAATCTGCCAATGGACGGAAGGAAAGTCATGCGTCTGGTCGGCCACAACTGATCGCCCCTGCAGCGACCTGCTATGATGATGGACGTGCCGTAATTCGCCTAATTAATGCAATCATCACCCCCAGTAGTGACGTGTCTGCTGCACTCGACGTGCACTCCTAAAATTCATACAACTATTCAAAACGCATATAAGTTATCATTTCAACGAAATCTTTTCCTGAATCGTTGAAGATTTCTGCATGAGCCCCCTAAAATCAATTGTTTCTCAGGAAGTTAACTTCAGAAACGATAACCGATTCACACACTGATGTTTTGAAAAAGTGTCGTTTTGGCACACTTACTCTTGAGATTCTTGATTCTGGGCTTCAAGTTCAATAACTTTTCTTTTAGAGCTGCAAATTTCGATACATTCCGTTTTTCTATTGTTGGAATAAAAGATGTGCTTTGTTTGCTGATATTTTTTTTTCTGCAAGATCCAAACTTCAACCCTAGGTTTTGAGGTGGTGGACAATCATTTTTTGGTCAACAGCGCTTCTTTTTTTCTAGTTCCTATCACTTTCTCCTTTAACTTCTATCATGTTTCATTAATTTCTTTTAATCTTGCTGTTTTGATGCGCAGATTTTCTGTTCTAAACTCAAAATTTCCCGCTTATGAATGATATTCTTCCTCAAATTGGTCGGGCATCATTCTTAAACAGGTTCTTTCGTGAGTTTGGTCACTACGTACTGCTTTCTCTAGTCAAAGTTCTAAAATTTCAGTATTAGAAAACTAAAACTTGATTATTTCAGCCAAAAAAGAGCACGTAGCTTAAGTTGATAGAAAAACGTAGGCTGCAAGCTGTAGCGCTGCTTTAAAAATTTTGCCCTGACCAATGAAAGAATAATTCTGGGTTTTCCAGTCGAGGTTTACTTGTGACCAGAAGATTCCCACTCTTGTTTGCTTGCAAAAGTGATGGTAATACTGCCCTTATTTAACACGTTAAGTGCGGTGGGTTCAACTGAACTTCAATGTGCAACTCAAACTTGAGTTAAATTTAGAGATAAATTTGGAAAAGGATGAACATTAAATAGATTGTGCCGTCATTTAGTTTTCATTGCGCATTTATGGAAATTGAGTTTGTGACTACTGGTCGGTCAGCAGCATAATAAAAATCCCCTCAGTGACCATCGGTGGGTCACGTCGCACTTAAAGTCTTGAGAATATTAAATTATTTTCGAAACATTCTTCATGTTTCCAACGTGACATTCCATCCGCATAGAGCGTGTGAGCGTAACTTTTCACGAACTATTTTTAGAGACAAGCGTTGTTTAAATTGACTACTCACATGCAATACAGGAGGTAGTAGATTCGTAACCCGCAGCTAACTAAGCTTGTTTTTCTTTTCTAAATATAAATCACAGTTATAATTGAAAATTATTCGGGGCTGAAAAATATCTCTTAAAACCAACAAAACTATTTGTGATCAATTTTCATCTGACCAAAAACATTTCACGAGGACACTTTATTTGCGTTGACCAAATTACCGTCTACTGAATTCAAATTCGAATCCATAGCTCGCATTCACGTCCAAGATTTTTGTATCACGCCAAAAATTTCTCGCTAATAAATGATATTTCTCTTCAAAAACCGATGCCTTTGAAGTTCGAGCCTTGCTCCGCTGAAATTCTAGATTTTCGTTTAGGGCCTTCATCATTAGTATAGGAACAGAATAATTGGTCGGGGTTTGCCAAGCCCTGAAATGCTTCCCGTGCGTGGGCATGAAGATTTAAATTCTAAATAAAATTGCAAAATACATTTCTTTATATGACACTGAAGCAAATTTTCTTACCTTTCTGGAAAAAGTTTGTTACCAAATTGAGTGCTTACAGTTTTTAGCGGCTCATTGTTGCACTTCTAGATGCCAGATTTGTTCAGCAGTGACTGAATACAATGCCGAGTTACTCATTGCTCTTGGCATTAACTGAACTTTCTGTGCCCACACGAAAGAAGCAAAAGGGCGGAGAGAAACTTAGCCGAATACGTGTGCGGCAGCGACTAGCAAATCCTCCAAAAAATTTCAACCTAACATTCGCCCGTTTTTTGCTCACAGAGGAAATGAAATCTGAGAGAGTATTCAGTGCTCAAATTCTCTTCAAAACTTAAGTGTCTGGTGAAGACGAATTAATGATTCGCAAAGATTTCGCGAAGCTTGGACAGTAAGAAAATTTTGATTGGAAATATGTTTAAATTATTCAGAGAAGTTACCTTCAAGTTCAATCTGCCAACAATCGAAGTCGACGAGTTATACACTATTTTTAATAGCAGCTGATAAATCGTTTACAAAAACTTTAATTTCAACTAGTGCATCCATGCTGGAAGATCCATCGACTCTGGTACGATGAAGGTCTCTACACAAATTTGTTGATACCTGATACTAAAAAGAAAATGTATCGTACCCCTAATGCGATATCATTTCATTATGAGGTAAGAGCATTTCCACAAGTATTTGCAGGGTATTGAGCAAAACTTCTCCCACCATCAATCCCTACCGAAATATCTCGTGTTTAGAACAAAAATCTCTCACAAAAAGTTATTGAGCATAGCGCTTGCCAGTGGGAAGGATTCATCATATCGAATGCTGGAAATCGAACATCAAATCATATCTGGGGCTCCGCGTGATCCTCTCAGTGACTTTAGAAATAAATATATTGGGGTCTGAATGATTCATTGGATCCAATCCTTTCCTCATATTTTAAAAGAGAACATTTTGAACGATTTGATTCTTAACCCTATCAGGCCTGAGGCTCAGAGCCTAACTGTTAAACGTCAAGTCAAACAATTAGGGGCTGATATTTGCAATGGTTAACTGTGAAGGTTGACCACGATTGGTGGGTTACTTTTAGTTTGCGACGGATTTTCTTTTCAAGTTTTAGGTAAATACCGGAAATTAGGGACAGTGGTATAGCAGGTTTGGAAATTATCAAAAAATCGGTACAGTGGTCTAGTGGGCTTAAAATTTACTTATAAACAAAATTGCTAACGGTTTCGGTGTCTTTGTAGGTTTTCGTGAATTTTTAGTACCTTCTGATTTGAAAACTGACAATGAGCCTCTTCAGAACATTTGATTGGTTTTTAAGGTGTAGTGTTTTATTCCGAACTTTTGCCCTTATATTCCGCTTTGTTTTCTCGCACAGAATTGGTGGGCTTAGTATCATACATAGTGCTTTAGAGTTCACGTTCAGTATATTCGTTTTCAAGGTTAACATTCCTTCTGAAAATTTTAATACGCTGAGCTTAGCTTGGCTTGAAAAAAGAATGTTGTAGTCTTATGAAGCTAACGCATGTCATTTATTGGTCTTTCGAGCACCCTTCAAATAAGGACAGGATGCAATACCAGTTACTCTCAGTCGAACCTGTACCCATTTCATACACGTGGATCGAGTGAAAAATTTCGGTTTACGTCTCCTCTTTCCCAACGGGAAGAAACCCTAGGCTTTCAGTGCAGAGTCTCTAACTCTCACGAAAAGCGAGAGCTCTAGGCTATTAACCCACGATTGCCAGAGGTCAACTTATCAGCGTCTTCATTTTTCTCACACCATGTTAAAATTGAGAACTAATTTTAAAATCCATGTCTCAAGCGCAGAAATTGAAAAACTAATAACGTATGTTCTAGTCGTGCAGAAAAAATGTATCCTTGTTTTAAAACCAATATATTAAAATGTGAAAGGACTCAAATGAGCAAATGCCTCTGAATGATCGCCAATAAGCCGTGAGTATTGAGCAAATGTGGCTGACGTAGTAAATTACTGAATACTGGCTGAATTGAAAAACAATATATCTACAAAAATTGAGACTTGAAGTCAACATATTAGTTTTTCAAACGTTCTTAAAATGAAGATACCAATACCATGTGTGTACAAATACCTGAATAAGAATTCTAATAATCACGAAAGTAACTGAGAGCAAAACAGTAAAAATGAACTCTCATTTAGTTCGGTATAAGTTCGCAAAAGAAGTTACCTGAACATTTATTTCTCTGACAAACGAAGAGTAAAATCTTGTGACGTTAAATAGAAATACCTTGAACACCATAGCCTTCGCATTGTTGCATGAACCTTCACGGTTGTGCAAAAGTGACCAATGTTCTTGAGAGTGTGATGAGTGAAAGTGATTATATTGGTGCTCGTAAGATAAAAAGAGTCTACTGCTTAAAAATTTGGTCTATGACATAGAGCGTGCATCAATCAAAGGGAACCTGCAGACCACAGGAATAATTTTAAAAACAAATTGCTTAAATAGTGCAGAAATAAACGACTCTCTAGTGATCAAAAGAGTTTTCAATGCCGAAATAAATGATTTGCTGATAAATGATGAAAAAGGGTTGGCAAGCATAACTTACGAAAATGGTTGTACAATACGCACTCCTAAAAATAAAAATTCTTTCTGAAGTAAATTCATTTGAAATGACATTGACACATGCTTAACTCATTTTGTGGTAAAATATGGGAAAACTAAATTATTTTAAATGCTTCCCTTCAGAATTTATTGGTCTCGTGATAAGCAGGCATATAAACCTTTCAATAAGTTTTGCCCGCATTGTTGTAATTGTTAATTAGTATACACCCACTCTATTGTTCTGTCTCCCTCGTAACAGTGCATATGTCTGTAGTGAGTAAAATATACATTTCAACATACTTTATAGTGTCAGCATTCATTCAAAAGCGTTTACTCTTTGTGAGCGTTGCAGCACTTTTTTACGATCCTGTTTAAGATCGCGGATAGAACGCATTTCTTTCGTGTGTCACTACTAGGAATATTTTCAACTACATACGTCTGCATGCACGAGTGAAATTTTCTTTATTAACGTTTCAAAGCTAGGAAATTTTTCTACATTTTCTGCTGGTGCAAGTAACGTATTAATACAATAATTATTCAACCTCACGACAACGTTCATATTTCGTGAAACCCTTTTGAGACAACGAGGCTGTTTTTAATGAAGTTCCTTCACTGCGCCTTGGATGAAACTAGGGGGGAAAATATGGCCAAGCTTACAAAGATGGAGTGAAGTAGCGTCGGCAGATGATCAGTTAAAGACTTAAGCTCGGCTCAGGTGCCTCCCTCGGCTCAAGTGGACAGTCAAGGATGTAACCGCTCTAAAAAACCGTGCCAAAATTCGGTCAAAATTGTGAGCGCTGTATGACGTATTTCTAGAGCACAGAACCGTCGATCCTCGAGTTATGCATCATTTTATGTAAACTTCGACTTACATGGATATGAGTAAGTGCGTTAGTCAACTGATACGATGCGAGTATCATGTGATAAATAATTCCGAATGACTGGAATAGTTTTTTTTTCATAAGATGATGAACAATTCGGAGATGCTGCATTTTTTGTAGTTGCTTGAAGTGTCGGTGTCTGTACAGCTAACTTCTTTCCACACTGGTATTGAGATATTGAATTACAGCGTTTATGAACAGGTGAGGGAGCTACCAATTTCCAACAGCAATGATGATAAAGTGCCATTGCTCTAGTTTGGCGTGAAGATATTTGATTGCTTTATATTGCTGAAGAATTTCGCTTTCGATATAGTTGGAGTGCCATTAAATGCAAATAATGGTCAAAATTGCAAAAACGCCGCACGTAAATATTTTAAGAGAGATTAGATATTGCCAATTATTTCCGTACTTTTCGCGTCTCAAAATAATAAAGCTTAAAATAAAAATCGTACAAAGCACTTCAATATTCATATCTAGGTAATTTCTATAGCTCTGAGCTGACAAAATATTTCCTATTTTTCACACCGTGCCACCTGAGCTCTTTGTGCTACATTTTTAAAATTGACTGAATAATGGCCTCAGAAAACAAAGCTCGAAATGCTGTTTTCTTCAAGTAACTTCAAACCGTTTCGTCGCACTGAAAATATCTCTCCATTTTAGACAGAGCTATACTGCGCATAACATTCGTTTTCTCTTCGATAAAAGTCGGCATGTGATAGAATTTTCCTGAAATAATTCAGAGTTTTTTTCGGGGTCTTCCTTCTAAGTTAATCACCTTTTGCTGCAGTTTATTTTAATGTCATTTGAATTTCCTTGAACAGTCCACATCTGTTTTAACTTGAATTATTTTTCTCTGAGTTTCCTTGAATTTTTCGCCCAACATTTTTTCTTTGAATTTTCTTGAGCTATTCTCCAATCAGTTTTTTTGCAATACGATTCCCTGAATTATTGTCATCCTAGTACAGTTACAATATTCTGTCCAAACTTTCCTGTTCACGCATTCATTTATGCCTCGTGCCTTCTTTCCATTTTGTTAGCGGTTTTAAGGTGTGCTTCTCAAGGCCGCGAGATTGGATTGTCCTCCCAAAGTGGCTGCAAAATTGCCGATGATGGCCACCAAAAACTCGACTGAGTAACTTACCACAAAGAAGGAAAAACCCTAACGCAGAAAAATTTTAAAAACGATGACGCAGGTCTGAAGTCCGCAAAAAACTTTCATGCACGGGTAAAATTTGAAAGAGAGTTGACACGACTGTTCAAGAATCCAGTTAAAGTTAAACCATAAAACTATTCACATCCAAACAGAAATTACACAGATGTATTTCTGAAACAATATTCACACAGTACGGTCCCGCAAAATGAGGTGTAATGGAAATCTTACGCAAACAGAAGCTAAGTATGTAAATATAACCCCAAGCAAAGATCAGCAGAAAAATCGTAGAAGTAGAACTTGAGTGAAAAATGTCTTTTTCAGATTTGCTAACAGAACAACCCAGGAGAGTTAAATAGAACTCCATGATTTTCATTATCTGATTATTTCAATTTATTAAAAGTTCATGCAGAAATTATACAAATAGAAGAAACTGTGCAGAAAATAATACACTAAAAGGATCTTTTACCTCAAAATTCGCTATCTCCGTTGGGAATTTTAAATTGGGAGGTAAATTCTGAGGTCAATTTAAAGGGAAATTTTAATGTAAAAGAGGTTTAGGGTAACACCTTACACCCCATTTTGCGGGACTGAATAGTGTAAAAGACTGACTGATCAGGGCTTCATTCGACGAGTCCAAATAATTTTTTTGAATTGAGTTTTGTCACGAGCTTTCAGTAGTAGTGCACCAATTGCATCTCCAAATATCTTTGATCAGGGAAGGTTCATCTGCTTATACCCGCCATAGTGACATTTGTGTGTTTCCATGCTGCTTTTTGGTCGCTTTCCTCTCACGGTTATGAAAAAGCTTTTCTAGGATTTTTGTTTTTGATTTCTTTCATTAATTACTTCAAATTTAAACGTTTATTTATTTTCAGTCGGATCAATTTTTTCATCGGTTTAAATACTGCTCGGAATCTTAAAGATAATTCTCTATTTTTTGTTCTTTCATACCCTAACTTTCTTTGCTGTGCCATCTTTTAGTTCAAGCATAAATCGTACGTTTTGAAGACGTTTCTCACACACACAAACTTACACAAACTCACACAGTTCCAAAAGTAGACTTCAATCAAATTTTCAAATCTGTTAATTAAGTATATAACTCTTACACAAAAAGAACATTTTGAGAGCAAGTATTCATAGGATCCTTGAAACAAGTCCGTTTTTTATTAAAAAAAAACTTAAAAAGAAAGACCAGTAAACAGAACTCTCAAAAAGCTATCACAGAAAAATTTTGAGCCAGAAAGTTACGAAAGATAAAAATTTCTTTAGGAGCCCAGTCTTTATGGGAAAAGAACTCCAAAGTCACGGGAAAAGTTTCTTCTAACTTTCTAAAGGTAGAAATTAAGCTCAAAATCGCATGAAAAGATCTGAAAATGAGTTGCAATGGAGTTGTAAAGTATTTTTCTTCCAGAAGTCGCTGGCTTTGAATAAGTAGCAAACAACTAATCTCATTTTGTTAATATTCATGTTCTTCGAACTCAGGAGTGACTTTTTAAATTTATTTTTCGAAAGTGTACAGTTCGCCTTGATCACAAGTGAAATAATCATAAGTTTTTTCGATAAATTAGCAGTTTTCTGTTCAGGCCTAATTTGAGCATGTCGATGCTCTGAATAAGTTCCTACAATATTTCTTAAAAGAAACCATTTCTTTAAATCAAAGTCAGATCATCATAGCATTTTTCCACGCTGAAATATTTCCCCTAAAAATTAAAACACACTTGAAAATCTGTTTAATTGAAGTGAGGGTACGCAGAACAAGCAATTCTTTCAGGATAATGCACAGCGAGAGTGGCGCTAAAAAGAGGCATGGTAGCTAATGCAACAAATCTGGAAGCAAAACGCCTGGCATTGAATGATGGTTGTTTGTCTTCAGAAGGCGTGGCCGGGCCGAGCGTTGCTCTTTATGAGAGGAAACAATTTTAGGTTCCTGTTTGCAAAAGTAGCCCGGGGCACCTGAACAACTGCCTCTGAATAATGAGCCTTCGCGCCTTTGAAAGCGAGAAAAGGCCCAGCTTTTGGAGCCAGAGAACATTTATTTTCCGTCGGAATTACGACTACAAATGATGCTGAGGTGCGCTTTATCCATGCGTAAATGTGCGTGCGGCCGTGGCCCATTATCATGGAGGTGTATACAGTCTGAGAAATAAAAACGAACCTTCAGCACATATTGAAACACAAAACTTCCCTTCTTAAACAGCATTTAACTTTTATTTTGCTGTGAATCTTTAAGTTCCGATAAGCCGGTTAACATGTAGAGGTACTCCAAGCGGTAAATAAGCTGCAGTATCACAGAGGTTAGTACATTAACCTTGATTTTGAAAATATGTTGTTTGTGATTAAATCGAAGAAAACTTAAATTTGAAGGGTATTACTGGCTGAAATGGTACTTGAGTTAACATTTACTGAGTTAGGAAAGATTTAAGATGTAAGATTTACCATGCTGGAAATTAAATTTTTTATCAGGCTTTAGTTTTTAACTCTAACAGATATTTCTTTGAGTTGATCACCGGAATTTTGAATTGATTACATCTCCTTCTGGAACTTGTTCAGGGGCTGTTAGGATTACTTTCTTTTATAATACTTCTACCTAAAACATCTCTCCGCCGCCTTCTAATCGACGGAGATGCTTTCTTTGTGCTACACGGCCTCCCAACACCTATCCTGATGGCCTCGCATCTGGCCCGACCAAGCCGGTAAATAGGCACTCCTCAGCAAAAACTACAGGGTGGCGCATAAGTAACGCACCCTTATTTATTACCGCAATATACACTGGGTATCTGTAGAAAGGATACGACATGTAAATAAACTTTAAGAGTTCTTCTATCGTTTGTAATTAACCTTATCGTTATACTTTTCATAGTTTATTTATTATTAATTTTTTAAAAGGGTACGCTACTTATGCGCCACCCTGTATATTTAAATTCACTCAGCCACGTAATAATCGTGGAAGGAGCCCACTTTATCTGGAAAAAATACATCTATTCAAAACTAAAAATCTATTTTCAAATATTTTTTAACTCATTCAATCATTTTTTGATGTTTAAAACATGTCCTGCGAAGAGGTGGTCACCGAGGGCATTTTCATAATGCTGCTGACCGCCCTACAGCCACTAACTCAATTTTTGTAAATACTTAAATGAAAGATGAATTAAGGTACGATCCAGCTAATGTTTGCAATTTTCAAAATTGCTCACTTAAATTTGAGTTTAATATTTAACGTCAGTTTAACCCATCGCAGGAAATGTGTTAATTTGATTTGAGCAGGTTGTCTCCAAAGAAAACCATTTCTACAAGTCCTTTAAAGCCTTGAATCTTGCAGTTCCACTTAATTAGGAAGCATTCGCGCCTTGAAAAATTTCATGGCTTGTTGCATGAAGATGTTCAAAGATTCCGTGTTTCAACTACTCCTAACTCGCGCAGAAATTTTCGGTAATCAAACTCAAGAAACTTCTTCCTCCATCGTTCAACCTCTCATATATTTTTTATATTGTTCTTGGGTCTCGCCGGTTTTTACCATCTAAAATGCATTCCAATTTCTCTCCAGCATTTAAGGAATGTTAACGGCTCATACGAACCTTTCTATTTTTTTCCATTTGACACTCAAACAGCAATGAGTATAATCTATACATTCAACTGATGTTAATCTGTAAATAAATGTTGGCATAAACAACTCAAAAATCAATGATACTAAAAAATTAAAAAATACTAAATACTAAAATCGCAAAAAATATGCATCATTAATGTTAACTTACTGAAATTCCAAAATTAAACACACCGCAAGATTTTTTTTTGATCCTCCAGCAGTAGATAAGCGTCGTAACTTAGAATAGAAGTGCGGTTGGTGTTTCCTCGTAGCAGAAACGAGGTAGTTGCTATGTGGTAAACATATTGTTTACCACGAGTAGATCTGCTCCTAAGCTTCATAGTAGACAGACGATCGTACTGCAAATAGTTCATCTACTATTCCCATGACAAATTATTTAAAACAGAGTGTTTTAGAACACTGTAATTTAAAATATTTAATTCCAGTTTATTTATTTTAGGTATCTTTTAAATACAATCTGGTAACTTAGTAAATTCAGGCTATTGTCGCATCAATTTGGCGGCGTTATCATATTGAAAATCTTTAGTGAAGTCGAACATTTTGTTTAACTCGCGGCTTTTCGGAATTTTGGAATGTGCAATACTCCCTGCAGCTGCTGGGGCTGCATGGTGCAATAGTCGGAGCGTTAGGCTGTGAATTCTTTCAGCCACGTGGCATTCGTGGAAGGAGTCTACTTTATTAAATTTATAAAATTGTTTGCGAACCTATATATTTATTTGGTTTTTTCACCTTCTTGAAACTGATTCATTTTAGATTGGTTACTCTTCAAGGTTTTGGCTTTGAATTCGTTGAACACTCGCACTCATTTCGTTATTAAGACAAAAGCATGTTTCTGAATTTTTGTGACTAAAATATATTCTAGAATTCGATCGTAAACGGACATAAGTAGCTGCCCGTATCCACAATACTACTTTTCTAAATAACATGATGCAAGCAATGTTTAACAAACATCCGATTGTTACTAGTTAAAACTAAAATTCTTCACGATTGTTAACAGAATTTGTCGTTTGTTTTATTTTTTCGTACCAGTACATTGATCATGGTATATCAGAAGAGGTTTCCAACTGTGCAACAGTAGATTTGAGAACGTTCACCGCCGTAGTTGAGAGAACGTATCTCTTAGTTGGCGTGAGAGCGTGCTGCATTTAATATAAGAAAAGCCTTTTATTCATTAATTCATCAAAGAGTAGTTAAGGAACGCACCGTACTGTACATTCGAACACGTAAGTATTGCGATCTATGTATGAAAAAATTTCAAAAGTAGATCTTAAAACGTATCGTTTAGTGAACAAGAGGGCGCACCACAAAATAGATATGAGGACGGGCTTCAGGGTTGATACAAGAACTTACCGCATCGAAAATATGAAAGCAAACTACTTAATAAATGCGAGAACATACCCCATAGCGAACACGAGAGCATACCACTTCGTAGAGGTTCAGCCAAAATCACAAACAGAAAAAATTTCAACACTATATCTTACATGTCCATGTTATTATTTTTCTCAGCAACGCAGTTCCGCAATGAACGCAAGAGCGACCTCATGTTCCCCACGTAGCTTTGACGAATTTTCTGTGTCGTAGTTTCTCAACGGCAACACTGTGCCATTATACTGAATAAATATTTGGATTAGAAAAATTGCAATACACTTCTCATATTGAGACGAGTTGTCCTTCAACAAAACATTGCAAAATTTGCATTTTCTACCCAGTTTTGCACACAGTGATCCATGTCCTTTACCACGAACCATAGAGAATGAGTTTCAAATTTAAGCGAAGGAGAGTTTAACATTTCCTATTGCTTTTCAAGCGATGTTCTACAACTCAAATGTTGGTCCAACTCACAATGTCAACCGAGAGCTCAGACGCCGTACCAGATTGCTCTTAAATATGAGAGAGAATATTTACGGTGCCCTGCAATACATTTATTTTGCTTCAGCAGAGTCGGAATTGCAGCGGACGATTATTGCTACACGACGGATGCATTATTTGCGAATGTGACGACAATAAATTTGAAAGGCATTTCAAATTACGTGACGGGAATTTACGTTATTCTTTAGACTGGGATAAAAAAGACCATTTTAGAAGGGTGGGGAACTGAAGTTAAAACCACATCGAGGTGTGAGATATGCAATAAGCGATCTGCGCTCCGGCAGGCCTATACCAAAGAATGCTGGGACCTTTAATAAATTCTGTAGGCCTAAGCCGGTAGAATGGGAACCCAAGCGTTTCAATACTTGGGACCGTCATGTCAAAAATGCGACTCTTAGGAATTTTAAAAGGGATTTGAAAAGGGGAAAGTGAGGGGAACTGGAGCATTAAATGCCTGATGCTTCTGCGCCGTGCGGGTGTAGTGCACACTTATGGTTCGAATATAGAGTGTTGTTGTAATGCGCCTGAAAAGGTGGAGAACATTTAATTATAACTCTTCAGAGAAATCCACAGGATGTGGAGATGAGCTTGCTGATGTGTTTCTTCTTAGTTTCTGTAGGAATTCTTTCGCGTGATGGTAAAATACAGTCGTATGAGGATAAATACAGTCGTATGAGGATAAAATGCAGTCGTTTGAGGATAAAATACAGTCGTATGAGGATCAAAAAGAATTGTATGAAGATAAAATACAGTCGTATGAGGATAAAAAAGAATTGTACGATGATAAAATACAGTTGCCATCATGCAAACCTGAACCGAATTTTGCAAGTCCGTAACGGCGTTGCAAAAGTTTCATTATCATTTTCAGTGTCCTAATTGGCTTCTATTTTGTGCTGCTGGGGTGGCCGTGATGGTGCCTTGTGCTTTGTGTGATTGCGTTCCCCGCGTCTGCACATGGCAGGACAGGGTGAGGGCAACACGTCAGGACAGGGTGAGGGCAACACGTCAGGACAAGGTGAGAACAACACGTCAGGACAAGGTGAAGGCAACACGTCAGGACAAGGTGAGAGCAACACGTCAGGACAAGGTGAGGGCAACACGTCAGGACAGGGTGAGGGCAACACGTCAGGACAGGGTGAGGGCAACACGTCA
>JACJUY010000024.1:302292-316427 GCA_014220935.1 Platorchestia sp. MABIK
TCCAATATTTTGGACAGGACAGGTAAAAGGCTAATGGGCCTGTAATTTGACGCTGTATTTATGTCACCAGTTTTATGCAACGGTCTAATTATGGAGTGTTTCCATTGGTTTGGAAATTTATTAGTTGCTATTAATGTGTTGATAATCAAACGAATCAGTGGTGCTGTGACTGGAAAACTGTCTTTAATGTATTGAAGGCTGATTCCATCATGTCCGACTGCTTTTGTGTTTTTCAATGGGTACAAAATAGTCCGTAACTCTGGTAAATCGACAGGACGTGGCCTCCCCATGGCACCAGCCTTTGAAAGTGCAGTAGGGTACGAACTTTCAAGTGACAGTTGCCCCGGACTGGTTTCATTTACTTCACTGAAGACTTCAGCACCTACTTTTGAAAAGAATGTATTAAACTCAGTGGCTTTTTCCAAAGGATTTTCAAAATTACTCTTTCGGTCTGAATTTTTATATTGAGCCACCTCACTAATAATTTCCCATGTACGTTTTGGGTTATTTTTTGCCTTGAATAGTTCTTGGAGGAAGTGAGTTTGTTTTGCTTGCGTGATTTTCTTCCGAAGAATCTTTCCAAGTTTTTTATATCTCTTGTATAAAGTACTGTTAGACCTATTTTCTTTATACTTCCGCAAGTAAGTTTTCTTCACTCTGCTCAGTTCTTTGATTTCGTAAGTGATCCACACAGTGCGTATTGGCTTAGTTTTTTTGGTGATATAAGGTGCGCATTCATCGAGGGCTGCTGTAAAGTTCTCGTTAATGATAGAAACTTGAATGTCCACATCGTCAGTTTGCATCATACTTTGAAATTCAGTGAACCTGTTTAGGAGTTTTTCATGAAACAGTTCCGGTGAATATGGACTTTTTAAGCGGTAAGTCATGAAACGATAGTTTTGTCTTTCCTTTGCAATATTAATTTGACATTCTACAGAGTGGTGACATTCTACAGAGTGGTGGAGAGAGAAGTAAGCAAACAAAAACATCTCTTGACTTGTTGACGACTTCTGCATGTCTTGTGCTACTTAGTATTCGTCTTCGGCAGCTTTTCGCTGTTTTATTTCGCTATTTACCTTGAGGATGTTACCTTTAGGATGTTACCTTGAGGACGTTACCTTTAGGATGTTAGCAATAGTTTATGACGTGACGCACCATGTATAGCGTCAGCTATTGTAGTTTTTCTAATGCTTCTATTGGGAAAAAGCGACCGGCTCAATTTTTCTGAATTGTAGAATGTCAAACCTGTCTTAAGCCCCGTCTACACTATCAAACTTTTTGTCAATCACGAACTCACCAAAACGCGAACAAAAACACTAACTTTTCTGAATCGTGTCCAGACGTCCAGACTGCGTGTTCGTCGGTGTGAAGTTGTTTGAGTTGTTCAGTGTTCATTTTAATTAAATTAACACTTAAATCTAAACCGAACAAATTCGGTCATAGCTGATTAGCATGGAATAACAACGTTACGTAGTTAATTTTGGTAAATAAATATCCATGCCGCCCTACAATTAACTACATTTGCACCAAAAACATTATTAAGTCGATAAAATAGAAAAAAAACATAGAAACCAAGTAACTCAATCGCAAAACCACCTTCCACAAAACATTAACTAGCGAGTGTTCGCTGTTTGAACGAAAGTTCGTATTCGTGTTTTCCAACACGATGGAAATTACAAACACACCGAAATCTGCGAACTTTTCATCTGTGTTTATGTTCGCGGACTGCCGAAAAACATGATTTTCGGCCGAAAGATTGATAGTGTGGACGGGCCTTTACCAGGGGTAGCTTCAATTTTGTTGCACACCAAGACTTTGAGTGGTTCGATATATTTAAATAAATATATTCGATAAATTTATTTGTGTGTAATTTCATCGTCACGCATGACTTTGAACACATTTGAGCAGAATTTATGATATGCATCTGCCCCCAAATGAATTGAATCATATTGTAATTAGTTTGACACAGTAATTAGTTTAGGGCTTCGTTTCTACTTCAAAGATGTTCTCTCGAAGGTATGACGAGAGAACATTTAGAATGGACAAAGGAAACGTGGAAGTTTGTTTGTTTGTTTATACAGCATGAAATTTTGCGTTTGGGGAAAACACGTCTTCAAATGATGTAGAATTTGACAAACGCGTGCTACATTGTGATCATAAGCTCCAAAATGTAAAATTCTCCCGTACTATTACTTTTCAGATGATTAGTTTGGGCTTCACTCATTTATGCCTTCATTGAGAACTTGCATCTTTCAAACTATCAGTGCTGTCAAGAATACGACTATTAAATTTCAAAAATTTTTCCTAAGAGCATTTTTGCTTTCAAAATTATTTAAAACTGCTTATATTTATATACAGCACACACTCTGCACAATAAGCTACATGGCCACGTGAACTGCTGGAGACTGTCGCCCCGACGTATAAGGTCGTCAGAGAAACAAAGCTTCCCTCATGATCATTTCCTGAAGAAAAGCTGCGCTTTTAGGGCCCGAACTGCTCGCAAATGCACCTTATAAACATGACACTCATTGCCCAGGTGCGTGCCCGGCTCCAAAGGCAGACGCTTTCAACAAGTAATGTGAAGGAACTTCTTGCCGCCATGCTACCCTTGGAAATTGCCCTATGCATCGGGGTGTAATCGTTGACTCCTGCAACTCCAGGGCTGACCCTAACATGGGAAGATAGCGAAGATGTCCCACGGCTTGTCAAACAACGTTACCAGTTTTAAAGGAATTTAATGGATGAAAATTTCTATTAGCCCTGGATAATTTATGCCATAATTTGTCTTATTGGGTGTAAGTGACCAAAACATACATACAGCATGTATAAAGATATTAAATGTTTTGATACGCCATCTTGAAAACTCGAATCTCTATGTATGCTGTCGATTTTCAAATTGCAATGACAAACTTTGTATCAGAAACACCACAAACGCAAATTGAAGCTGAAGTCCTATTGACCAGCCTCAAGTCAGTTTATGATCAAAATGGTCTTAAGTTAAATTCGAGTAAAACGCAATTCATTATTTTTGGTTCTAGGGACGCAATAAAAAAATTCCACATCTTACGCTTACGGTTGGGAATGATGAAATTCGGCCATCAGAAGAAGTAAAAATGTATGTATTTGGTTCGACAAAAACATATCCTTCAAATCCCACGTTGAGAAAACTTGTAGCAAAATTTACGGAACTTTAATGTTCTTTCATCGTATTAAAAGTATGCTCGACGAAGAACCTAGACTATGGGCCGTTCAATCTTTATTTTTATCGTGTATTGACTATTGTAGCATAGTGTGGGGAGATATCCCTCAATATCTTCAAAAATAATTACAAAAATGCATGAATTTCGCAGCGAAGGTGGTATGCAAAGGTAAATTCAAATGGAGTGATCACGTAACACATCTCCTAAATAAGCTCGGCTGGACTCCTATTCAGGTAAGGTGTCTCGTGTGCAAAGGCCAATACGTATTCTCCTCTCAATTAATTCCTCAGAGCAGTGCTGGAATAGTGCAATTTCATCCCCCCACAGTCACCAACCTAAAGCCGAATAGGAGACAGAATGTCTTAATCAAATCCCGTTCATCTATTATATGGCAGACAGATGTCAGTATCAGGTGCCTTACTGTGGAACAAACTTCCCCAGAGCATCAAAATCTCTCAAACAGTAGGAGAATTCAAAACTAAAATAGCTCGTTATCTTGCGTCTACACAATAATTGTGAGCTGCAGTACGTACTGGATGAGTAGTTCCGAATTTCTATCGCTCATTATCCTATCTTTCAGTACAATATACCACACACACCACATTTTTGTAGTATGCGTATGCAATGTGATTGCTTTTATGCGAATATTTAAGAACGTGTACGTGTATGTGTATGTGTGTGTATATATATATGTATATATGTATATATACACATGCATATTCCTGTCCTAAAATTTTATTATGAGTCTTATGTGAGAATGAACCGTATCTTACACTCCAGAGTATATTTTGACAATGTTATTTTAAGTAGTTTAACTTTTCATCATACAACTATGTCGCAAATGTTATTGTTAGCATTGTACAATGATCCTTCTCATGCTTTTGACTCCAGTAAACTATTTTGTATCAGGATTATTAGCGTTTAAATATCAAAATTTTTGTGCTACAAAAAAATATTTTATTCTCTCCGAGCTCGTTGCCTGGCATACTATGTAGTTGATTTGCAACAATGAATAATTGCCTGGAATGTCGACCTCATAGCCTTAAATTCAGATAATTTAAATTTACCCATTTTAATTACAACATTAATCCCTCACATCACTAGTTCCTAGGTTCGGATGCTCAAATTTCAATTTGAGTGCGCACTAACAAATGTTTTTTAACCAATGCATCCCATGGATTATGTTTTCTTGGTCACTTGTATTTAAATACATTGTCAAAATGAAACCAACGCAACGAAGGGAACGCATTTTTTCGCGCTTTTCTCCCAATCATTCGTTTCGACAATTAACATGGGTATTACGATACCCATGTGTGAATGTCAACTAAGGTTCTAAATGTTAGATATTTCAATGCATCTTTCGCTCATATTAAAATATTTAACGCAGTATAACGCAATGAATGGAACGCATTTTTTATGCTTTTCTCTCAGTCATTTTTTCGTTTCAACATGTGACATGGGTATAACGATACACATGCGTATCAGGTAAGAATGTTTTAATGTTAAGTTATTTTAAAAACCAATGTCCAACATTTCATGTTTGAACTTTGTTGTAAAAAACTGTTTTTCTTTTCGGAGAGATGAAAAAGAAATGGCCTGAATGAATGGAAAAACATACTCTTTTAGTTATTTTACCCTAAGCTAAAAAAAAAATTCACGAAAACGATTGATACAAAAAGTTAAGACGTAGAGAAGAATGGCTCGAAAGATGCAGCATTCAATATCATGGTCATGAGTTTTGCGTTAATATAACTGATTAACAAAATAACTCATAATAAAATGGCTCATGCTGAAAGATGAAACGATGTTGACAAATTGTTTAATTGAAAGGAAAAAGAGCTTGTAGAACGACAAAACATTTGTATATCTCACCTTAACGATATATTTTATTTTTCTGTAGATGTTTCACTCTTATTTGTAAAAAATTCTGATAGCACAAAATTACGTTTAGAGTAGTTAAAATTCGGTTTTACAATTGATAAATAGACCGCTCTCAATGGACAAAGAAGTAGCTCAGTGGTGGGCTCGGGCTTTATAATGCTAAAAGTCCGATGACTTCGGCTATCCCAAAAGGCGCAGGGCCTCCTGATGCTCTGCACCCACCAACCTCCTGGCGAGACCACTCCTGTCTCGGTCCCTGCGCAATGTTCGACTAGGTCAAAGTGTTATTCACTAATTTTTGCAAGAGAACTACTCGCTCGCTTTGGTACAGTGGTTAAGAGATCGGCCTTGCATTTCGGAGGCCCGGGTTCGTATCCCGGCACTGGCGCGGCGATTCTCCCCTTTTGGGTCTAAGGGAGAGCTCAAGCACAAAACCCCACTCAACCCAGGTGTCGGAAATGGGTACCGGCTTCACGGGGGAACCGTCATGGTGTCCTATATATAGTGTTAGTTATAAGGCATTTAAAAAACCAATGCTTAAGATCATATGTATCAGGCTTGATTGGAAATAAAGCATCCTAAGATGCCGATGTTTGTTCCTCCGGTTAAACGAATTGTTTGTGAGAGCCGCAACTACTGCAAGTTAGCGTAGATTATATAAATTATCTATTCATTAAATAATTTATTTATTTTTCGAAAGCCGTAAATTGAGTCATCGCGAGCCGTGTAACCACTGGACTAGGAGTATCGTAGCAAGTTTTCAAATCGATCACTAATCACGTCCCATACATGAGGCGGTCACCGTAAAATCTAACAGCAGAGTTTACCATCAAGTCGAGCTCGTCAAGAATAGTAAACATATCCTCGAGATAAATCAGACACGAACAGTGAATATTTAATACCATAAAATTGAATAGCATGAGTTTCGGTGTGGTACAAATGCTATTGATGTTGAGAGAACTCGCGCTAAACAGGGTATGAACAAATCCGTTTGTATTCAGTCTTACACAAAAAATGCGGTAAAACGTGAGTTCTTGTAAACAAAAAGCTATCACATTATGAACTTACCAGTACACATTATGAAGAAATGGTGTAAATGATCGTGTGAATAAAAAACTTGTGAGCAAACATCGAATGAATAATACTGAACAACAGGGCATGCAGCACGACAAGGCTCGCAGTAAAGTTGGTGTTCAAGTAATAGACTAGCATTCAAAAGTTTTTTAATGATACGCTGTTATTAGTCTTGAATGGCAAACGAAACGAAACTGGTGGCGGTGCGATGAGGACGCTTGCTATCTCCCTCAAAAAAATGTGTTCAACATTGGTAATGTAATGATTCACCCGAGCTGTAAGAGCGTGCACACTAAGTCCATGATCACCCAAGTTTGATATACGTACACAACTGGTGTGAAGAACAAGTAAAATATAACAATATTATTGCAGTATCCAATCTTCACAGTTTAATACGGGTTCTCTGTCTCAAAATGGTGCTCTTCATTACGAGACAGGAACAGAGAAGCGATGGAAAAAATTGTCCGATAGTGCATCTTATCCTCATTCTAATGGTCTCTCTCAGGATATGTTAAAAGTTTTAAAGGGGTATTATAAACATCAATTACGATAAATAATTTAACTGAAACGTAGACCATCTTGGGCGTGAAAAACAATGAAATGAATCGGTGAGTAGAAAACGTGAAAACGCATAATAGAAACAAGTAATTCGTCCGTAGATGAGAACTGAAAGTTAAAAGTTTAAACACTGTTTATAGACACAATCTTCATACAATTTTAAAGTCTCATCTATCACAATAGCCAACCGGCTTAGAAAAAAATGCAAATTGAACTATTTCTAGAGATTAATGGTCTCAAAATTACAAATAGGAAATAAGAAAGAGGCAATTTTACTTCTTGCAGCGACAAAAAGTTAACTTTTCAAAATTAATGAACAACCCATGCGCTCAAGTGCTACCGTGATGCATGTTACAAGAAATGCGAATACAAATTTTCCAAATATCGTACTAAATCTTCACTACAATATATTTACTTTAGTACTTCTGATATTATCCCAGTTTCAAGTACTGCTTGACATTAAAGGATTGTTTAAACATGGTTTAAGTCACACCTTATGCCTTGTAAAGAATACATTACAACGGGCAACTACGAGCCAGTATCAATAACAGCCTTGGCGTTGCCCAAGGGTAGATGTCGCGAACTCCGGAATTTTTAATGTTCGGCAACGACATTGTTAGGTTACAAAGGATAAAGGATGCTTTATTCCAACTAATCAAGGCTGATACATATCATCTTGTACATTGGTTTTTCAAATGCCTTATAACTAACACCAGGTCGCAATGACGGTTAGTGCCGGTCGCATAGACTCCAGTCTCGCAGGATTTCTACACCGCCCACCCCTCTCCCTCCACCTCCGAGCAGCTACAGAAATGTTAGGTTAATGTAATTTAGGTTAGGTTAAGGTAACTTGAGTTAGGTTAAGTAGGTTAGGTTAGGTTAGGTTAGGTTGGGTTAGGTTAGGCCAAGTTCAGTTAGTTTAAGGTTAAGTTAAAAAAGTTATAAAATGCCGGTTCTCGAGTGCCGAGATGAAGGGTCGAATGGCCAAACACCAGCGGTCGTTGTCATAACTTATTATAATAATTTAATGCAGGATAACTTTGGTATTCCGCTGTACTATCCACTTACTATGTACTTGTAGTGTTTATAATGCAGTGATTAATAATAACTGTATAACGAACAGATAGGTTAATAAACCTCAGTAGTACTACATAGTTAAATAACTTGCGCGAATGGCAACTTAAAGTAGCTACTCGGAGGTGGCAGGAGAGGGGTGGGCGGTGTAGAAATCCTGCGAGACTGGAGTCTATGCCCCCCGGTCAAGCCGCTACTCATTCCCGACATCTGGGTAGAGTGGGTGGAGAATTGTGTTTGAGTTTTCCCTTTTCCCATAGGGGAGAAATCACCGCGCAGCGTCGGGGTTCGAACTGCCGACTTCATGGAAGGGCGCGCTCTTAACCACTTGGCCATGGCGACCACTTACAGATTCATTCATTTCACTGACGTTAGTTCTCTGAGTTCATCCCTTTCTAACGAAAAATGTATTATATTGGGGAATAAGAGAAAGGCGAAATAGAAAATGTACCAACGTGGCTGAAGATAACTTAAGTTTGCAACACTTCCTATATATGTAAACAGATCCTTCTCGTCCATTTGAGGAATACCTTTTTCCCGCACATCAAAGTCGATGATCGTTAGATCGAGGAAATTAATTGATCTAAGTATTGAAACAAAGTAAAAATATGAATTATAAAACCACATCACGCGTATTGGTTCTAAAATTTCGAAAGCTGTTAAAATTTCCTTTCAAGTGAAAACTAATTCAACTGAACAAGTTCCTAAAATATCGCGTCAAACATTAACCCATTCATTACCGAGAAACAAATCGGAAGCATACGATTTTAATCATTTATTTCTCACTTTGGAATAAATGAAGCTAGTTCTAGAAAGTAATCTGTCTCTTCCCTGTAAGATAATTTGAAATAATGGCTAAATCTTCTGAAATCCTACTTCTGTTCCAGATTATGCAGCCCTCGTTTGCATATTCATCATAATGTTTTTGAAGTAACCATCATTTAACATTTTCTCACGTTGATTAATTATTCGATAAGACTAACGTATACTGTTTACGAAATACGTTCTAGGTTAAAAAAATTAATGCGCTTTTAAATATGATTGCCATTAAATACCCCGAAATAAATGAACTCATTGGTGCTCACAAATTCAATAGTTTCAAGTTACCACCAAATTAATAGATTGCTAGCGAAAATATATGGTTCACAATTTATGCTGATCCAGATGTAATTTTACTCGGATTCCAACTTCTTGATCATGCTACATCATGGTTTTAAAATGTTTTCACATAATTTTTTAACAACTATATAAAATACAATTAATAAGTAAAGAACATATACTCCATTACTATATTTAAAGTACAGTTGCGCTTATAGGGGCAGCGCATTAGTTGCCTGAAGCACAACATAGTCCGAGTACGGTTTCCTTTACCGAAAATTTTTGTAGAACACACCGAGACCATCCGCACTGTTTGTTTATGTTGTTCATATCGGCAGTCCTTATCTCTTTCCATCTAAACTGTTGGATGTTTTGAAAATTGCATGAATTATCGTTTAATTAAATTAATGGATCTATTGTAAATTTTAATAACTCAAAATGAATAGTACAGAAAATAATGATGCTTCTGATTCTAGCAGGTGGGATAATCCAATTTGTGCTTGTGCGTTATATCTAACATTGCATTGATTATTGGTGTAACTTAGCTGATCAAATTACATTGGTGTTATCTAATTGTGTAAAAATCACCCTTTATTGTTCATCAAGATGTCATAATAAGCATGAAAGCCTTTATTAGCTAAGTAGGTATTTTGTAGGATTTTTTCTTGCTCATTTACCAATTTCTGTTGTTGAATAAATTTCTCCTATGCTTGAATTGCATAAATTTTTCTCATAAGTTAAAATTTTTTTTAGTTATGTTATTAGGTGGTTTTGTTGTGAATAAGTAATAACAAGGCCTAGTTTAAACTTTAAAGGCAAGCTCTAGTGGAGTTTCACTTCTTTTAAATATTATTTACATGGATATTTACAGTAATGTCAGAGGTAGTACATAAAAATAGAAAGAAAAATTGACCATAACAACCATTTATTGAAATTTTCTGAACTTGTGATTTTACCTAGCTAGATGTAGCTTATAGTGTAACATGAAACTCATCCATGTAGTTCACATTTTTAGTTGTGTTCAGGTTAAACTAAACCTTTCTATTTTGTCCCTTTAATAATTTATTTGTCTGCAAAGGGTCAAATTTAATTCTCATTTTAGCAATATTATATGTTTTTTAATCTTTTTACAAGATTATATTGATCAGTTTAGATGGATAAGTGTGAAAAATAATTATAAATTTAGCTACAAAGAGATTTTCAGTTGGCCTTATTGCTAGTATGCTCATTGTCTTGTATGGATAGTTAAAAATTCATCTAGGCCCTTGTCATTTTGATTTTTGAAGCTATGGCTACATCAGGATTATTCCTATGTTTATCAGCATATCAGTTTCTAAAATGGTCTAAAATTGTTATTAGTTGCCCAATTGTCAAGCATGAATTTTGGTGTATATCACACATAATGGGATGAAACAAAAGTAGCTTAGAAATAGAGGCATTAGATGATCTATGTTTTCAACCCAAAAGTATCTGCATATATAAAAATTAGGCCATGTTCTGAAAGCATATCACTTGCTGTTGTTAACTGATTAATCATTTCTGCCATGTTTTGGCCATGTTCAAAACAGAAATTAATTTACTGAAGACATGATAGTATTGCCAATGTGTGCAAGTATGACATGTGGGTTTCCATATTGAACATGTATTTTATGCATGGTCTGGGTCCATTATAAATACTCAGTGACAGCATAGATGTTGTAAAAAATACAGTTTGTAAATATTAGCAAAACTAAGCTTATCTTTTGCTTTCTTGATTCTTAGTTGCTTTTATAGTATTAACTTAACTTTACAACTATGGATGGATATTGTTGGGATTTTTTCTTTCTAGTTGTGATTTTTTCTTTCTAGTTGTGATTTTCAACTTGATCAGTTTTTCTAGAAAATGAATTTTCATATACTGTGCTTCACTGGTATGTCACTTGTTTGAAATTTTTGAAAGGAATTTCCATATACTGTGCTTCACTGGTATGTCAGTTGTTTGGAATTTTTGAAAGGAATTTCCATATACTGTGCTTAACTGGTATGTCAGTTGTATGAAATTTCTGCCAATTTTTGAAATGAATTTCCATACACTCTTTATAATTATTTGTCACTGGAAAGTTTGCATTTTTCTAAATTTTTAAGTGGTCTTAAACTTTTGATCAGGAGTATATCACACAACTAAACCTCTACCCTGAACACTTGAAATGTGAGTAATTTTTTTTTTGATAATGCTTCTCAAAAATTGATGCCACTTGTTTTTTGAAACCATTATGTTATCATTAAGATGTGCAAAAATTTTTTGTTCTATTGACTGATATTCTTTATTTTTGTGCAGTGAGCTCATCAAACACAGCAAGGAGCAGAATGAGAATGGGTTAGTATTTTAGTGCCTTAACACATTAATCGCCATGGGTTAAACTAATGTTCAAAATTCAACTCAACTATAGCAAATTAGCAAGTAATTTGGAAATAGCTAACGTTAACTGGGTTTTATCTCCGCTTATCTTTGATTAAGTATTTATAAAAATTGGGTTTGTAACTACTGGTCGGTCAGCAGCATCATGAAAATTCCCTCCGTGTAGCACTTGTGGCTCACATGAGAGTTAACGTGTTAAAACATTTGTTGATTCATGAGAATTTGTGATTGTTCACATTTACTTAATTTCTAGATTGGTGTTTGTATGAAAATTAATGCATTAGTTTGCTAAATTTGGCAATAGGCTGTCATCATAGTTCAAGTTTAGTATTGTGATTGAAAAATTGTTCATGGAAAATTGATGACCCCTAAATGTAGTATAGAAGAATTTTGTGTCTGAGCATAATGAAAATGAAGCAGTTTCTTATTCTTTGTTGATGTCCACTGTAACTGATTTCTGTAACTCTAGAACACAAACCCAGGTCAGATTTATCATTACAAACACACAACGTTAGGTTAGAATTGAAGGAAGTATTCCAGTGTATGTGTTGAATGTTTAGAAAAAATAATATGAAGATTTTATTGTCTTGTAAGAAGAGATGCAAGACATTTTGTAAATGAATGTTTTAAATGAATATTTTAGGTTTTGTGGCTCACTTCAAAAGAACAAAAATAGCTCCAAAAGACCTTACTGTACCTAAAATTTCCTAAATGATTTCACAGCAGTCATTAGTCTGGTTATTAGATTAAACGTTCTCATTAGGGAAACATCTTAAGAACTGCATCTAAATTTTTTAACTGCTGGCAAAGTAAATTATACTTTAACAGTGTATTCTGTACTGCCTAATGCTGATCATATGGGAGACCTATGCTAATAAGGTAGAAGTCAAAGTCAAAATACAATAATGAGTACCAAAAAAGGCCTTGGTTGTGCATTAGGAATGTTCTTGTAACCTTAACAGCCAATACTTATTATTTCTGTACTAATTTCTGGCCTTTGAACTATAACAGAATTAGATTGCTGATTAGCTGCTTCACACAGCAACAGTGTTTCTAGCTTAGAAAACTTTCAATACTTTTTCCCAGGTTTAATAAAACAATGAAACTCTTGGTTTCCAGTTCACATTCGTTTTCTGTTCAAGAGATATGAACACTAAACAGATTCTCCTCAGTGATTTTTTGCCTTCTGTTTGTATTATAATGAAATGATACTTCAACTTGCAATAAAATTCTTGTTATCTATTGGTTAGTCATCCGTCAGTGCTTTGTTCTTTCAGTTTTAAAGGTTACATGCTAGGAATGGTTTGTATAGATGGTTTCATTGAGTTAGATAAAGGATTTACTTTGATGTTAATTTGGACAGTCTAATGCTTATGAAAACTTGGTAAAATATTATGAAATGTTGACTAACAACCAACAAATGCCCGTTTTTTGTGTAAGTTAGCATTTAATTTGGCTTCTTTCCTTAGCATTCACAGTTTGTTTTCAGGGATGATATAATAAATACTCTACCATGTTATATTTATAATTAAATGGCACTTCTGTGCATTGGCTGCTTTCTGATCCAGATTAACATCTTGCTGAAATTCTAAAGTTGGCACAGGAATCCATTATATGGTTTATTATAATCAGAATATTTTCAGAAATTTACATTTCACATTACAATAATAAACATTGTATGGTTGAGCAAAAATTATTCCAAGTAGTCATAGTTTTTATTTAATTTTGTTTGCAATGTGTTATTTCAATTCCTGCTCATTATTTTTCATTACATATGCTGTTTTAATGGCTCTTGCATATAAATCTATGTTGGATGGATTTTATATGCGTGTAATTAATCTAAAATGTTCATCTCTTCTCCTGCTTTTGCCCTGTGTCTCTTGATAACCATCTCTTGCTCACAAGAAAATTCATACTGATTGTTCTTCTCTTGATCTCTTCTACTGCGTTTGTCTTATGTCCTTTTTAATTTTCTATTGCTTGTAATTAAATACAGGCTAAATGTCCTTCTTATCTTCTGTTCTTTTGTGTCTCTTTATGTGACCATCTTCTGCTCAGAAAGGAATGAATGGAAAATATCCATCTCTTTTATTGCCTTCATCTTTTGTCTTTTTGTAACCATCTCTTGCTTACATAGAAATGCATGCTAAATATCCATCTCTTTTTTTGCTCCCTTTGTCCTACATCTCAAAGTCACCATCACTAACTCTTCCCTGTTTTGGGCAGAGAGCTCGTCAAGCTCAGTGAGGAGTCGCTCATGCGGCAGCCGGAGGAGGTCTTCGACATCTTGTGTAAATTGGGAGAAGGGTAAGTTGATGCTGGTGCAATTTTTCTTGATTAGGAAACTGGTAGAATCTAATTTAGGCTCCTGATGTCAAAGTGAAATGAGAAGATTTCAGCATGAAAAACAATTGTGAGAATATCTTTATTTTGCTTATTTTCAAGTACTGCATTATTGGGCTTTTGCATTGCTGCATAGTGATCTTCAAGTTACTCTGATGACTGTGTCATTTTTTTGGAAGTTTAGTCTGTTGCTTTCTTCAAATTTCATGATTATTTATTTTCTGAAATGTTGGTTACAGTGAAGACATGTTTTGTTTGAGGAAACTTATTCTGAGATTGCATTTGTTTGACTTTCTTTTAATGAACTTGCAATGAAATGTCAATGAAGGATTTATTTAATCATGTTATTTTAGTTGCCAAGTTTGGTGGTACAGTGATTAAGGCCACCATATCATAGCAGTTGGGCTCAAAATGAGATTCTGACGATTCTGTTTTTCTTTATTTTAAAAGAGTTTGAGATATGTCCCCGAATGTCTGTAAAAATATCAGGAACGTATCCCAGAGCTAGC
>JACJUY010000024.1:316889-359984 GCA_014220935.1 Platorchestia sp. MABIK
AATGAAAGAAATCGAAAAAATTCGTTTGACGCTTTTTTATAGAACACACTTCACTTTCAAATGCAACAAACCTCATTGCTCTAGCTTTGTAAACTTCGGAGAATAACTCAACATATATATATACATGTTTTTTATAATAATGGAATAATTAATTTTCTATGCCCCAAATAAAAAAAACTTCTTCAATAAAAGTTGTTACAAATGTGGAGATCTAGTAGTGTGCAAATTTTCATAGACGTACGTCCCATAGAAAAAAAGTTTCCGATTTTTGGATATGGTGGCCTTAAGCTTATAGGGCAATTATCAGACAGTGAATAGCTGTAGTAAATTAATCCATCATGAGGAAAATATCACTAGTAGGCAGATTGATCTTAGAGAACACTCACTATCATGAAGCAAGTGTCAGGGCAAATCTGGTTTCCTGTGAAAAATAAACTTCTTGTTGCTTAAAATTTACATTCTCTTCTTAAGAAATCCTCTCATTGTAATGGTCTGAAAACCCTCACACGAGGGTGTACTTTTTTCTTTCATAATTTAATATTAGTACTATCGATGATTTTCTGAACTTATGTTCATTGTTTGTTCTTAATGTCCCGTAGCACAGTTCTGAATATGTCCTTATCATGATGATTTCCTTTTATATCTAATAAAATTTTGAAGTTGAGCCATTTTATTGTACATTTTGCAGGTCATATGGGTCAGTTTTCAAGGCACTACACAAGGAGAGCGGCCAGGTCTTAATTAAGAGAATTTATTGTATATTTTGCAGGTCATATGGGTCAGTTTTCAAGGCACTACACAAGGAAAGCGGCCAGGTTTTGGCAATAAAGCAGGTGCCCATAGACACAGACCTGCAGGAGATCATAAAAGAGATCTCTATCATGCAGCAGTGTGATTCTCCTTATGTCGTCAAGTATTATGGCTCATACTTCAAGGACTCGGATTTATGGGTGAGCATTTCTTAGCATTTAACCCTTTTGCTGAAGCTATGGGTGAGCATTTCTTAGCATTTAACCCTTTTGCTGCAACTATGGGTGAGCATTTTTTAGCATTTAACCCTTTTGCTGCAGCTACGTGTGAGTATTTTTTGTTGCTCAACCCATTCGCTGCTGTTACTGGTGTTTCTTCTTGTTTTACCCATTTGCTGCAGTTACAGGTGAGCATTTCTTATTGTTTACCCTCTTTGCTGCAGTAGGTACAAATTAAGTCTCTCATAAGCAATTCTATCAATAAAGCATTTGCAGTGAAGGAGCGTAAGTTTAACAGATCAGGATTTGTGAGTAACAAATGAAGTAGACTGATTTCAAGGAAATCTCACTTTTAGGAGCAAATGGAAAACCAACATGGCTGAGAATATCAGGATAAAAAAATAAACGTTTTGGATTACAAAAAATCCACCTTAAGTGCTCTGAAATACCATAAATCAAAGTGTTAAAAACATTGTAACCCTAAATCTTCTGGATAAACCGGACATAAGACATTGAGACAATGCAGAAGAAGAATAATTAAACAATTTAACTTTTTACTTGTTGAAGGTTTTAAGTTGAAATATAAAGTTTTCTTGTAATTATATTTTTCAAATTATAGTAACACTGCCTTCCCAGGGTTACTGAATATGGGGTTCACCACTCAATCGTTACTGTAAGTCATCGTTTTCTAGATTTTTGATTTACCCTCGTGCAAATGATATTAACGTTGTTACTCTGATTCTTTCCATTATCATTGGACTCTGATCTAAACCTGCAGAAAAGGTGATAATGAAAATGAATCACTTTGTCACTCTTAGGCTACAATCTCAAATCTGTTTTGTAATTTAAATGAACTGAAATCTAACTTAATAAACCTAGCCCATCTTTTCTAACCTTGCTTGAACCCATTATACGTGTTATAACGTTGAACAAATAAAGTTGCAGATTTCACTGTGCTGAGTATGTGCGTATGATTCAGTTTTGGCACTGAATTTTGGGTTGGCCAGGCCGCAGTGGCAAAGTAGACGGGTGGTGGTCCTTACATAGGAACTTTTGGCTCAGTGGATGGCTGAGATACCAGATTGAAAGCTTAGTAATGATAACGCAAATACAGAAATATATATTAAAACGCCTGCCTTATGTTTTGAGCAATTCTTATTTTGTTGCTTCTAGCAAATGTTAGGCAATACTCGCTAGTGAAAATAACATTTTTAAGCGATTGAAATGGAAATGTTTTTGTCCTTTCTGAAGCTCATATCTCGCTGAATGTAACAATTTTCAGTAGCTATAACGGATATATCTTAATTTCTTTTAATAGACCTTGTAGCAAAATGACACTCCCCTGTCCCTGTATCTGAATAATTTTTTTATGTAGAAGTTTGTTCATCGGCCATCATGACTGAAATAATTCACAGCTATTGCAGGTGCATTGGATAACTTTTCACATTTCAGATCGTGATGGAGTACTGCGGCGCAGGCTCGGTGTCCGACATCATGAAGCTGCGGAAGAAGACGCTGTCTGAAACAGAGATCGGGGCCGTGGTTTTGGCCACACTGCATGGGCTCGAGTACCTGCACATCAGGCGGAAAATTCACAGAGACATCAAGGCTGGCAACATTCTGCTCAACTCACATGGACATGCCAAGCTGGCAGATTTTGGTGTGGCTGGCCAGCTCTCGGTGAGTGGCTCATTACGTCAAGGATTTTTAGGCTTTTTAAAAAGCTTAGTTTTTGCTCAAGCAGGGCTGCTGGTTGTGTCTATTGCTTCAGGGCTGCTGTGAGTCTACCAAGTTTAGTTCATATACAGGGTGTCCTATGAAATGCACTCACTCTGTTTACCACCCAGTATACAAGTCCTCTGAATTTCATTGAAGAAAAAACATTAAATTCAAGAAAATAAAATCTCATAAAAGGACATTCTCTTACACCTAAAACAAAAACAAAAAATTCATGAGTAATCATCACTCAAAGGGTGAGTTCATTTTTTGGAACACTCTGTAGATGCGCGGAATTTATGATAATTTAGTGAAATATGTTTTGGTTACTCGTCATGTTGAAACATAATTGGTTAGTGCAATTGTAGTGTCGTGTCTTTCGGCACTACTAGAGGTATTGTAGCAGAAGCTTTAACTTCTGTTCCCTTAGCCATAGACTAAGGAGCAGGATAAGTTAACGCACAGCAACATTCCTAATCTTGTACTGATTCCATCGGGGTGACAGACCTTCCTTAAAACTAGCAGTGCCCGGAAGTCAATAAAAGACCTTCCGGTGCTTGTAGAGGTCGCAAAGGCAAGGAACCATAAAGGACTTCTGTCGGTCAGTTCTGGCCGTTTATGACTCTTCCGGCTCCGAGACATGCGAAACCCAGCGAGACAAAGACATCCGGCTGTGCTCACTTTACAAGGGACATTCTGAGATATAACAGCAATAATGAACAAATTACTGTGTTTTTGTGTAATAGTAGAGTACTGCAAAGTTTTAGGTGTGCATTCAGCGAGGTTTTACCTCTTCCTGCAGGACACGATGGCTAAGCGCAACACGGTCATTGGGACGCCGTTCTGGATGGCGCCGGAGGTCATCCAAGAGATTGGCTACGACTGTGTTGCTGACATCTGGAGTTTAGGTGATGCTCTCAGAACACATCCTGGGGTTCTGTTTAAGAGTTCTTGCGAGACAACCTTTCAACTTCCAGCTGCTTAAAATATTCTTTTTTGGGATTTTCACCTTTTAGGTCAGATTTTGGGTGAAGGTAAGGTGAAGGTATTTTATAACTAAACTCTTGTACGTTATCAGTTGTGTCGCATTAGTATTAAATATAAGGGGATATCTTTCCTGTATAAAGAGGTAGACTTACTTTAGCGTTGGTAATTCTGACATACTAAACGAGTTTGCATGAGCAGGCATCACAGCGCTGGAGATGGCGGAAGGGAAGCCCCCATACGGTGATATCCACCCCATGCGCGCCATCTTTATGATCCCAACAAAGCCTCCGCCCTCCTTCAGGGAGCCGGACAAGTGGCAGCCTGACTTTATTGACTTTGTGTCCAGGTACTCTGTGCTCTAATGGGCCGTTTGTCCTACGCTCAATGGACCAGTGTTGGGCATTATTGTTTAAACTGTTTAGTTCACTGAAGGTGTTGTGAGAGAAGTGAATGCGAGAGTGTTGGGAAAAGGTGCGCAGTTGTTGGGACAAAATGGTACGCATTGGGAAGTGTGTCAGCTGTTGTTTGCAGATGATACAGCGCTGGTGACTGATTCAGAGGAAAAACTGCGGGGACTGGTTGCAGCGTTTGGTTGAGTGTGCGAAAGATGAATGTTGAGACTGAATGTAAATAAAAGCAAGGTGATGAGATGTTCAAGAGGTGAATTGTTTGGGGCATTGGATGTGAGGATGAATGGTTAAGTGTTAGAGGAGGTAGAGTATTTTAGGTACCTCGGGTCAGACGTGGCTGTAAATGATTGGATGGAAGTAGAAGTGAGACATAGAGTGAGTAAAGCCTGCAAGACATAGGGTGCAGTGAGGAAAGTTCTGGAAAATAGGAGTATGAGTGCTAAAAGGGGACTGTTTGAAAGCTTAATCGTGCCAGTTTTGCTGTATGGAGCAGAGTCTTGGGGTTTGAGAGCAGCTGAGAGGAAGAAACTGAATGTGTTTCGAGATGAAGTGTTTGAGGAGCATGTTTGGAGTAACAAGAAGAGATAGGGTTAGGAATGAGTTGGTTAGGGAGCAGACGGGTTTGTCAAAAAGATGAGGTGGCGGGTGGATGAAAGGGGTGCTTGGATGGTTGGAGTTTTCTTGTGCCTAGTTGAATCAGAATAGAAAAGGCTGGGGTAGAATTGACTTTCAAAATTTTCAGTGACCATTTCAATTCTTGGTGATGATTAGGGGCTGAATTTTGAGGTTCTTTGCTAAGAATTGGCCATCGATTTTTTACACGTATTTAATGGGACAATACAGTGGGAAATAAACCCATTCGAAACTGATACGTTTTTGACGTGGTACATAAATACCGTTGATGCAAGCCCATGAGAAATGCATTGGAGTATAGTAGACATAGTGGTAGCGTGAGGAGGAAAGTTAATTCATTTGGATGGTGCTTAGGGCAAACCTGTATCTGACTTTCCTTCTTCTACAAAGCCGTATTGAGAAGCCTACAGTTATTGAAATTTTAATAGCGCTGGTACTGTTGAAATTTTTTGTCAGGTTAAAGCTACTTAATAGTTGCTGTGTTGTGCAGATGTTTAGTGAAGAATCCC
The DNA here is from genome assembly GCA_014220935.1 of Platorchestia sp. MABIK. NCBI lineage: Eukaryota > Metazoa > Arthropoda > Malacostraca > Amphipoda > Talitridae > Platorchestia > Platorchestia sp. MABIK. Next base: position 322,113 of record JACJUY010000024.1, read on the forward strand.
GAAGAGAGAGCTACAGCCACATCGTTGCTGAAGCACCCCTTTATTTTGGCCGCGAAGCCACCGACGGTCTTACGGCCCATCATAGAGGAGGCCAGGATGCTCAGGGAAAGACAGCTCGCCAACAAACAGAATAATGTCTTCAGACAGGTGGGTACGCCTGGTGGCAGCTCGCCTCCTTGTATTCTTATCAAGGCATCACAGAGGTTGTATTTCTTGACTGCGAAGGGATTGCACTCGTATTGCTCACTGACTACGTATAATTCATTCAGAATTTATGTGATTTTATACTTTTTCAGGTCATCACGCATTAAAAGATGAAATGAAAAAAAAAATCTTTTTGCGCGTGATGAACTGGAAAAATTCCGTAAGATTGAGATTTTACACTGTTAATCAGGGGGAATTTTTGTCTTGTGTTATTGATGAGGAATCTCCATGTAGTGAACTTTTTATGGTCTACTCTGCCTAAAAGAATACAAGAGTATTCTCTGTGTTGACAATACTTAGTGTTTCTTGCTGTGAAATGGGTAACATTTTAGACATGAAAGCTGCAAGGCATTTTTCTCTCGAGTTTTTAGGCAGGATTTGATGAGTTCTGATAGCCAGTCACTGCTAACAGGACGATGCGTGCCAGTTAAATGATAATGCATAGTTTGCTCGTTAATGCTGGTGCAGTGATGAACATCTATTTTGTTAATAAGAGTTACTCATTTTGGATGCGAGATAAATACCTGTCCAGTAGGTTTTTACCCATAGCTTTTAAGTCTGAGTTAACATAGCTTTTACGGATGATTTTGCCTATAACTTCTGCACATGATTTTACTTATAACTTTAATGTATGATTTTACCTATAACTTTTACTTATATTTAACCTATAACTTCTATGTATGATTTTGCCTAAAACTTTTATGTATGATTTTGCCCATAACTTCTGAGCATGATTTTACCCATGACTTTAAAGTATGGTTTAAACATCGGAAGCATTGTTTGGACAATGGCTGTTGAGCGCGTGTGCGTCTGTGTGGTGCAGGGAGGGAAGAGCTCAGGGCCTGTGAACCTGGCGCTCAGCAGCGGCGGCGGCAACAGCAGCAGCAACAAGGAGAACAGGAACAACTACCACAACCACGTGCACCACACGCCCCTCCAGATGCCCGTGAGTTGTGCCTCTTCTCCTCCTACTCCTTCGTTTTTTCATTTTCTTCTTTATCTTTTTCTTTATCTTCTTTTTTTTCGTTTTTTCGTCTTTTTTTTTCTTCTCTGTTTTTTTTTCTTTTCTCCTTTTTCTTCTTCTATTTTTCCTCATATTTTTCTTCTTCTTTTCTAGTCCTTTTTCTTCTTTTTTGTCTTCTTTTCTACTTCTTTTTCTTCTTTTTTGTCTTCTTTTCAAGTCTATCTCTCTCTTTAGAGACGCTTTGTTGCCCTCACTTGGTTGGCTGTTCTGTCTTGAAAGGCTTTTCGACGGTGTGTATTGGGCAAATGTTGAGGTTTGTGTTCAAAGAAAGTGCTAGTTGTAATAAAAAACGTTTTACAAGGTGGTTCAGTTTTTTGAAGTGAATTTGGTGGAAAAATGGAAACTCGTGTTCAAAATCAATACACACCTTGTGTATAGATTCTTCAAGCCATGCTAAATGGTACGTTTTTTTCTTCTCTTGGGAACGCCTATGTTGTGGTTAGGGAAGGTATTAACTAACTCACCTAATTATCTAATGTCTCACCTAATCATATACGCATTTCAAGTACCTATTGATGTAACGATAGCATTAATGCAAATATCACTTCTGTTATTCTTTTTGTCAGTAATTATTTTTATCAATTTCTCGCGCACATCTTAGCATCATTAGTGCCTCTTTGTGGTTGTTACTTTTGAGTTGATGTGCCTTGTGTTAATGCTCGTCCTCCAGTGCGCGGATGAAGACAACGTAGACTGCAACACGATGGTGCGCTACAGCAGCATGGAAGCGACACTCAAGCCTCAAGACGGAACGCTGGTTCCATCGAGAGGAGCGGCCGCGTCTTACCCCCAAGACGACAGAGGAGGCACTGGCGATGCGGGTACCCTCAAGCGTGGCAAGGCTGAAGACGGAGGCTCCACCCTCATCCCCGACCTGGGCACAATGGTCATCAATTCCGATGGTGAAGGCGAAGATGCCGAGGAAGACGACTCTACAATGAAAAGTGGGTGTATTTGAGCTATTTTGTGTCGGAATGTTCAAGGTTTTTAGTTCTTAACCTTGTTGGAGGTACTGAACCCCAGAAGTTCCATACATGCATTCATCAAAGCCTTTGTAGTTGGAAAAATAAGTTATGTTTTTTCCATCTAATTTAAAACATGTGTATATAACTATATGCTGTGTTAGTGCACAAACTCTACCGTGCCAAACCCAAGGGTTTGACTCACCGAACCCAGGTTGAAAACCACTGCTCTAGTATTATGGAACTGCTAAAGAAATTGGAATGTATTTAGGTCTTTACATTACAATTTATCTATTTAAAATCATTTTCAGACAGCTTCTATGTCATTCTTCTAACTCAACAAAAAGAGGGTTAATGTTTCAGCCTTTACTTTTAGAGTTAATCCAATTTAAATACCTCTCAAGACAATTCTGAAACTTATGAGGCCTCAAAACTTAAAATGACCTCAAAAAGCTTGAAGTTCTAGAATGTTAGAAGTAACGAAGGGTCAGTGAGTGGCACCTAATGACGTGTGTTGTGGCAGGACACGACACAGCGCCAGGGGAGAGCCGCAAGTACAGGCCACTCTTCCTCGACCACTTCGACAAGAAGGAGCAGCAGAAGAAGGTACCTTTATTGTTTTCTGTATCGTCTGTGTGTTGCTTTTCCAACTTCTCAACTCTACGAAATTTTTCAAGGTCTTCACATGTTAAAATGAAAAGAAAATCACTCATTACTCCACCAACGTCAATAGTTAAAATTCTATACTTCAGCCTGAAGATGACGATAGTTTCATCGAAACGTTGCGTTTTATAGATTGACAGAGGTATAAAATTTTAACTATTGACATAGTTGGTGAAAAAATGTTGAGTGATTTTTTGTATTTTAATCCATGAAGTACTTGAAATATCTCATGTTTCCGTATGTTCTTCATAGCATCGTGTTTAGGTGCTTCACTGCTTACGTATTTGTCTGTGTGGTCTCCTGTGCTGGTTGGTGCCTGTGCATTCTTGTGTTTTGAATTTAGTTCTGTGTACAAATTCGCATTTGTACTCGAATTAGCCAGTGTATCAAGATTTATTTTTATAAACACAGGGTCCCGTAAAGAATTACTCACTTTTACAATGGTCCAAAAGATTAGAATGTTGTCGAAAATACCATAATTTCAGCAACGCGCTTTACGCTTCTATGCTCACACGGATTTTGTTCAGTTCACATGCAAACAAGTTTGTGAAAAATGGCGTTCGAAACAAAAGGTGATCAAATTGTTGCTCTGAAAACCAGTGAAATAATCAGCTTCATTACATAAAAATTGAATTTGTTTTGTGAAACTGTACAATTTATGGAAACGATATAAAGAGACTTGCACAACGTTCAGCAATTCTGTTTATCCCAGGATAAAAACGTGTTAGTGATGAAAGAATGTGACAACGATCAAGAAACGATAGCCCTGAATGTCCTCGTAGGAGCATGTGAAGAACAGCTCAGTTACCCTGCATTTCAAACTCAAGTAAGCATAGCAAATTTAAACATAACTGATCATTGAGTGAATACTAAAAGCAATGCTAACAATAACTTCCAGTAGCTGCTTAGAAGAAAGACCAGGACAGGGGCAAAATGTTGTTGGCAGAGATCCAGCGGTCCATCGCCAAAGTCTTCATCTGGATTGATGTAATGATTTTCAGAGCAGAGGTTGTAAACTTCTATTGAATAGAGAGGTAAATTTCATGTAGCAGATGCAGGGGAATTGCCTGAAGGTAGTTGTACCCATTTCTGCTGCACCAAACCAAGGGTAATTGTGTGGGCCGTATTCGCTTCCAATGGATCCAAGTTTCTTTGTCTTCATACCGAAAGCATTGGAAGAAAACGCTCGATTTTACGTCGCAGTATTGGCAGGAAATATGTTATCTTGGATTTTTGAAAGCTTTGGAAGCTTTTATGCTTGCACTAAAGGTGGAGCTCCACCACACAGATCAAACATGACCCAGCTGTTATACAAGGGTCCTTTGAGCTCGTTTTGGGTCTAGAAAATGGAGCCTCCATTTACTATTTATTATTAGTCAAAAAGTTTGGATAATTTGCTATATCTTTGCTTCGTGATAAGTTGCATTTTCTTAAACTCTAGATTCAGTTTTCCATGGCTATGCGTGCTGCACAATCTTATAGTAGTGATAGAGAATGTTGGATGCATTTGACTGTGGCACTGTGTTGTTTGGTTCAGGCTCGGAGTGAGACCAGCAAAGTAGTGACATAGCTGTGACAACAAAGTAGTGACAAGGAAGTGACTCATCAGATAGTAGGATGCATTTGACTGTGTTGTTTGGCTCAGGCTCGGAGTGAGACCAGCAAAGTAGTGACATAGCTGTGACAACAAAGTGACAGTAGTGACAGCAAAGTTGCGACATAGCAATAACTAGTTGGATGTAAAATGTAGGATGCATTTGACTGTGTTTTTGGCTCAGGCTCGGAGTGAGGCGAGCAAAGGAGGGCAGTCGGGAGGCGCCTCTCCCAGCAGCCCGCTGCCACCGCCCCTCTCCCCCCACACCGACACCGCCCGGCCTGTCCTCCTGTCCCAGGTGCTGTGCAACGTGGTGGTTGTATTCCCCTCTCTGACTGTTGGTCTCCTAGCAGCCCTGCTACCTTATGTACCCTATGACGAGATGTCAACGAGTTATTCAGCGTTATGCTCGAATTGAATTTCATTACGTCAGCCACGAGCTACGTGTCCAACTTACGTCACTAGCTACGTCGTGACGTCTATTTCCACTGTCGAAAATACTCTCTTACTCTGAAAATACTCTCATTTTAATACTCTGCCTGGGATAAGTTAAAGTGAGTTAAAGTTAAAGAGAGAGGTCACTCTTGGGATATTCAATTCAAATTTAAAGTAAATTGTAGTAAGAAATTTTAAAAATAGCAAACATTAACTGGATCGTGCCTTTATTTAGCTTTCATTAAGTAATCGTAATAATTGAGTTAGTGACCCTAGGTCAGTCAGCAGCATTATGAAAATATCCTCAGTGACCACCGGTGGGTCATTTCGTAGGAAACGTGTTACTGTTGTTCCTCTCAAAGGGCTGTAGGCCATGTCCGAACGAGACATAACGGCCTGTGTGTGATAATAATTGATCTTGAGCTCAGCTGATTCTACTTGTATTTCTTCTTTTCTTCTGCTCTGATGCCTGTGTGTGATAATAATTGACCGTGAGCTCAATTGATTCTATTCTTTTTTTCTTCTGCTCTGGTGCCTGTGTGTGACTGGTTTCTCACTAGAGGGTTCTTGTACAGCTACCCGAGAATGTGTCTCTTGGCTCGTCTCTAATGCCGTATTCTATTCTCAATTGTTGCCATCATATTTCATTCTTTTTATTGCTGTATTCTAATCGGCACTAAACAGAAGAATTGATGTCCCTGTACAATACAATCAGTTAATGAGTCAATCGCTAAATTTATTCATCTAACGGGACGTTCTTTTTGTCACAGTTCCTTTTCTCTCCATATCACGTGACTGTCGTTGGAGAAATTCCAAGTACTTCAGCATATCACTTTATAGCATCCTAGATTCCGTTGTATTCCCCTCATGACCAAAAGTTTTGTGATATTCCGTCTAATTATAACACAGAAAAATGAAGGAAAGCATGGCATATTATAAAATCGTTGTCTCTGTTCCATTTTATTAAAGTCCATTCTATTCAATTCAATCTGTTTTATTCCGTTCAATTTTTTTCTAATTCTATGTGGATCAATTTCATGCTATCTATTGCAGCCTTTTTCGCTTAATTCTGGCCTATTCATTTTGCGTTTTCTTTATTGTTGTTGGCGTGGACCTCTCTGGGGGATACAGCTATTGTATCTATGAGAATTGGCACCCCCAGGGGGAAAATGTGTGAGGGCCCGAGCTGAGAGTTAGGCCTTTTTTTAATTGAAATGTTTCTGTTATTTTAAGGACCACTTTTTTTTCGGTTCACTGCTGATCTTTTTTTCACTTTCTTCTTCAACTTCTAGCTTGTTTCATGAATTTCTTTCTCAACTTACTGCCCCTCAGGGGGATACAACTATTGTATCTATGGGAATTAGCGCTCCCAGGGGGGTAATGTGAGGGCCCGAGCCAAAGGTTAGGTAGGCTTTCTTTGTGTTAAAATAACATGAGTTTTTGTTTTGTTATGGACCAACTTTTTTTCGGTTCAGCTGTCCTGTTTTTTCAACACCTTCTACTTTCTTCTTCAACTTTGATCTTGTTTCCTGAACTTCTTTCTCACTTACTGTTTCTGTGCCCTTTCTGCATAGATTCCACGTTCCCTTAACTCCATACTAAATGGTGCCTTCTTCCTTCCTCTCTTTGGATCTCATTTGTTGAGGATAGGGAGGCTTAAACTAACGAATAATCTAAACTAATCTTCTCAACTTACTGTCTCTATGTCCCTTCTGCATAGATTCCACGTTCCCTAATCTCCATGCTAAATGGCGCCTTCCTCTCATAGGAACACTTTTTTTTGCGGTTAGGGAGGCCCAAACTAACATCTAATCTATTAGCGTGAATGGCTACAAGGAAATGCTCCTAACAAAGCCGCGTGACACCAAAATTGCATTGCTGAGACCAGATGGGTGTTGTGTGCGGGTGTTGATGTCCATCTTACGTGGAAAGCCTGATACTGATTAAATTATGTGACCTTCGGTGCGATATAATTTGAATAACTGAAGCGCTAGCAAACATATGTTACTACTACTACTGTGTGTGCAGGTGACGGACGCGAGAGCGACAGCCGCTCTGCAGGACGGTGCTGCTCTGGACACGCCCTCCACCCCACAGCAGCCCGTGCCCCTGTACGGCACCACCGTCTACACCAGCCCCAACTGCGCGCCCCACGCCGGCCTCGACACCCAGCCCAAAGTCCTCTCGCCTCACGAGCAGAAGCTCTTCGAGGTCTGTGACTGCCATGCCTTGTGCTTGTACTGCGTAGCATGATTGCCGTAGTGAAGTGTTAACTAGTGGTTGTAGTGAAGGGTTAACTAGTGGTCGTAGTGAAGTGTTAACTAGTGGCCGTAGTGAAGGGTTAACTAGTGGGTGGTAGTTGTAAACGCTGGAATGAACTGGATTATCAGCGTTATCCAATTAAATTCACATGTTGCTACAAAATAATTATTAAATTACTATGTTTCACTATAAGAGATGGCTGCAAAAAAAATATGAACATGGTGTTTGTCCGATTTTTTGTTCATAATTTGTTTAAAGTTACTTTTTCTAAAAACTTTGAATTTGTTTTCATTCTAGAACACCTTAGAAGCTTTTAGTATGAGCGTTACTGAGAAAAGAAGCCAATGAAAGTTTTTTATCAAAACACACTCAAATAATACAAAGGTATGAGTCATTTCGGGCTTACCTGTATATGTTGGTATGTAGTAAACTCGGTTCCACGTGACCTGATACGTGGCATTGCTTGTTTTCGTTCGGGAACTCATGCATCTATATTTGAATTAGAAAATGCTGATGAGCGTAAATTTTTATGCCTCCACATGTAGGTGTATGGAAGAGTAGATTTATATTCATCAGTTGGTTTGTGTGCGTCTTTATGTTCGTATCGTACGTCACTGTGTGTAGGAAAGTAGGTGCTGCTATTACGTGAGGTCTACCACACTATAGCATGAGATCTACCTCTAGATAGTACTATAGCGTGAGGTGAGGTAAGGTTAGGTTACTAATGGATATTACTTGTTTCCATGCATTTAATCAAGTGATTAACACTTGATTTATACATCTCAAACTGCACCTGGGTAGGCGATATATGGCGGTAGACCTCACGCTATAGCTGCACCGGAAAGTGTACTTGTGGGCAGTAGCATGCAAGAGTAAATCTTTAAGTACACTTGTACAGATATGTTAGCACATGCACACATTCAAACCTGTGCGTACTCGTGCGACCGACAGAGCCAGCTAGCTCGCCAGCTAGACCAGCTGCAGCCGTCAGTTGGTGTAGACGGGGGTCCTTCGTCGCCTCCCGCGCCCCCTGCTCGACACGCTCCTCTTGCTCACGACAAGCAGCAGGCTAAGTTCCAGCGCTCCTTCGTCGAGGGAGACTTTGATTTTGTGAGTGGTGGAGAGCGCTTGTTTTTTGGGGGGGAGAGTTTCGAGAGGTGTGAAAACCCGAGTGTGGATGTGAACCTTGTGTTTCTTCTTCTAGGGGAAAGGAAGAAAGTTGACTGCAGTTGCTAATGTGTCCCTTATATGTGTGTTTAAATACCTCTGTGCCCGCTGTTTTCAGCGGTAATTAAACATAGTCCGCTGTTTCTTTGCTTTGGGCGAATAAAGGAAGTTAGCGGCTTTCCCTTTCCTCATCAAGGTGCTTGAAATGGGTGCAGGCTCGACTAGGGAGACCGTATTTCCGCTCTGACTTTAGTTATTAGACATGGGAATAATCGATGTGCCTGCAAAGATAATACGTATCGAACGTATCACCTTCCTTGGATTAAGACTTCCCGTTCTTCTAACTTAGTGACGTAGCAGGGCTACCTCCAAACTTCACCCTGTGAGGATGTTTCAACTAATCGTGTCTTAAGTATATGGGAGGTCTAGTGATCATTGTGAAAGCTTTGGTCACTTCAGAATGTTCTCCTTTCAAATTTGTTGGTCCCCTTGGTAGACAAATTACAAGTGTATGCTTGCGTATTAGCTATAATATGGAAAAGTGATGCAATAAAAGCTTCAAGTTGCATCACTCCAGTGCAGTTGATTTTTTTCTACTTTGTTGTGTGGATTTGAGAATTCTTTTGCTGAATTGATAGTAATAAGTAATAAATGAAAAGAGACTTCTTTTTTATGCTTCGTGCAGTCACAAAAAGTTTTCCGAAGGAAAGAGACGCATAAAAAAGGAAACTTTTACAGCCTATATGTCTTTTTGTTTTCCAGTGTAAAAAAAAACAGTGAGAAATTCCTGAATCATAAGAACTAGGTACGAAATATTCTCGTAAATTTTAGGTTTAACACGTTAACTGCTATGGGCTTAACTGAAGTTCAGCATTTAACTCAAATCTAAATTCAAAAGTTGTTAAGAAATATTAAAAATACCAAACATTAACTGGGTCCATTAAATACAATTAATTTTAAAAGATGATTAAAACATTTTCATACGACCTATCGAGGGGTGGTTGCGCAGCAGGAAAAACATAAGCACGACTTACCTGTGGGTCGAATCGCAGTCAACGTGTTAGAAGTGAGTAATTACCGTAAATTTCGTTGCAGTTGCGAGGTCTGAGCCGTGCGGATCTGGAGGTGCGTATGGCAAGCCTCGACCAGGAGATGGAGCAGGAGATCGACGAGCTGCGCCAGCGCTACCAGGCCAAGCGGCAGCCCATCCTCGATGCCATGGACCACAAGCGCAAGCGCCAGCACAACTTTTGATGAGGCCTCGTGCCTTCTGGCTGCTGACGCTCTCGCCTACTCACGCTGGGGTCTTCGTGCTGGTGATGCTGACACCTTTTGTCGGGTGATGCTGTCATCTTTTCTCTGGTGATGCTGGCACTTTCAGATGACGCTAGTACGTTCGGCAAATGCTGTCACCTTCTGGTGATGCAGGCATCTTCAGTCAGGTGATGCAGGCATCTTTGGTCAGGTGATGCAGGCATCTTCGGTCAGGTGATTATCTCAAGGGTGCTGTTGAAATTCAGACACTCTTCCAGTGTTGAACTTATTATCTATTTCATACTGCTGAAAATGAGAAACACTTCTCTTCTGCTGAAATCTGTTTCCTTATTCTGAAATAATAACACTTGCTCTCCCTTCAGAGTCAAACGTTCGCGCTGTGGTGGTCTGTGTGCATTTTAATGGAGTGAATCGTTAACCTCGTCTTTAGTATACCTTTATCTCTGAATGATGCCTTTTGTTTAGGATTGTCTGAGGTAGGTTGCTGAAAGTAATTGTGATGTGGATCAGGACTAACTTCAACTACAGACTTCTGGTGTACATCGAAGTATTTCGGTTCTTTCTGGGTAAAGGCCTTCTATCTCAAATGTTAGTAACACTTCCTGTTACGAACTTATTACCGCATTTCCATGTTTGTATCGAACAGGCTAAAATGATCATTTTTCTTTACCAGGAATGACAGACATGCTGCAGGTTTCTCTTCCTTTTTCTTCGATTTTGGAGTTGTTGCTAAGGTCAACTGGGCTTGTATATTTTACTGCCACACATCTCCCACTGAACAGCCTTTAGTGTTGTGTGTCCTGGTCTGCAGCGTTGTTTGTGAGGGCTACATTGCTCGTGCTGAATTTTGACCACATTGTAGCATATTATTCCCACATTCTTATTACCTGTTTTAAGATGGTGTATGTCACATTAGACTAGCTACCTCCAGCATCCAAGACTTACCACGATCAGCAACAGCTACCTCATGTCTGTCAGTGGGCACGAAGTCCGCCGACGCGCCTCCATAGCTGCTTTTCGCTACCCGAGTTGGTGTTGTTTGCTGCTTGGCTCGTAGGGTTACTGGACGCTGCTTACATAGTGTAGTCAGTACAACTACGTGGCTTAGCACTGTGTGTCTCCGATCTTTTCATGGTGACGTTCTTACAACTTATCCCCAAGGAGTTGGTGGTTCATTTAGCATGACGGTGAACCTTCTTGGTCGTGACCCTCGTCTTGCCACTTATGTTGGGCTAACAACCGTTAGCACCTGCTTGCTAATACTACTACTACTTAGCACCTGCTTCCAGGAGGTGGTTCTGTAATAATAGAATGCTTGAGTAGATATGTCTCACTCATAGGAGCCTTAACTCACGTTAGGAGTTTGTAGCGGTGGTTTCTATATACTCTTGCGGTTACGCTAGTGAGCAGTTATAGGTTTCCACTTTCAGTAGGAGTCTGTAACTGTAGTTTCAAGTTGCATTTTGGGTTTAGTTGGTGAACGCTAGCGTTTTGACTTCACCATGACTGCTTTGAAGCTGAAGTTCTGTGAGTTCTCAGAAAAAATTCCTAGTCATAACAAACAGTGTTCTTAATGTCGTAAGGAGTTGAATTTTCATTTCTTTAGCGACTGTGGAAAGAGTATAGTTTTTAATTTTAGTTCTTTCTTGTTTCATGTAATTTGGTTACAAGATCCAATTGCTTTGTTGAAATTTTGTCGCTTGGTGTGATTCTGATTCTCACTTTAAATTTTGCAATTACGCTGATATCGTCAAAAAAATTAGCTGTCGTATTTCTATGGACTCGTAAATAAAAATGAGCTGCCATTGTGCAGTGTGCGCACAACAAATTTTCCGAGTGCAGTCGCTCTGTACTCATTTATTTGAACATTTATAGCAAGAGCAGTGCAATTGATGACAAGTTTTAATTTTTTCACCGATAAGTATGCATAAGATCAAAGAACTTCATTCAATGACATTTCTCTCTTTTCATCCAGTATTCTGAGCATCAGGGAAATTAAAAATCATGTGGATCTTTTTAATTTTGCTCGATGTCTTGTGTGTAAGAGGATCTCAATCGTTCTTCAGATATTTTGGGTAAGCAGGAAAGCAAAGAATGGAATCTCTATCGTGAACAACTTTCCTTCCTTGCAAGTGGTTTCTTCTTTCTCCCTCATAGCGTAGAGATGTTGGGCCATGCCTGTGAAATTTTTCTACTTTCTCCTTCATAGCGTAGCGATGTTGGTCGGTGCCTCTGAAATTTTTTCGATGCGCTGGTCCCTAAGTCTTACAGCGATTCAGGTTTTCTTTTGGGTGTGAATTTTATTCGCTAAAATTTTGAGCATGTACGTTGACTCAACTAATGCATCGTCCATTTGTGTTAATTTCTATGATTGTATTTCCTCGGTGCTGGGCGGCCGGGGCGCGAAATGGGGGTACGTGTTTTTGGTGGTGCTGCTTGGGGTCCTGACCGAGAGCGTGTCTGTCTTCTTCCCAGTGTTTGGTACAGGAGCAGATATGTGAAGTTATTGGTAGGGTTTTGCCTCAATTTATGCGGGATATTATAGTTGCGTTCTAAGATTCCCAACTTACCAACATGATTTTGAAAAGAAAAGATAACGTTTCTGAGATAAAAATCGGCATAACAGGTTTTTTACGAAAGTAATTTGTCTTATGGAATAGTTTGCGGTTCTTGGTAGCTGTTCTTAAGTAGGTACGCTGTAACAGTAGCAACATCGTCCATGTAGAAACAGTGTTTAATTTTTTCCTGTGCCTGTATTCTGTGCGCCACCCATTCCAAAATGCGTGGATCTTTCTTTTTTTTAATTCGCTGTAACGAAGATTCTTTTTTAGTTTTTCCTACGAAAAGGAAAATACGCTGGGCTCCTGTTAAAGAAGCTCAGTTGCTCTACTTACCATTTTTACTTAATAGTTTGTCTAGAATCTTAGAGGTAAAGGAAGAATTATTGCTAGTTTTATCTCCTTGACATTGGGCTAATTTATACCCGCAGTATTGAAGAATGGTATGTCAGGGATTTGCGATTCTCTTAATTCCTCCAAAATGATTAGAAAAAAAAGACATTTTATTCTCTGTAGGTAGGCGTAACAGACTCGTACGTTTTTAAGATTTAAGTGTTTCAAGTTTCGTCTCAGTGAATACGTCTTGTTTCTGCGGTAATTATGTAGGTGTTGAACGTGCGGGATAAGCACTGCTCCCCACTCTAGTTCTGTGCTTCGGAAGAAAAATATTAAGACTGAAATACGTGGTTCTGTGTCGAGAAAGTGGTTATTAGGAATGGGGATAATCTAGAGAAGCATGGGGATTTTCTGTCTTTGTGAACACCTGGTTCTTGAAACACGCTGTGTTTGGCAAAGATATTAGTGTAAAATACGAGATTCTGTGTCAAAAAACATCTCATTATGAACGAGAATATTGTTGAAACTGCATTTGTGTTTCCCATGAATATAGACTTGGAAATGGAACGGTCTGCTTCGAAAAATCATATCCGAGATAAACCTTGGCATCTCGGTTCGTTCCTCACACAAATACCGGGCTGATTAAATGGTTTTATGCATCAAGTGAGGAAGTTCTATGCTACTTTGTTGCGATGTGTATCTATGTTTTTACTTCAAAATAGTTTTAGTCTGTTATTAGGCGTCTATTTTAGAGTTCTGTCTATCCATTTTCTGAAATTGAACTATTAACAAGTTGCATTATCATAATTTTTTCGCTTTTGTAACTGCATTTCGAGTGATATTATGCGATTGTTGGTTTAAAAGAGAGCATTTGGTTTTTTCTTGGTTTTTCAATATTAATCTTAACTTAAGTTACGATCTGTGAATTGTATTATTAATTTTAGCTTCTCTTCTCCATAACGTAGACCGCCAACGCTGTTCTTGATGAATTTATTTCTTTGTTTACTGTGTACCTACATTTTTTGAGGTGCTTATTCCATTTCTCTATTTACATTACTTTCTTGGTTTATTGCTTATATATTCTAGCTCTCCCTTTCCTATTGTATTCCTTCTTTGCGAGTTTGGTTTCCTTCCTTTTTACTCTTCATCAAATGCCGCTCATCTTTTATTTCCTGTCCCGTTTTTACTAACACTATTCCCGTGTCAAAATAATGGCCACTACCATGGATTTGACCAGTTGAAACCGGCACCATTACTTTAACCTTTAAAGATCACAAATATCGACGCCAAACTCCTACCAAAGTAAGATCTGCTGCTGACGCTGCGAAATTTATCGGATGTAGTAGTTCAGCGCCAGCCTCTTGTCTCCTTCCATATTGTTTCTGAGTTGACGCGTTCACTACGTATTGGAACATATGTGTACCACATGGTAGATTGCTCATTTATGCCCCAGTGACAATGACTACCATTTCACTGCCTTTATTTAAATAAGACAATGGCTAACAAGTTAAAATGTTATCGTGCAATTATATTTCTCAAGAGAACAAGGGAAACAAAAAAAGGATGTTTAATTCGGCGGTGTTTTCAAACAAAATCTCTCACGTGTTGAAAATTTTTGTTTGACTGCATTGGTATACATTTCCCTTGTATACTTGTGTGCTTTGTGTTTGTCTCGTTCCGTCTTCACGTTTAATGGTTTTCAAATTTTTAGGTTGACCTTTTAGAAATTATGGATTGTATGTCGAAGATTTACTCGGTAAATTTTCCATATTCTTGCCTTAAAATTAGCATTTACTTGAGTTTTTGTCCATTCGAGTTGTTCGTTCCGTTGCATTTACAGCTCGCATTTCCATATGAGACCATTGATTTTGAATGGTCTCTTCAATGGTCATGATTAGAGAAGGCAAAAAGTGTGAGAAAATATTTTTTTGAATAATCTGATGTAAACTTTGCGAGAGTAGAAAATTAAAAAATTAGTCTGAATGGGGAAAATTGCTGAAGCTTTCGCCAGGTTTTGATACTTCCGTAGTTGCTATCGCATTCTTGTTGCAATGTTTGCCATTGTGCCATTTCTTGCTCGGTGCTTGAATGTCTTTCTGATTTCGGTTTCTTGACCTACGCTGAACTTTGTCCGTAATGCTAGTCTAACCACTCAGTCTGAAGTGCAAACGAAACTGATAGTGTACTCCTAATTTGGGAAAAGATCGTGCGGTTCAGAAGACGTAAGCGTAAGAGGAGCTCCATGTAATCATTCTAAGGCCGCCGTCACACGGAGACCAAATGTTAACGTTTCGTCATAATCATCTCCATTTAGCGGCTCCAATGGGTCTGCCCAGCGCCACGAAACAGTCATATTTCAGCCTTAGTTTGAGACCAGCTTAGTCAAACTAAGGCTAAAATTTGACTGTTTTATGGCGCTGGACAAACCGATTGGTGCCGCTGACTGTAGATGATTATGACGAAACGTTATCATATGGTCTCCGTGTGACGGCGGCCTAAGGACTTTTGGTTCCGATCTTCGCTAATCGCACAACTGTTCCGTAGCGCAGGTCGCGAAATGAAAGCTTTGTTCCCACCTGGATCCTTGTCTCGTCTCCTGCCTGCTGTTCTCTGCTTGAGCTAATGTGTTTCGTGTCTTTTCTTGCAGTGAAGTTCCGCTCGAAGTGCTGTTTTGTCTTTCTCGTAATGGCTTAACAATTTTGTTTTAGAGTGCCGTGCTTGTCAAACTTACTGCATTTAGTGAACTGCGTTTGTTCAAAGCTAGACCTCTTTCGGATTGGTGTAATCGACCGCGTTGCCTAGAATTCAGCAAGTAATTTCATGAAATAATTTTCTGTTCGTGTTGAAGATAGTTGGGACTCAAACGGCTTCGCCTTTCTTCCAGATGTTTACGGTTCTGATGCAATGCATTTCCCAGACAACTGTAGCGTGATCGTAAATGTGATTTTAATGCCGTTTGTGTGCTGTGCGGGTAGGTACCACCCTTCGTATTTTGTTCAACAAGAAATTATGAATGATATCGGGACTTCATACCGTGGTCGTTATTCGTTTTTACGCAGTGATGGCTCTCCAGAGGAGTTTATTTTAAGATGTAACAACTCTTTATTAAGGTTTGTTTTAACTTGTGAGAGATGGCTAGAATAGTTTCAATCGATTGAATTTTTTATTGGTTTCAAGTTAGCTTTAGGCGGGGGCGCTTAACAGCCAGTGAAATTGATTTCAGTAAGCGAGAACATTAGAGAGCTCATATCGTCAGTCTTCGCGGTTATGGGGCAAGAAGGAGTGAAATACATTGAATGTATGCATAATGAAAGAGTATGTGCTAACATTTGTAAGCTGGGAAGAGATAGTAATAAAGACCCGAAATTCAAATTAGAAGTCATTCGGAGGATCGAAACATTTCTTCATTATCGAGTAATAAATGAGATTTCGAACGCCATATGCTTAAAGGAAGTAAAAAAAAAGACTCATTAAATATTTAACCTCGAATGGAACATTTGATTGTTTTTCGATTCCCCATTTGTATCAAACTTCTAAAACTTCTCCTTAGGTCGATCCGTTTAATATTATGCATCACAGAGAGTACGCGTCAAATAAAGCCAAACTTTAGGGTAAATTTTCGCAATATTTTGGTACCCTTTAATTTTGCTCACAACATTACGTTACTAATATTCTTGTCGCACTATTTTTATCCAGTATTTCTGCGTGTGTTGCAGAACAACTTGAAGTATATCGAGCGGTTTTTCGTGTGGTGGGTTGTCCGTGCATTTTTTGTGGACTAGAGTATTTTGTTATGTATCGCAAATGATTCTGTACGAGATGATGACGAAGTTTTACCTTAGTTTTATTCTCGATTTCCGTTTATTTCCTATCTCTTATCGTCATTATCCAGAGTACCTATGCCTTGTACATCTTTGAATAAGAATTAACAGGTGATTTTCGAAGCAATAAAATGAGCCAAGTTCATTCTCTCTTCGCATGCAGGGTTAGTAAGAGCAGCTGTATTGCGTACGCCCTTAAATATCATTTGTGCAGGTGTCGAAATGAGACTAAGCTTCTTGTTACGATCGAAAGAGGAGTACGAAAAGTAATTCCAACATACTGTAATTTCGACTTGAATAGTGCAATTCTGAAATTTTTGTGTCGCGTCACCGCCAGTACGTCTTATTAACAGGCCATTTTACCCATCATTTTTGTATTAGAATATGTGTTAAATGGCGAGAAACACTCTGCTTCACAGGTACCATGATTTCAGTAAGAGCCACACCGTGTTTTGTGATGCAGGAGTTCTCCTATTGTCAATCTTGCGAATTCGGCGTGATTCAGGATTTAATTCAGCGTACCATGCAACCGAACTCCGTCGCTATGGTCTGTGTTTCGGATTCATTTTCATTTGCCCTCTTTATGCTTAAGCCTTCTTTTCATTTGCCCTCATTGAGATGCTTAAACCTTCTTTTCATTTGCCCTCATTGAGATGCTTAAACCTTCTTTTCATTTGCCCTCATTGAGATGCTTAAACCTTCTTTTCATTTGCCCTCATTGAGATGCTTAAGCCTTCTTTTCATTTGCCCTCATTGAGGTGCTTAAACCTTCTTATGCCAGCGTAGAGGGACTTTGCTAATGGATACTCCAGTTTGATGCACTCCTGAAGGCATTTGAACTACTCTTATTATTTCACAGAGTATTGATGAAGTAATCGTATAACAGAGCAGAAACTGAGGCTTGAATATGATTGTACAAAAATAGCGTCCGTTGAAAACTGATCGGATTTCCTATCTTCGCTGGGGTGGGATTTACTCGTCGTGTGTTTGTCCTTGTCTCATCACGTGAAGTCTACCACTTATCCCGGAGGTAACTCTACTCGGTCAGTGTTGAACGTCTCGTGTATCAATTTACTTCTATTAGCGACCATTACTGAGGTCATAAAGCATTTCTTCGCGCAGTATTCATTTCGAGTGTAAAGTATTAGTCAAGGGAATTTTTTAGTTAAGGTGCGAGTCAGTACGTCTCAATTTTTTTGTTGCGGTTAGCTAGGCCCTGACAGACGAGCGGGTTGGCCGCCGCGGGTGCAAAGCGGGTCAGCCGCTGCGGAACCGATTTTGAAAGAGTTTATATTGATTTATACGTAAAACGCTGGCTTTTACATATAAATCAGCGTTTTACGTATCAATCAATATAAACTCTTTCAAAATCGGTTCCGCAGCGGCTGACCCGCTTTGCACCCGCGGCGGCCAACCCGCTCGTCTGTCAGGGCCCTTATTTTAACCCACATGTCTTGAGAGTTGTAGCCCCTCCTTAAAAGTTTTCCTTTCGCTGAGTTCGACCTTATTAGTTGATCTTTCTGCCCTTCAATCGATGCGCGTGCAAATATTTGATAGAAATTCATCTGATCGTATAACTGTACTGCAGAACAGCTCAGACAAAACTAATTAGCGGTAAGATTGCGTGATAAGCCCTCAATGAGCTGATGAGACGCTAGTGTTGCGTCTTCAGTGGTAAATCTTGTATGTTGTGAAAGTATTTTATTTTTTCATGCTGCTTTTCAGGAGGCGGACGTGCCATGCAGCAATTCTGTTAACGGACTAACTGCGCACGAAATCTGAGCATCTCATTCCCTATTTTTTGTCACTTTGAGGTTCTTGTTGTTCTAAACTTTCTGCGAGCGGTTTCGGTGGTGAGAACACCTGCAGTCTTATTTTTAATGCGTTTATTTATGCTACTTCGCAAGCAAGACTTGGTTCTGAAATGATTCACGAGGGAAGCGTCGGATTCATTCGCTACGGCAGCGAAGTATGGTCTGCTTATTCAGGGTGGTAGGCGAGCTTCAGGACAAGTTTTTCCATGCTTTTCCAGGCTCAAATTTCTCCTTACCTTCTCATCTTCTACGTATGACACTGTCATTATTGATTGGAACTATGCAGTGCTTGTTATCGTGAAATTATCTGAAATGTGAGCTTGACTTCTTTGGTATTTTATGTAGTTCAGATGATGGAAACAAGCTCGTTTGAGCGGCTGTAGGACTTCTTCCATTTCATTCACGATTCTCAGGACAAAGTCGTCGGATAGTGAATTGTGCACGTGTGTCCTTTAATATTATAATTCAACAATTAAATAAGAGTAGTGAGTATCCGTACCTTAAATTTATGAAAACACTTACGAACTCTGGGATTATAGGACAATCAAATTTTATACACGAGCACTTCTCTGGTCGGTCGATGTTTTTCCTATTGACGGCTGGTTGCCTCAAAAAAATTCTGAACGTATTGCATTTCTTCATAGATTCACCCCTACTTATACATCAAAAGCTTCCATTTATTCGTAATGTGAGGCTTTTTTTTACTGAAGATAACTGAATACAGTCATTCTATGTAAGCGTACTTGCTGGTGCAATTTGTGCTCTTTGCGATGCCAGCAGCCGCTGTACGCTTGGAGTTCCTTAATAATGTTGATAGTCGGGGCATCGTCATAAGGGATAGTCGAGAACTATATAAAATATATTCTGTGGTTAGCTTGTAAAATGTGGCCCTTGTGTCATCTGCGAATGTTCGTCGTAGTACTCTTGTTATGGAACCTTTACCATGTTGATGAAGTCAGATAGCTCTATTTTGACCAGGACTTTTTCTAGATAACCTCTCCTCGCTTCACCACCTATGTATAATTTTCTCTCGTAAGCATTAGTGTAAATAGAGCTCTTGCTCCTATTACCTTCTCTAGAAGTAATTGCTTGTTGATCATAACTAATTATAAGTCTTGTTTTCTAGCTCACCTTTATATAAATGCATAGATGGTGTATTGCATAAGATTTAGACACGTAGAAAACTCCATCGAGCGGGCGTTAGTCATAGCTTGTTCTGGTGAATTCGTTTGAAGAAATTCGCTACTTGAAAAATCAGATTTATGATTCTCTTTTAGTCGAGCGTGTTTGCAAATTTCCTTCTACTTAATAACCGATATTTTGTAAGTGCAGGCACGAGAAGTGAGTTGTCTGAAACACTCCATTGCTCTGATCAATATCTGAAGGCAACGCGTTGGTCAGATTGTTACAGTATTCTGTACCTCCATTTTCACCATGTGGTTGGCCAATGAACCTTGAATTCAATTCTCGCATTGACGCTGTTACAGGAATTTTACCCTGCTTTCTGACAGCTGTCCCTTAGGAAATCTCATCAGTTTAGTCATCATATTTCCTGCTCTCAGACACATGGCTGTGGGGTTCGTATGCAATTGTATCTTAAATGTCCCGTATGTTGTGCATCATCAGTTTACTTCATTCTGAACCCACTGTCTTTTCGTTAGAGAAATAAATTCATGAAATACGTCGTAAAAAAACTTGTAGGGAGATCCCGGATCATCGCCTTTGGAGTATGGATGTTGTCGTACACATACCAAGAGCGAGCTTGTCATGATGACCTTGATACACCGCACGTGCGTTCCGTTGCTTTCAAATGCCAGGGAACCTCATTTCTGATGCAAAATATTTGTTGTATTGCATGTTCAGCAGAGGTGCATACTCAGAAATATAGTGATGCCCCAGTCTGTAGCTTATTTACCTTAGCATTACTTGCGAGCTTTCGTTTTGTCAAGTAAGATGGTTTTCTCTCGTAATCGATGTTTCTTTGGTTTTACTGGATGACAGCATTAATTTCATTCTTCATAACTTTTAGCATACCTTTAAGCGTTTCTGCTTGTGCAAGTGATTCTGAGATTTTCCCCACTGGTGAAATTGAAATGTGCCTGTGATTAGATTTCATTTGAAATATCAGTTGCTTATGTTTACGTTCCAAATTGACTTCCATCTAAGCAGACCAAGATGGTTTTAGTTTGATTTTCATTTTGGATTCCCTAGTCGTTGCATTTTTTGCTTTTTTAGTTGTAATTTTGGTGTAATTTATATTTCTTCGTTGTAAGAACGTCTGTTACTGAGCGAAGTCTCTTTGGATGTGTGTTCTCTTGAGGGTTTCTCCTTATGAAGGAATTTTAACCATTCATCTCATTGTAATTTTAGTCATTGCCCATTTTAAGCGAAATTATTTATCCCGTCGTGAGTACTGAGGGTTTCAACTTTTAAAATTATAATTTCGAATGGCGCGTTTTCCCGTCGACGTACGAAGTCAAAAGTGCAATTTCGTGATTTTTTAGGATCGCTCTTTTAATTCCGAATTGTTCTTGAGTTTTATCGTGTCCTTTTGTTATTGTGAGCAAGACTGCCGTTCTACATATTTTGTGGACTAAGCGTTTCTCCAAGTGTTCGTGGCGACGCTGATTCGTGATTTTCTCGGCTTCTCACTGCGTCAAAAATGCTTTCAACAAAAGGGCATTATACGCACCTGCTTTGTGTTTTCTCTGTCTTCTTGTGTCAGTGTCTTCAGTTGCGTTGTTTTCTCACTTCAAGCTACCAACCCTCTTAGATGATGGAACTTTTTTCCAGTTATGGAGGTTGCTGGTCAAGATGCTGAGACTTCCTACCGGTTTTTTGTTGCTGGAACTAAATATTTACTGAGTTCTGGCATAGCAACTGGCATATTCAAGGGATTCGGTTGTTCAATACCATGAATGTAACATTAGTTGAGAGATTTGGCTTTAACATAGAGAAATACAATAATGGCTTCAGGAAAATCTATACACTTGGCATTTTTCGACGATGATACATTGAGTCGATCCCCTCAGGGTGATATAACTATTGTATCTATGGGAATTAACGCTCCCAGGAGAAAATGTGTGAGGGCCCGAGCTGAGAAGTTGGCCTTCTTTTTGTTGAAATAGAATGTTTTTTGTTATGTTATGGACCACCTGTTTTCGGTTGACTGCTGTCCTGTTTTTCAGCATCAACTACTTTCTTCTTCAACTTGTATCTTTGTTTCATGAACTTCTTTCCCAACTTACTGTTTCTATGCTCCTTCTGCATAGATTCCGCATTCCCTAATATCCATACTAAATGGTGGCTTCCTCCTTCCTCTCTTCGATACGCTCTTTTTTGTAGCGGTTAGGGAGGCTTTAACTACCCTACAATCTAATCCAATCTAATCGATGCGACACGGAAGGGCGCGCGACGGTTGTTTTTACAAAAAACAATTGCCATTCTAGTCACCTGGGCTGGCGATCGCACGCGTCTGTGACATTCCCTGCTGTACCTCTGCGTGTATTATGGAACTGTGGGGCAAGACATAACACAGCCTCTAGTTAACCACTGCATTACTAACCCAAATTTTTCTGTGGCGGTAACACTAGAAATGTGTGCTTAACTTGTACAATTTATTTGAAAAGTACGTGGTAGGAAAAATTTCCTGAGCTCTCCATTTGTGAGTATGCTTTTGATCTGCACACTGCAGTTTATCGTCTCTTCTTGATGCTTACACTGAATATGCAGAAGTCTAGATTTCCTGCAACTTATACTCCTACCAGCAAAACATCTTTTCAGTACCTCTTGTCTTTACATTCAGTTTGAATTTCTCTACGCTTCTAAAAATCAAAATTCTTGTAATTGTTTCGTGTGACACTCCTATCTTGGTCGTAGAACGGCTATCTTTCGCTACGATAGGAGATGCTTGGGTTGATTGTTAACCGTAAGCTGAATTTCTTTGAGTGTTTGTTCGACTGGAACGTTGCATCGCTGTATCCTGATTTTCAGGAGTTTGCTTTGCCACAGTACTTGGATCTTTTCCAGATAAGCCCCGCCACTAATGCAACACATAAGTTCACCCACTTGTAACTTTCGAAATAATGCACCTATCGACTTCAAATTGCTCTCAAACGAAAGATTGAAACATTCTTTCGTTTGAGAGTAATTTGAAGTCTATAGGTGCATTATTTCGAAAGTTGCAAGTGCTGAACTTATGTGTTGCATTAGTGGCGGGGCTTATCTGGAAAAAATCCCAGTTCTTCTGTGGTAGTGATTGTTCAGTAGCGCTTCAGTATGATTTATGATCTGAGAATATTTTAGTGTATTCTACGTGGACACCTGAAATAGGTTTAAGATGCTTTTAGTCTACTGTGTGTGAAGCCATAGTTAATGTCTTTCCAAGGCATTTCATTTCATTTGTAAGGTGTTTACATTTATTTCTATACCTTTGTGTTATATTACGATTTCTTTTTAGTTGATTATTAGTCTGTGTTCGAGGCGAAAATGCTAATAATTTCTCACTATGTTGACACCAAATTTTCACGCCATTTTAAGGAAACTTTTATTAGTCATTTTGAGGTTCGAGTGCCAATTATTGATTAGACGCCTCAATTCCAATAACCTGAGCTAAATATTGTCGTCATATGCCTTAGGAAACTTCTCCTGTAACATAGAATGTGAATTTGATGTACATAATTTTTTATCCCAAAATAGATGACAGAAAGCCCGTTGTTGATGAGTTTCATTTCGTCCTCTTGTTTGTAACTTTGTCCTTCAACAGCAAATGCTTTGTTCGTTAGTTTTGCAGCTTCGTGTTTTTTTCAGCTCCTACTACTTTCTTCTTCAACTTTTTCTTGTTTCATGAACTTCTTTCTTTGCTTACTGTTTCTGTGCACCTTATGCATAGATTCCGCGTTCCCTCAACTCCATACTAAATGGTTCCTTCCTCTTTCCTCTCTTGGAACATCTTTGTCGTGGTTAAGAGAGGCTAAAACTTTCTTATATAATAATAAAATGATAATAATAATAATAATAATAATGCAGCTTCGTGAGGTGCGCACAACTCGACGCTGATACAACCCATAACCACTGAGGTGAGCCGTCTCTCAGTCCTACTTCTTCTCCTTATCGAGGTAGTCTTCTTCAATCCCTCGTAGGGTAACTGGTCTTGCGAGCCGGTGCACCTGGGAGCTTCTTATCTGAGTTCTTCAGCCACAGGTTTCTTCATCCTTGATGGGTTGAGGTTTCAGATAAGAGCAGCAAAAGACTGCATTACAAGTACAATAGTTTGGTACAGCCACTCTAAACAATCCTACGTTCGGGAGTTGTAGGGGGCAGTTAACACTTTGACTGCGACGTGAGCCGCCGGTGTACACAAAGGCAATTTTCATAATGCTGCTGGCCGACCAGTAGTCACAAACTCGATCTTCACAAATACTTTTTCAAAACTAAATGTAGGCATGATCCAGTTGAAGTTCGTTATTTTCAACATTGCTCATTACATTTAACTTAGAGTTGAATATTAAACTTCACTTTCACCTGCCGCTGTCAAAGTGTTAAGGGGTGCAATCAACTTGGTGATATTTGAATTTCAGCGCAGCTACTGAAGCCCTGAATGAGGGAAATGTTTGCATCATCACGCCCCTTGCAAAACCTTTGGGGTAGTTAATTTCCGTCATGTAAATCAAGAGCGATCTTGCAATTATATTATTGAAGGATAAATGATATTTAAACCTATCTGCTGAAGAACACAAGTGGGCGTAGGTACTGTGTACGAAGAAATGCTGCCGCTGTCTTGCAGTAATTTGAGGAAGAGTAAAAATTGTCCTGAAAACTTGGATGTGTGACTACATAGGGTCGTAATTTTCAGTGTCTTGGAATATTGAAATTCGACTGCCGTTTGTAACAAGTTTCGAGGCTGGCATATCAGAACTAGTTGATTTAGTAATTGATTCAAAAGTTTGTTAGTATTTAAAACCCAACCTTTTAGAGACGCATCGGAGAAAATGCTTTTAAAATTTTTAATTCGATGTGTATCAGTTGTGTTGTATTTCATGTTCCCCTCAGGAGGGTACAATTATTGTCTCTGTAGGAATAAGCGCTTCCAGGAGGAAAATGTGAGGGCCCGAGCGGAGAGCTAGGTAGGTCTTTTTTTTGTTGAAATGAAAGGTTTTTTTGTTATGTTAAGGACCACCTTTTTCGGTTCACTGCTGTCCTGTTTTTCAGCACCTACTACTTTCTTCTTCAACTTTTATCTTGTTTCATGAACTTCTTTTTCAACTTACTGCTTCTATGCTTCTGCAAAGATTTCGCGGTCCCTTAACTTCACACTGAATGGTGCCTTCCTTCTTCCTCTCTTTGGATCGCATTTGTTGCGGATAGGGAGGCTTAAACCAACTAATAATCTAATCTGTATTTCACGTTAGGGTCTACTTTACATAAGGTTGTACTTGAGCGTCTCAGCTTACGATTCTTGAAACGTAGTATCGTAGAGACGAGAATTTCAGGAGCGTAAAGAATTATCTATACGCGGAACATGTATATTTTTTCCCAGAAGTCGAGTGTATCTGAGCAAAAAGAACTAAAAGTATCCAATAATAGAAAAAAGATCGGTATGGCTTCTCCTCACTGTCCGGCAGAGGCACGTGATCGAGACGGTCGAGAGGCAAGTTTACTTACCCGAGATTCTTGAACGCAATGAACGTCTTGAAACACGTGTGCGGGTGCCCACTTGGTGAAGCTTAGTGTGCGCCACGGTAGAGGAAACAAGGTAGGTTCAAACCATTTTTTTTTCGTTAACGGTGGGGTTTTGCTGACGTCACGACAACGAACCAATAGCAGTGCTCAAATTGCGTCTGGTAGCACTGCTACCCCCAAATATGGCTCCACTATTGGCCAAATGATAGGGCGTTTTGGTGACGTCATAAAGTTTGTTTGAAATAAAGCCTTTCTATTGGCTAGCCGAACAAGAGGAGATGTATTTTCTCCCATAGAAATGTCCCTACCGTGGTGTGCGCATTGCGGACACCACTCTCTGATTTACTCTGATTTGCCGGGTGTATCAAACGATTGCATGCCCATGCTCACCGAAGAAGACTAATCAGAGGCTCAGAATCAGTCACGATGTGTTCTTCGAAAAATTCATTAGGTAACGGCTATCTTTAGATTTAATTTTGAACAGTGGAACAAGACATTGGAATACATCATAAGAGTCTAAACTAGGAATTTTTTATGTTACGTTGAAACGAGAAATGATCATTCGATGCCTGGCAAGAAAGTAGAATTCCTATACTATTCTATACTTTTTAAGAATACTGCTAGAGGTGGCGCCGTGCTGGCTGCTGTGATCATGGTCGCTGTGCTCCAGAGGAATCCAATCTGAAGAATATTTGCCTGTATCGTGAAAGCTTTTTTCACTTCATTTTGCTCATGAATTCAGAAGCTGTATTATTGATGGTAATTCTACCCCATTTTGAATGGAAATTTTCCAGGCGTCGTTAAATGTGGTTTAATGTTCCATTATGTAAACGGTGTTCTTCCTTCAGGACTTATCATTCGCATTAAATTGAAGATAGCATAGGTACATAACCTAAGAACACTCAACAACAACAACAAACATCGGCATCTAAGGATGCTTTATTTCCAATTTAAGCCTGATACACATCACCTTGTACATTTGTTTTTCAAATGCCTTATAATTAACAGGACGCCATGACGCTTTCCCCCGGTCAAGACCGGTACCCATTTCAGACACCTGGGTAGAGTGGGGTATTGTGCTTTGAATTTTTCTCTTATACCCAACGGAGAAAATCGCCACCCAGTGCCGGGATTCGAACCCTCGATGCCTTCACGTAAGGGCAGGTCTTTAAACCACACGGCTATGACGAGCACAACACTCAAGTTAATGTTTTAAATAGCTCGTTTGTCATTCGTTAAACATTACGAATCTTCATTTTTTAACTAAATTTAAAATTTGATATTACTCTATTCCTCTCCGATTGATATTCTGATTACGCTCTTATTTTGATCGTCTGTTTCACTGTAAAATTTTTGAAAGTTTTGTGAGGGTTAGAATGAGAGCATCAGGGTACTCACAAGTTGCATGATGGTTGATACGAGAGCACCAGTTACTAACAAACCGAGTGAGGATTAATATGAGAGCATCAGGGTACTCAGAAGCTGAGTGAGGGTTAACATGGTAGTCTCAAGACAACAATAAACAGTCCACGTAAAAATGACAAAATAAAAAATTCAGAACTCATTAGCATTAGAGTATCACAACACTAAGAAACACGAGTGAAAATACAAATTTTTCAGAGGAAGCAGCCCAAGGGAAAGCAAGTGCAGAGCACATGACTCACATCCTGCCGACCCGCACACGTAGTTTGTGCAGCTGTTCATACGATGCTTCTCTTTTGCGCGGACAAATAAGCCAAAGGCCGAACAGAGCGGCAGCATTGCGGCTCTCAGTCGGATATTAATGACGCCAGTATTGGTGGAGTGCTTATTAATGATATCTCATAAACAGTCCTTCCGTTGTACTCTAAGTGCTTACCTCTTAGTTTTGTTGCTCCTTAGGGAGAGTGGGAGCTGTGATTTGCCCCTTAGGGAGAAGAGTGGGAGCTGTGATTTGCCCCTGAGGGAGAAGAGTGGGAGCTGTGATTTGCTCCTTTGGCAGAAGAGTGGGAGCTGAAATTTGCCCCTGAGGGAGAAGAGTGGGAGCTGTGATTTGCTCCTGAGTGAGAAGAGTTTGAGCTGGGATTTGCCCCTGAGGAAGAAGAGTGGGAGCTGTGATTTGCTCCTTAGGGAGAAGAGTGGGAGCTGTGATTTGCCCCTGAGGGAGAAGAGTGGGAGCTGTGATTTGCCCCTGAGGGAGAAGAGTGGGAGCTGTGATTTGTCCTTAGGGAGAAGAGTGAGAGCAATGAATTTTTCATCAGTGATGGTTGGGTGGAGGTGTGTACTGCCAGTATCGAGCGAAGTTAAAGAATGAAAAATATGCTAGGTCTTGCGTACTCTAAAATGTTGTGTCCATGTTGTCTACATATTTTTCGAGACAACACAAAACTCGAAAAGCTCAACCTGTTTTTCCTTAGAGGAAATATTGACTTTGTAAGTTCCTGTCATACATTACTCCCCTACAGCATGAATTACTCTGAACAAAGTAGAAAGCCAACCAAATTGACGTTAGTCAGGAAACGAGTACATTAATCGTTGAAGGAGGTGAAGAGCGTGCGTGTGGGACGGGACTCAGAATATTTAGGAAAATGCTGCCGATTTATTTTTCCCGACGAGGGTATTCGAGTGTATAACTAAATTTGGAGCATTATGAGGATGACTTGCAGTATCTGGGTGAAATACAGTGTTCAAAATTTTCATTGGTTTCAATTGTCAGAAACCGTAGCCATGCAGAAACGCAAAACCCCTGAGTCACACTTTCCAATTAACTAATATATAAAAACATTTAACCTGACTCACTTGGTAAATATATGTCACCTCTACTTCTCCGATACGACCATGGTTAACAATGCATGGTATTTCTCAAACAATGTCCTATATACAGTATAGAAAATAGAGTTCAGTTCTTTTATGTGGGCAGTTTTCACCCAGATTCTGTTTAAGACTAGTTAAAATGCAGCTTTTTTGACAATGATGAATGAGCAGCACAGGTGAGACAGCACAGGTGATCACATCGAAGGTGAGTACGGAAGGCGCGGCGATTTTCCCCGTTGGGGATAAGGGAGAGCTCAGGCACAATACCCCACTCAACCCAGGTGTCGGAAATGGGTACCGGCTTCATGGGGGAACCGTCATGGTGTCCTATACATAGTGTTAGTTATAAGACATTTGAAAAACCAATGCTTAAGATGATATGTGTCAGGCTTGATTGGAAATAAAGCATCCTAAGATGCCGATGTTTGTTTTATGTCATCACTAAAGTTACTTTCATTTCAGACTACATTCCTTTCAGCACTGCACACTATCCCCTCATATCAGAGAGCACCAAGCGATCGTTCACGCACCAACTTCATTCAGTAAGTGCAATTTTTCGTTGACAGAACTCAGACTGGTGATATTTTCAATAGCGATGGGTGGGCTCAATATCAGTGAAGAAGAATAATTCCCCAAAACTTGATAAACGATGTTAATCAACTCGTTGGCTAGTATAAAGTTACTTTCATACTTAAACCGCCAAAGACGCTTTTTAGGCGTCTAGGAAGCTTTCAACTGCCAAAGACGCTTCTTAGTTAAAAAAGTCTTCTTGTATGACAATGCGTTTTGCAACATCCATATCATCAGTTGAACGACTGAAAGAAAAACCGTTAATCTGAACCCGCTTGGTTAATTTGAACTGAGGTTGAAGAAAATATTAACCACGCTAATGACGAACAGTTGAATACATTGAGATATTCAACAGGAGCTCATAAAATGCTATAGCCTTCACTATCTTTGATGTTGCCAACGATGTTCAATAACGATGTTGCAAACGTGTGAGGCAATATATGGACGATTCGATTAGATTAGATTATAGGTTAGTTTAAGCCTCCCTAACCGCTACAACTGTAGGTACGAATATGAGGAAAAAAAATAAGTCATTCACTCATAAAATTTTAGCCTCGCAGGTGTTCGGTGAACTTGAACAAAATTGTGCAAAGTTGGATTGGCAAAGCAGGGTGGGATTGAACAATTACATGGCTAACACAATGTTTTTATTAATGCCAAATATAGTATGTTCTCTTCAACTTTACTACATTCTTTACGTCAACTATTACTCATCATATTATTTTCATACATTTTCCCAAATGATTTTTTTCTGTTATGCTTCCCACGGTTTTGACACGAACAGAACTGAGCGCAGAGTCTTGAAGAAATCTAGAATCTATACTAAAATGGGCCTGTACGTACGCGGCAGTGTGCTACATTTTTCTGTTCTTCCAGATTTTGTTCGACCAATGACCTCACTATTATCCTGACTATTATGATATTTCTACTATTTATCGACAATCCATTTAAAAATTCCCGTGATTTGAAAATGACCTCACTATTATGCTAATTACTCGTGTTATGATATTTCTACTATTTATCAGCAATCTATTTGAAATGTAAAAAAAATCGGAAACTGCATTTAATGCATCAACGTATTGGAATACTGTAGTACTATTTCATTTAATTTTTTTAATCTAACTTTGACGCGAATGCACTAATTACGCTCGTGCTCGATAGCAGGGCCGCCAAGCACGCCTGATCTTGAAGTATTTATCGCACAATCTGTGGTAACGCAAACGGGTATCGTACTACAAAATGCATGTGTCTTTGCATAAAAAATTGTATATAAATGGACGAAGCATGTGCCTTTCACCTACTTTCAAAACGTGCTATGCATAAAAAAAATCATTTAACGCACTTTGAATCAAATTTCAATTGGAACTGCAATGGCCATTAATTAATTTTTCTTCACAGGAGTCGTTCAGTATTAGGAGTCGTTCAGTACATTTAGAACGCTAATTTCTAATAATTTCACAACAAAAATTTTTGTGCATCAAAATGCAAATCCTAATGCATGATACTGCCTGCGAAATAGAGATGTTCTATCTAAATCCAATCTAGGAATTGGCCCTTGACCGGAATATTAAACGAGTTCTCTTATGACTGTTATTAACAACAAAAGATAGAAGTGGTACGCTAATTTTTATCATTCCCTCCTCCCCACCGGATGCACGTTACATATTGAAATGCACTTGGAAAACTCAACTTTTTTTTTTCCATAGACGAAAGTTTGACTTTGTACGTTCCCGCCATGCATTACTTCCTTAATACTTTGACTGCGACTACTAAACATTAAGTTCAATGCCAAACTCAAATTTAAAGTCAATTGTAGTGAACTATTTTGAAAAACCAAACATGAACTGGATCGTGCCTTCATTTAGCTTTGATTAAGAATTTATGAAAATTGAGTTTGTGACTACTGGTCGGTCAGTAGCATCATGAAAATTACCTCCGTGTACCACCGGTGGAGCACGTCGCAGTCAAAGTGTTAAAGCAGAATGCTACGTTCTGAAATGTAGCTCGAGAAATCAACCTGTGCTTTCTAAGATGTTCAAATGATCACACAGAAAATCTTTCCTTAATCTGATAGTGAGCTGCACACGCGCGTCAAACTGCAGCTTATCGTGCTGATAGGTGCGTCAGATCTCGTTCTCTGCATGGTCGCGTGGTTTATGTGCAGATAAGAGACTTGTGAAATGAAGTTCATGCCTTCATCTGAATCACGCCTTGGGCTCTTGCGAAACGAGCGATTTATTCAACCGGGATCTTACGAAACCAAGCGATTTATTCAACCGGGCTCTTACGAAACAATCAATTTATCCAACTTTAAAGTAAAATTCAAACACAAAGGAATGCACCGAGTACTGTAAGTCGCGGTGAAAATAAACATTGCGCTAGGAAACCAAATTAGTACTGCAGGATATTTCCAGATGTTATTGTCTCCAGCTCTTGCTGGAAAATAAAACAAAAAATCACTGAGCATTTTGCATTATGCGACAGTGCTCTGCACAGTTGTGTCGTCTAAATTGGCGTCATTTAATATCGAAAAACTTACGATGCTGCAAACTCCCCTCATTGAAAAAGTAGCAAGAACCGAACTCTTCGGTATGCGAAAAATGAGCCAAAATGGTGTAAGTATTTGACCAAATGAATTAAACTTAAGGATTGATTTACTTTGAAACTAAAAAAGCATTTTGTTCTCATAAAATATCGGTATAATGCTATTCGTGGACTGTCATATCGCCACCAATTGGAAGGTCAAATTAACAAAAAAAATGTAGCCCACCAGATCTTAGATGTTGAAGTAATTTTTGCCCTGTGACTTTACGCGGCTCATTGTCAGTTCATCATCGTGATCAGCTGTTTCATTAGATAACATGAGCAAGAATTTAATTTATAGAAAGGACAGTGATTTTTCTCATTGTGCCGACTGAAAGACCACGGAGAGAGGTGTTGAGGGGGAGATCCAGGTGAGCGGAAGCAGGTGAGATGAGGGGTGAGGGAGGCACCCTGGTGACGTCACGGTACCTGGGAACTTCAATGATCACAGGTGATCAGTGTGTCTGTGGCAGTGGTAAGGTGAGGTGTGTCAGTGCGTGCGGCTCTCGCATTCCAGGGTCTTCAGAAGTGGTCGCCCACAGTGTATTGAGAACATATTTCTCCGTGACTCACTACTTGGAATATCAACGTCGTCGTATCATCAGACAGTGTTCCCGGTGCAGTTCATCTCATGGCGAAAATCCTAATTTTGAGTAACGCTGTGGGTGTTAACTTAGGTTCTTGAGACTGGTTAGAGTGCTTTCAATGCCTTTTGAGCTTGTGTAGTCTGCAATAGCGATCGTTCGTGGATGTATCGGAATTTGCAACAGGAACTTCAACGCTACACGCACTCAAGTTTGCTTTGCTCAAACTAAAGCACGGATCAATTAGGTTTAAGTTTTAACCATCGAGCTTGATGTTTTAAGTAAACTTTACTGTAATTTCTACTTCTTTTTGCGGCGTTCTTGTTGGGGGGAATTACACTTTCTTATCAGTGCTGGAAAAAAATCAAAGCTGACGCCTCCAAATTCCTTTGTAGTTCTAATACGTTCAGTTTGGTTCTTTTTTTAATTTTCTTAAGCGTGATCAGAATGAACCATCTGTAGGCTGCCTCTGATGACTAGAATAGCCTTCACAGAATTCAATTTCCAATCCTAGTTCAAGAAAATTTTACTGTACCTCAATTTTTATGCTCCCTCTTATGGAAAGATTATGGAGTAAATAGTAACTCGTCAACGATCACTAGGGATTTGCATGTTGTACGTTAGGTTGTCAGTTGAAAACAGAAGAATAATCAATGGAATTTATGACGTAAACTTACCTGTTCTGCTAGTTTGTTTGCCCTGAATCTAAGATTGTTATCAACAGGTAATTGTGTCCGGTGAACCCGCAGTGGTAAGCGAGTGTCTTATTCATATTTAAAATAAGTGATAACTAGGCAGTAACGGCTGATAATTTCAAACTTAAAATAAAGGTTTTACCAGTGAATTGAATATAGTGTTTGGACTCGGTAGTTGAAGCTTAAGGATAGCTAAACAATCTACAGATCAAGAAGCGAAGGAGTCGATGTTCCCGGACCATCTCGCCATCTCTGGAAATCAGCATTTTCAGTAGAATCGATCTACATAATTTAAAACTCGTCATCACCGAAAGTTTCGGAAGTTTTCAACCATTCGTCCCAAGGAGAGCAACTCCTTCTCGAATCCTCCAGAAGCTGGAGGTTTGCTGGATAGATGGAGTGATGCTGGACGGGACCGCTCTGGTGAACGGTCCAACAACTGCCGATCAAAGATGCCCACTGGAATCGACGACACCCCTTACGAACTCGAGGACTACATCTACCAAATGCAGTGTCAGGCAGACAGGTCGGCCAACGAGCCGCCAGCTGATCCCGATGACGTGTACTCTTGTTTAGCTGAGAAGGAGAGCACTCTGGTGCTCGCAGCGGAACTTGGCAAGGCTCTGCTTAGCAGAAATGAAGTTCTCGTGCAGGAAAATGAGAAACTCGCAGAAGAGTTCAGCCGAAAACTTGAGGTGAGTACTCCGTTTCCCGTCTCTTTTGGATTTTTTTAGCGATAGAGTGATTTGTTTTTGCTCGCTACATAAGGCGCAACTTTCGGATTATTTGCCATCCTGCTATTTCATCGCTTTCATTTTCAGTGAAAGAAAATTAAAGTCTTTAGGAAAACGACACGGGTTTGTATGCGTGAGGACAAAATGCGTACGTTCGTTTACATCGAAAAATGGTATCGTAATCTTTACGTTTTGAGTACTCTTCGTCCAGTTGAGGTAAAAATTTATTGTCTAACGTTCTTCATGAATGTGATTCCTTGGTTTTTCTTGCTTCAACCCCAATTCAATGCTCTTAGGATAATTGAAGGACAGATGAAAGTAGATATTGCATTTAATGAAGGTTTCATACAGAGCTCATGATCTTTCTTCAGTGATTCAAGAAAATGAAACAATGACCACTTGAAATTTCTTAGCCTACATGCATGCGTTCTGCTTCAATTACTCTTAGAGCATGTGTGCTGAAGCAGTAAGTCGCTCATAGTATTCAAGTCGCTGAACTTATTTGCGCCCACAAGTAGCTATGCTCAAACATATCCATTGTACTAGACTTAAGATACAATCTATTGTTGTTTCACTTGTGATAAATGAATTGCTTTAAAAATTGTTTCAAGTCTAATGATTGCGAAAAACCGTAAAAATACTGTTCCAGTCCCTCAGGGGGATACAATTATTGTATCTATGGGAATTAGCGCTCCCAGGGGGACTGTGTGAGGGCCCGAGCTAAAGATTAGGTAGGCTTCTTTTTTGTTGAAATAGAATAGGTTTTGTTTTGTTGCGTACCATCGTTTTTCAGTTCACTGCTTTCCTGTTTTTCAGCACCTACTACTTTCATCTTCAACTTTTATCTTGATTCATGAACTTCTTTCTTAGCTTACTGTTTCTATGCACCTTGTGCGCATAAATTCCGCGTTCCCTCAACTCCATACTAAATGGTGCCTTCCTTCTTCCTCTCTTGGAACATCTTTGTCGTGGTTAAGGGAGGCTAAAACTTTTTTATAACAATAAAAAAAATAATAATACTGTTCCAGTTGCTTCGGAACATCTACCACTAAACTGCTGACGCACAGCACGCAAATCCTACCAACCAATCATGTTTCAGAAACGAAAGCCTCATTTTCTTTGTTATGCGTTGCTTATATGCATCTGTAACGCTATGCACGTGGCGAGATTGTTAATTAGGGCCTGAAATTAATATTGTTGCCGAGAACCGGTCTCAAATGCTATCGAAGTGTCCATCGTTGTGATGATAACTAGTGCTCGTGACGTCGGGTGTCGTAAAACGGCCGAGATGAAACATCTGATAGCGATTCCATGACTCCTGGAATGTGCTGACATCTTGTTACTAAGGCCGCCGTCACACGGAGACCAAATGGTAACGTTTCGTCATAATCGTCTACAGTCAGCGGCACTACTCGGGTTTGTCAAGCGCCACGAAACCGTCAGATTTCAGTTTTAGTTTGGGACCAGTTTGGTCAAACTAAGGCTGAAATCTGATTGTTTCGTGGCCCTGGACAGATCGAGTAATGCCGCTGACTGTAGAAAATTATGATGAAACATTACCATTTGGTCTCTGTGTGACGGCGGCCTTAGGGATGGATACCAAATTTGTCTGAGTTTGTCAGATCTCCTAAATACGTGCGGTATCTTTCCGCCCAACGAGAGCGAGTTTTTATCGTAGGTCTTAATGATGATGGTTCGATTTGCTTTTCTGAAAAGCATCTTAAAAAAGTGTATCGATGTAAATTTAGGCAATAGTGAGATTTGTCCTGATTTAAGTGGGTCGATGAAAATTTTGCAGTTCTTTGGGTTCTATTCTTTTTTCACTGTTGGATTGACCTGGCGTGTGACAGATTCTTCCATGAGAGCATTTTACAATAGATCAATTCTCTTCAAGCTTCAGTTTTGTATCGCTCTACATTGTTCGATATAACATAAACCGATTCGCCAAGTTATTTTAAACTGCTGAATGAATTTTGGAAATTACGCATTCGTACTTAACCACTTTACTCTGAACTGTAGGCTCGAGCTATTGCAATGGCTTGGTTACTCTTGTTTTCTATTTCACGCAATTGAAGTAGTCGATTCTACGCCTGTTAACTTCATGTGCATATTTCATTTACTAGGTTTTATCAATGAAGTTCGCTTTTCGTTATTCTCCTCTACATTTATTTTTACTCCGTCAGATATTCAAGTTAATTTCATGAATTATAATCATTCTGGTGTCCTTGCTGAAATGTGAACGAAATCTTTTTCCAGAAATGTCTGTACTACACAGTTATAGGTATCCTTAATGATTATATGCAACCTACTGTCCAGGCAATAGCCTGTTGAACACAAAGGACATCTGCTGCTTTGTTTGGCGAAACGTTCTTTTTTTAATTTAATCAAGTATTTTTGACCCATGTAGGGTGCATGGAAAAGCTTGCTCTGATAAGGCTTCCCTAAAGCCGCGCCGATAGCAGCAGGCAGATGGAGCATTAAGAGAGGATGAATCGTTTGGAATGCGCTACACTATACAACCGTAATCATATTTCCTGAAGCAGGCGATAATATTTAATGACTTCACCAACTCAGTGTCTCAAACCCCAATGAAACGACAGGAATGATCGGGGTCTGAGAGCTGTGACAGCGCTACTCGTGGATGACGGGAAGACTATTTAGGTTGCTACGTATTACTGAATTAAATTAGGTTGCAATGTATTTCTGATTTTAAAAAAAACTGGGTTGTATTATATTTCGTATTTTGTGTGTTTTACGTGATCTTCAGCTGCGTAACTGCATACAGTGAGCATGTCAGATAAAACTCAGTTCAGTGTTTCGGGGTGTGTGGTAAAGGTGGGGCAAATCAAATGCGCGTGTTTTGAAAGGCTATTAGGAAACATAAAACATTCCTTAAAGAATTGTTTGTTACTTTATTTGAATTAGCATGCATACAATACTGTTTGTGTGCTCACTTTTTGAAGCATCGTGTGCTGATTAGAATAAAACAACAAATAATTCTACAAGTATTGATTTACTTCTCCTAATAGCCTTTCAAAGTGCGAGCATTTGATTTGCCCTGTATACAGAAAACTTTGAAAATAATCACCCTAATTAAAAATAACATGATAGTTGACTGACGTGTCTCCAAGCACACGTCTTGCATGAAAGCGCTCTTTGTTCTCAATTTGGTTGACTGTAGAAAACGAACCTAATTTTTGAACTTGTTTGTTTAGATCTGAAGCGCTAAGAAGATGTGTTTGCGACGGTTCAGGAAAACGAAGGCCACATCGCAAAACGCAGGCAATTTGGCTGCAGATTAGGAGAAGAAAACCCCTTAGGAGGATACAACTGTTGTATCTATGGGAATTAGCGCTCCCAGGGGGACTATGTGAGGGCCCGAGCTAAGGGCTAGGTAGGCCTCCTTTTTGTTGAAATAAAATAGGTTTTTGTTCTGTTATGAACAAATTTTTTCGGTTCACTGCTGTCCTGTTTTTCAGCTCCTACTACTTTCTTCTTCAACTTTTTCTTGTTTCATGAACTTCTTTCTTTGCTAACTGTTTCTGTGCACCTTGTGCATAGATTCCACGTTCCTTCAACTCCATTCCAAATGGTGCTATCCTCTCTTGGAACATCTTTGTCGTGGTTAAGGGAGGCTAAAGCTTCATTATATAATAATAATAGGAGAAGAAAAATAATATGTTTTCTAATAGAAAATGAATGAGGAAAACTCTCACTGACGGACACCCAAAGCTTCCTAGTCCAATACCTCTGCACTGCGAGTAAAAATTTGATCTATTAACCGTACAGTCGCGATAACAGTTCATGTT
The DNA here is from genome assembly GCA_014220935.1 of Platorchestia sp. MABIK. NCBI lineage: Eukaryota > Metazoa > Arthropoda > Malacostraca > Amphipoda > Talitridae > Platorchestia > Platorchestia sp. MABIK. Next base: position 358,677 of record JACJUY010000024.1, read on the forward strand.
GAACAATCACAAATAATAAAAGTACGAGTTTTTGACCTTGTGTGTGTGTGTGTGTGGCAAAAGTCTTAAAGATAAAATATGCATCTATAAATAGTTAGGGAGAGCCGCTTGTCTAAGCACATCTTCGTGGTGGAGAAGGGAGAGGCAGAGAGAGACAAGGAGGGAGGGGGGAGAAGCTCTGATTTCTTCTTTGTACATCTGCTCTCTTCACAAACATGTCCTCTGCAGCGTATTGTTTTTTTATAATTTTCCTCGTTGCAGCAGAACTGATATCAATGTAAATTTATCTGTATTGACTTGACTGCGTTAAGAGTAGTAACATGTATAGCGCAGCTAGATCTACTTGGAAGAATTAAATCAGGTAGTTGTGCCGCTACGACACCGTAACGTGTATTAAAAGTCCGGCCTTTGGCCACAAACCACATTCGTACTCTCAGAGTGTGCTCAAAATTTTCTATTTAACTCAGTTCACTATTTCTTTGAACGTGTTTATTTGTAATTTCATGTCTTTTTAATTTCAATTATTTCACAAGAGAATCGTTAAAAGAGAGGAATCGGATCAAATCTTTTTTCTCATATGTCAACTTTTGTCCATTTTTAGCTCCAGATGTAAGTTATTCATTAAATGGCGCCGGTCTTTGGAGTTTGAATCTGATTTCAGTCCCATCACGCTATTGGTACTGGATCAGGAACTTATGGTGGTGGGAGCAGTCAGGTGGAAGAAGCTTAACGTTTGTGCCATGAGATACCGGAGACGAGATAAGGCATGTTTAATTTATTTAATAAAAATTTCCAATATATTTCGTACGTCATGAAACAGGCTGATTCATATGTTCAAAATGCGAATTTTTCGTGCGCTTCAGCTTTAGTATGAGATTATTACTGAAACAAATTTTGAATTTATAAAGTGGGATATTTTTGCCATCAAGCTAGCCACCTCGATTTACTTGAATTGCCTTTGAAAGCTAAGGTACTCAAAATGGCACCCAATTTTTTACATTCTTAACAGTACCACGTATTTCAAAACACCCTTTAGCTAAATTAAAACGTCATGCCGCGACTCGTAACATTTAGGTTTCTGTGAGTTACCCAACGCATACACGTGTTATAAAGCTCAGTTCTCAGAGACTAGACGCTTCCATGAACAGTTCTGGAATTCTGGACGATGTTAACGATCGACTGCGTGACCTTGCATCGTTGCCGAGGTGTTGCGTGCAACACTGCTCACGGTGCTGATGTTTCTTTAGTTTCTGGGAACTATGGATCGATGTTTTACGCAGGTGCTTGTCGAACTCAACCAGGGCAGCC